>WUAM01000217.1:6591449-6604211 GCA_024336885.1 Actenoides hombroni | reverse complement strand
TCGTGCTTTTTATGCAAGCAATGCTTTTTTTCCAAACCACCTCTCCTGTCGCCCCAAACCCAGGGCTCAGGCGCCACCCCCGTTCCCGAGCCCGGCCAGTGGGACCCCTGGTCGGCCGCGCAGGGGAGCCCCGGGCCGCTGCTGCGGGTCGGCCGCGCCCGCTGCCTCGGGTACGCGGGGGTATGGGGAGGGGGGCGGGTATAGCGGGCTTGGCTTTGTGAGAGAGAATTGCTCTGTTTCTTGGGGAAACGGCGTTGTCACCTGTGACGCTTAGTATTTGAAGTCATCCCGCCTGGGCTTTAATCTTTTGAACTGTTCCTCAGCATTCAGAGTTAATCCTTGGCCTTTACAGATTCTGATCTTGGCCCCTACGCGGGAGATTGCTGTGCAGATTCATGCTGTAATCACAACTATCGGCGTCAAAATGGAAGGGCTGGAATGCCACGTTTTCATTGGAGGGACTCCTTTGAATCAGGACAAAATCAGACTAAAGAAGTGCCATATAGCAGTTGGTTCCCCAGGTAGGGATGGGCTTCAGAAGATACCGTGTGATACTTCACAATGCAGTAGTGCTTTTGAAATTTGGGTTGTTTTTTTTTTTCTTAAAAGTTATAGGGGATAGTCTCAAAGTTTGGTGCCGGAGACCATTTAAACCAGGTATTTTTAGTGAGAGATTTTTCCAAATGTGGTTTTTTAAAAGGCTTATTAAAATTAGTTTTTAAAAAAGTTACCAAATTTCTCATTAGAACCTTTCCCTTAATATTTTTCAAGTCCCCTTTATTTTCTATCTTGTGTAGGTCGAATAAAACAGCTCATAGAGTTGGACTACTTGAATACAGCCAGCATCCGGCTTTTTATTCTTGATGAAGCAGACAAGCTTTTAGAAGAAGGCAGCTTTCAGGAACAAATTAAGTAAGACAAACATATATCTCAAGGATTTATCAGTAGATGGGACACATACCTGTTAGTTATTCTGATTTCTTTGTTTCCCAGTTGGATTTACTCTTCACTACCAGCCAATAAGCAGATGCTTGCTGTCTCAGCTACTTATCCTGAATCCTTAGCTAATGCTTTGACCAGGTACATGAGAGAGCCAACATTTGTGAGGTTGAATCCTACTGATCCGAGTCTCATTGGTAAGTAGAAGTTCATTTACAGTAATATTGTTGTCTATAAATTAAGAAGAATATGTTAAAACAAGAACATGTACTTTTAAAATGTTGTTGTTTTTCACACTTTCCTTCCCCAGCTGAGCTGATGAGTTAGTGAGGTATTTATTATTAGTCTTGATGCATTTAGTGAGGTATTTATTACTAGTCTTGATGTATTTAAAGCATGAGTGATTAATGTAAGTTTCTGTTTTTTCTATCCATTCAAAACATTTCAGTCTTTGAAGAAAAACCTGCCCTGGAGGTTCTTATTTGGCTTGTGTGCTTGTTTACATTTAATGCCTTTGTTTTAGCTGCAGTGACAGGAGTTGACAGCAGTGTAGCACTGTGTGTGTTTCCATGGAGACCCTCAATCTGTTTGTTTTTCTTTTTGGTTTCCTGCTCAGGGCTGAAGCAGTATTACAAGATTGTGAACTCCCATCCACTTCCACATAAAACATTTGAGGAAAAAACCCAGCACCTCCAGGAGTTGTTCAGCAAGATTCCTTTTAACCAAGCCTTAGTCTTCTCAAACTTGCACAGCAGGTAATAAAGCTTGAAATAAAATCTGTGAAAAGCATGTTTGAAAGCAGTGGTTGTACTATCTAGTTGTAGATAAACTTATATAGACCTTATATGAGGTCTTGGAGCAGTGTGATATCCTGAGAATAAAGGAATGCGTAAAGGTGCTGTGTACACTGTGTAGAGTGCAGGGAGACCTGGGATCCTGTTGGCCTTTTCCTTCTGGAAGGTGACTCTTCTAGATGTAAAGGTGAAAGTGCAAGTTCTGGACCACAGTTCTTGGCTGTAAAAAAAAAGCCTGTTAGGAAATGCTGCTGAGGGCTGTTGGGTTTTATTTCGGTTGGGGTTTTGTGTACAGTTTCATTGTGGTTTTTCTGCCAGGGCTCAACATCTTGCTGAAATACTGACATCCAGAGGCTTTCCTGCTGAGTGCATTTCGGGTGAGTCCATTCAGAACTTCCTGATTCTATTGAAATTGCGCTTAAATGTGATGTGAAATAGGAAAAATTCATCTTCAGTCTTGGCTTACATGGCCTCTGGTTAAATAACTAAGAATAGCATTTGAATCTTCATTGCTTTTTAGGACTTAAGTATTAAGTTTTACATTGATTAGCTTTTTTGTTTTCAGACTTGTTTGAGTCATTTTTGAGTGTCCAGATGAGCGCACTGGCTCATTTGTAAAGAGAAGCTTTACTTACTCTTGCAGGTTGAAGCTCTGTTTCTTTGGAATGCAGATACTGAATTTAAATCCTTTTTATTTCTAGTTTCTCTATAAAAAGCTGGTAGCTGGCACCTAGCGTTTATTAAAAACTTTTGAATTTTTACTTCAGCAGTCTTGTGCATGGCTTATATGTTTTAAGTAAAAGTTGTTTCAAGTCAGCATTGTTCAGGTGGGTTAAGTACCTATCTGGTTTCCCTTTAAAAACAGGCCAAATGATTATTTTTGGGATGGATTTCCTTATTTTCAAGTTTTTGTTCGTTCCTCCTTTACTCATTTGGAAATGATGTTTGAGTAAGTTTTTGTCAACCTTCTAATCTCATCTCCAGTTTCACAAAGCAGTGTGTTCCAGAATTTGAGGGACATAAAGCTGAAGGATGTCATCTGGTTCTCATTTTTGTCTTTTCTAGGCAGCATGAATCAAAATCAGCGCCTTGATGCTATGGCTAAATTAAAGCAATTCCACTGTAGAGTTCTGATTTCCACAGACTTGGTGAGTTAATATTTTATAGTGTGAGTGAGTACTGCACATCAAGTGACTTCAGAGAGTTAAATTGGACTTGGCATTGAATGGGTCAAAAGTGTACTGAGAGAGCATGTGACCCGGGCACCGTGTGCGACTTATTTTCACTGTGAAACTTAGAATTTCCTTATCTATTCTCATCTATTTCTCATCTGATTGAGGAACAGTTTAGAACGTACTCCGTGCTTTGCAGAAGTGTGCAGGTATTTCAGAGGGGCAGAGCTGTTTGCTTCAGATGGGAGCTTTTGTGGGGAGGAACGGTGTTTCTCTAGTACCGTGTGCTCACCGTAATGTGAGCTGTTATTCCCAGATGTGTATGTTTAAAGGTCTGTTCAGCATATTCACTAATCTGTTCCCTTCTCATTTTCTCAAGACATCTCGAGGAATTGATGCTGAGAAAGTGAATCTGGTTATCAACCTGGATGTACCTGTAGACTGGGAAACGTACATGCACCGCATTGGCAGGGCTGGGCGCTTCGGTAAGAAGAGTCACGTGGATTTCTTGAGCTTGGCCTCGCTTCCCTGGCTCTGGTTCAGTAACTGCACTGTCTCTTGTGTGCCACAGGAACTTTAGGACTGTCTGTGACATACTGCTGCCGTGGAGAGGAGGAGAACACCATGATGAAAATTGCTCAGAAGTGCAATCTTCAGCTTCTTCCTCTACCAGGTAAGCTCAGTCCTGTGAATGCAGCTGCTTGTTTTGTTGGTTGTTTGCTGTTAACTCAGTTTGAGACACAGGTCAGTTCCCTGTAGACTTATCTTCTCTGAAGTTGCCTTTATTTTGGTACAGGTTTTTCACACTGTGCTGAGGACTGTTTGTGTAGCTGCCTCAGTTGTGCGAAGCAATAGAAAATGAACTTGATGAATGCCTGTGGCTAGGAAGGGAAACTCTGCATCCAGCTGTTGCTTAAGCAGCTATGTAACTACTTGGATTTCCAGGGACGGAGTATTAAGCCTTTCTCAGGCTCCAGATATTGTAGGAGAAGGAAGGAATAATTGAAACAACAGAGGATATGCTTTGCCAGGAGCTGTTTTGCTAGAATTGTAGCACTTGCCTTCTTGCATAAGTGGTAAATTTTTATCTGGTTAAATAAGATATGAAAAATAGGTGACAAGTAGTGCAGTACTTTTTGTCTTGATCCACTTTGTGATGCTTTCTATGAAGAAAATGTTCTGGCTGTTTGAGCTCCTTGAGAATTGAAGGGATGTGTTTTTGTAGTCCTACCTTAACGTGTCTTAGCATCTCTCTTGTGATTTTTGCAAAGCTTTACTTCGATACTCATGTGAGTTCCAGAGGGAAGGATGCACTTAATTGAGTGCCTGCTTGTTTCCCTTTTGTACAGAGCCAATACCTCCGGGAATGATGGATCAGTTTGAAGATGGGGAGGTAGAGGTCAAACCTGTTGTACATACAGGTGCTTCAGTGAATTCAGACACTGGGTGTCTTAGACCAGAGGAACCGGTACTGCGGCCTGTTCAAAACAGTTTTTCAGAGGTGCCTCAGCCTCTTTCTAATCTTCCAGGTGATAATTCTGCTGTAGAAAGGCCAAAAAAGGCTCTGAAGCAAAAGCAGGTAAAAAAGTTCACAAGTTCTGGAAATACAGAAAAAAGTAGTCACAACACCCAGACTTCCAGTTGCCGCCCAGAACGGAGGAATCGAGTCCAAACTGTCTCCAGAACGGATGGAGAACAGAACTCTCAGGCTCCAGATGAGGAAGCCTTGAAAAAAAATCTTCCCAGAATTCCATGCTTGTCTTCTTTCAAAAACCAACAGAACAATCCCTGGAGCTTCTCGGAGTTTGTTGAGGACTATGAGTATTTCATTAAGGAAGGGATGGAGAGAGAGGTTGAAATTTTAAGAAGCTATTCAGGTCCAGAAGAGCAATGTGAGCTCCCCAGAAATGGTGGAGTAGAGTGGAAGGAGGTGGAACATAGTACAGAGACAGTAGCAAATGGTGCTGTATCTGGTGACAGTGACAGTTTGTACAGTTCCAGGGCTTCCTCCAAAAGCAGGGGAAATAACTCGTGCTTTGAAGCATTTTCAGACACACGGGAGAAGAAAGCTGTTCCCACAACCCGTCAGGGTCGTGCAGGCCTCTGTCCTACACCAGAGAAGCCTCAGGAGCTATCACAAGTCTCAAAGCAAAATCAAGTGAAAAAGAAAGCTTTGAAACCAAGTGCTAAACAAAAGCAAAGCCATTACTGTCAATCTCCCAGTCCTTCTGCACGGAGAACGGAAGACGACTGCTCCTGCAGCTCTTGGGATGATGGTGTTCCCTATGAGGATTGGAATTACAAAAAGTACTGGAAATCTTATTACCAAGCATGGCAAAATTACTATGCTGCAGTCTCCTGCTACAGGAGACATTGCAGACAAGGTAGCTGGACCTATGCCTCTCACATCAACTCGGTCTATCTTCGGGAGCTGCTGAAAAGTGATGACTGATGTCAGGTCACTGCTGGAGGCTCGGGCTGGTTGGCACAAGGAGTGGCTGGTAGCTGTGAAAGCAGAACTCCTGGTCCCAAAGTACACTGGCAAACAAACAGATCTTGTTTACAATTGAAGAAATGTTGTCTTTTTTTTCATATGCAGCTGTGTCTAGGTAAATGTTTTCGTGCATTCCAGTGATGATGTTACAAGTTGTTAATAAAAGGAGTTGAAAGACAGCTGGATGTTCAGTTGCAATCTTTACAATCCAGAATAAACAAGGGAAGAGAAAAGGCAGCACTTAAGAAATCTCAGTGAGGAGAAAAAAACAAACCAACCCCAGTATCATTTGCTTGACTTGTCTTGCGTATGACTTGTGGGTGAAGATAAATCCTTCATAAGGCTGCATAGTCCCTTTGTAGTTGGAGGTCATTCTCCTATTGAACACCAGGAGCTGCCAGTGAAGTAGTAGAGTGAAACCTGCATCTTGATGCTTGTATTGCTCATTTAAATCTGGTTAATTAACACTGTATAAATAACATTTTTATAGCTAGGTGTGTGGCAAGCTGTGCAGTAGAGGGTGGTTTAATTATGTTGAAAATGTGCAGCAATCATAATTGGTCTGTCCCTCTGGGTGCAGCAATATCAGACTTGCCACACGTACAGGAAAGGTTTAATTAGAAATGAAATTAGTTATTAGTACTAAAACTGTGGCTCGCACTGCTTTGTGTGGAGCTGCCCTGATTCAGGGAAAGATGAGTACTGGTGCCTTAAGGTATTGACTCCGTGCTGATTTTTAAACTTCTTCTACCTTTGGTATGTTTGGGATCACAGACAGCTTTCTCTGTCCAGTCTCTTTGATTTCTTGAAGCTCCCCAGAGCAGATCTAGTTTGGCTTGGTTTTTATTTTTTGAGCAAAATAGGGCCAAAATTTTCTTAGTAGGTAGGAAGCAGCTCTTTTACAATATACAGCACTTCCAAGAAGACTTGCTGCTTTAATTGGATGAAATGGATGTCTTCAGGGATGCCTGATTGCTCACCTTCAACTTCCACATTCCTTTGGAGCAATACAGCAGGTTCTCAGCTTACAGAATTCGAGGGCTGTCTGAGGCTTCCTAAGGTTCTTACAAAATTTCCTGTGTGCTTCCAGCTTTTCTGGGGAGTGGTGGGTCTAAACTTTATGCCATGCAACGCAGCCTTTCTTCACTACGCAGGAGAACTGAGTGATTTAGCTCGTGAGTGGCATAGAAATGTGATGGGAGATCAGAAGCAAGGCTGCTGTCCTGCCTTGGGCTGGTTTGTGGTGTTCCTGCAGCTGGGGCAATGGTGGCCTCTGGTGGGTGTCTCCTTCACTGCAGGAGAGAGCAGTGGTCTGAGCTGTGCTGGCTGCTCTAACCTGGTGGGGGTTAGAGGTCACCTCATAATTAATTTCTGCTTAAAGAATTAAAAAAAACACCTAAGTGATGCTTTCTGCTGTGGTTAAGATGAACTCAGCTCTACTTGTTATGTGGTGGGAACAAGCTGACCCATCTGTGATACAGAATGCAAGGCTTGGCCTAACCCCAGCTGCTGAGATGAGATTGGCCCTTTAAAAGCTGGGTGTTAGATGTACTCTTTAAATCTAATACCTCATTAGGAGAAGTATTTTACCTTATGTACTTTTTTTTCCTGCCTCGCTCCCTTTGTGACCCAAATTACCCCAAGGAGGGGCATGTCCAGATTCTTGTCTGCATAGTTTGAAAGGCCAAGAAAATGTGACTGTTTCCAAGATTAATTTTGTGACAACTCTAATGCTCAAAAGGAGCATGCTGCAGGAGACAGAGGTAGGTATCTGTGTTACTGCTCTCCTGTGACAGCTCGGGCATCTTGCTGGTTTTATCAATGGTTGCTTATGTAAGAATTATTGGTGTTTAAATGCAATTCCAGTGTTAAGACACCTCCCACAGTTATTTTTTTAATAAGAAATCTCCAGCATCATCTTGGTATTTGTGGCACATACTCTGTTTAATCCAGATTGGATACATCAGGTACAGCAGTGGCACAAGACTCAATACTGTAAATGATATACAAGTTTCAACATATGCACTACACTTCCAAAAGAAGACAACAGGAAACTTGGTTCTTCTAGAAAGTTGTTCTCAAATGAAGCTACCTGCAGTTGTATACAGTACATTTTGTATCTGTCCTCTGATGTTTGTAAGCAAAGCCCATTTATAGTACGAAAATAGAAAATAATAAGGTTGAGAGCTTCTCATAACAGAAAACTTCTAAAGAAAACACCATTGCATTGGAATGCCTTACTGGTTTATCAAAAATATACCATCACACGGGGTTTTGTAAGAGACTTCATTGGTCCAAGGAGCCGTGGGGAGCTCCCCATCATAGTTGCAACAGAAGGGAGAAGAGCATTCGCTAGGGTGGTGAACTTCTCACCCAGCCAGCCGTGTGATGTCTGACCAGCACTGGCTGAAATCAAAAGGAAAAGAAACACGTGCACACGAACACACACAAAGGAACAGACTGTCGACTGGGAACGAAACTCAAGAAGGAATTTTCACAAGCTCTTTGTCACCTGGTCTTTTGACTGTTCCACCTGAAGGTTTTTTTTCTGGCACAGTTTTTTTTTGGCTTTCGGACCCTAAGTAGCAGTACTCTCCTGGTCTGCTTCCTGCAGCATTCCCCGGGGTGGTCTGTAGGTGCTCGTGAGCTGAGGGTCACGTGTTGAGAGAGGAGATAGTAAATTCTACATAGCTTGTATAATTGGCAAAGAGAGGTGAAATGACTTCTTTGAGGTCACTTAGTGATTTATCAAGACAATCAGGAGTAGAACACAGGTTCCCGATGCTAAATTTTCTACCTCTAAGCAACGTGTGTGCTGCCTTCTGATTGCTTGTGAAGTTTTGGAAAGAAAACCATTATGAAGAATGGTTTTGGCATCATTAAATGAGAGGCCTAAAAACTTGAGCTCTGAAATCATAGATCTGGTGCAGTTGCTTAAAGTGCTGGAGAAAAAGAAGTAGTTTTTTTTTAAAAAGATGTACTTGAGTTGTAAATTATATGGAAAAGGTCTATTATTCACCTAACTTTAAAAGCAGAAAGAAGTTTTCAGCTCAAATCTGCTGCTGTTTGCAAGCCATCCACAGATGCTGACTCTCTGTACCTCTGCCATAGAAGAAATGTTACAGGATCCAAGGGATGTTGCAACCCATAAATTACATGTAGTTTTTAATTTACCGAATCTGCTTTATAATACATGTAAGATACACCATGTTTACAATCTCTTTACTTAAGGAAAGCAAACTACTTGAAGAAACCTTGCTTTCTTCAGCTGGTATCAATCTGATTTTCATGCACACGCCTTAAGCTGTCTAAACTAGAAGGATATGTGCTGCTTTGGGGTACAAATGGATCAACCTCTTTCAGGCTAAGCAACTAGCATTGATTCAAATTAAGTTTTTCTGGCCAACTGTAAAAAAAGGATGTATTTTGAATTATCTCTTAACTTTACTCCACACTAAAGCCACGTGTGTTAGTTTAGCTTTTCCCCAGTTCACTTTTAACAATGAGAATTTTTTTTGACAGACAGAAGCAGTGTCTTGGGACAAGAATTTGCCATAGAAATTTTTCTATTCCTCTCTTGCTTCTAGGCAGCTAACTTACAATGGGGAAAGGAGAATAATTTCACATGGTATGAGGGTGTAGAATGGCAGCACGAGAGGAAAAAAATAAGGAAAGTATTATGGCTGAACAGCAGGGGAAAAATCCTTGACACTGAGATCTATTAGTCTGGAATAAGCTCTTCAGGGAAGCAGTGGGAGTCCTTTCCTTGGAGATGGAAAAGTCTAATGTAGAGAAAGCAATGCAATGTATCACAGTGAGGGATGGATTACATCTTCTAATTCTTTGATTTTTATGTACAAAAGTGTGTTATCTGTGGCCCCTTAAAGTTTTCTTTAAGGTAAATGAAAGTAAAAGGTGGGTTTTATAAGGAGCAGATGGAAGTCAAAGCCTAGGTGTGAAAGGTATTTCTCATTGTTCTTTGCCAATTGGCTGTGATTCCTTCTATTAGCAGCCCAATGCCAGGTGAGAAGAGACTAAATCTATTAATAGAATATGCTGAAAAATCTGTGAAAACATTTTTCTCTCAGAAAAGGCTTTGGAAAGGAAACAAAATGCTCGGAAAAAAGTGTTGCTTCCTTGATATTTTTAATATTGCTTTATGAAAGACTGAAAAAATAATCCCCTTCCGCTTACTTTTTGTACAAACAATCCATTTTATCTTTTTTTTTTTTAATGAACTTTTCTAAAACTATAAAAAGTCATAAGGAATTAGGGGGTGGAGGAAGGCTTTTGAAATGAACTGCCAACAGGCTATCGATGTCTTGTTGAGCAGTCTCGTTAATCAGCCTGTTTTGTACTCCCTGCCTTTCAGGAAGGTGTCAGGACTAGAACCTACCTAAGTTCCTGGATGCTTCTCCTCCCGGAGGCAGCCCACACCTAAAGAAGCCCCTTCCCAGTGCCTCAGGAGTGACGAGGATTGCAGGGGTACGTGCTGGTTTCTGTATCCATATCAGAGTGTGTGGCCCTGGAGAGAGGGATGCTGGTAAGACAGGGCAGTACTGGGGACCGATGGAGAAAATGGTCCAAATCCTTCAGTTAAACTTCTGGCCTGGGCATTTTCAGGAGTGACTTGGCCTTTTCCCAGCAATGGTTTCTAAGAGCCTTGCAGTTTAGTGAAGCTCATCAGCTCCCTCCGGGTAGGAGGATGTGGCTGTAGTGCAGCTCCCCTGCTCTTCCCTGCAGACGCTTTCCCTTCTCCCTCTGTGCGTTTGAAGGATGCTCTGTGATTCCCCTACCAGCCACTCCTGCCACGGTGAGAGTCTTGTCCTTGCTGTTTCAGTAAATGCACAGTGCCCCCATAACGAGCACATAGCTGTGCCAGGCAATCCAGGGAGGCTTTGTACTAGTGTATTTTCGAGTGCTTTTGGAAGCATTACTCAGTCTACTTCAAATCAGTCTATAAAAGGGAGCTAATGCCTCCATTGAAAATATTTTTAACGTTGTTCCTCTAGGCTCAGACTTCCTTAATTTAGTCTGTCCTTATCTTCTTAAAATCAGTGCTGAGGCACTGACTGCATGGGGCAGCACCTGCTAAGGGAATGGTAGAAGAGGCAAGCCACGTTATTTTGAGTAAGGATAGCAATGATTCCTCCTCTGTGGAAGAGCACAAAGGCCGTGACTGCCTTGACAATCTGAGCCCCAGCAGCCAGCCAGCAGCCCCAAGGACTGTCTTTCCTCACACTTCTTTTTTTTTTTAACTCTTTAAAATGTTGTGGCTTTTTTCTTTTTCCAAAAGTGTTTTGATAGCAATTAAACGCACCAAGAGTGCTTTAGACAAGGGCTGCCGTGGTTGCTATTTACAGAGAAAGAAATGGGTGCAGAGAGGTGAAGTGGCTTGTTTGCCACTCCACGGTGAATAAGAAAGGCAGCACCGAGAACCCACGTCGAGTCCCTGACTCTATAGTCATTTGCTCCTGCACGTTGGTAGGAACACTGTACCCTGTCAGCACGGTAGCGTTTAAACCTCGTTCTGTGCCAGTGGAAATGAGGTTGCGAGGTGGTAAGTGGTGGAGAGCAAGGCCTCTGGTCTACAAGGGTGAGGGTGTTCAGATGGGGAGCAGATGATGACAAATAATGCAATTAAAGGAAAGATCAAATTAAAACACCAAGAAAAACTCAGTAATGGTTAAGATTAACTGCAGTATAACCTCCTACAGGAAGCAGCAAAGGCAGAGCGTTTTAATCAGTTAAACAGGACTAAACATAGTTTTGGGTAACATATTACAGCACTGGAATAAGTGGCCGTCAGCTGGTGCAGCTGCTGAAGGCTCAGCCATAGCCTGAATATTCCTAGAATGTTGTAGGTGTCTAAGGAGGGTATTGAGTTAATGCATCAGCCATCTGAGCCCAGTCTAATAGGTTCGGGCGCTAACAAAGCGGGTTGCTAGCTCGTGTCAGCATGTAGGTCTATTTATCTACCTATATATGTATGTGTCTGTATTTATTTATATGTGTATGCATGTATATGTGTATATAAATATTACATCAGGATAGAGTATGACAGATGTTAAAAAAACAGTCATCCCTTTGCTGAATCAGGCTCAAAACATGCTTTGAGTAGTTCTTTTAACTGTAAAGTTGGTAAAGTCACTGTTCAGAAACTGTGTTTCTTATCTACAAGCTGCTGGGGGGGTAGGGGCATTGCCATTTGTTTGTGCATGACCACAATAATTAGTCAAACAGAGGATGACAAAGTGAAAAGGTGGGTGCCACTGTTCCTCATGGAACACACCTGCTAGGAAAGGGGGGCTTGAGAAAGCAGAATAGAAGAAAAAAGTTCTTCCTCATAGGGGGGTAAAAATCAGTCATGGTTCAGGACCATGTATTTGCTTACAATAAATAATTCCCAGACAGATCTCAGAGGTGCTAGGACTGACCACAGCTTAGTTAGATGTATTAGCTTCTTGACAGTACCACACAGTGTTACTTCTGGTTTTGGTTGGCTAGAAGCATGTGACCTTTCCTCAAACTAAGTATAGAACAGCAAAAAGAACATGCTGTCTGTACCACACCTTACCAAACGCTGTTCAAACTCCAGTACTGCTCCTCTCTCTCAAGTGGACACATGCTGTAGATCCTGTGCTGGGATCAGAGAACTAAACCTGCTGACCTAGTCTACCCCCAAAATCAGTGCAACCCATTGATGAGACAACTGGAGCCCTGTGACTGTGAAAAAGCCAAATATCTCTCTGTCCATGCAAGATATTTGGCTCTGGGGTTAATTCTTATCAAGTATAGATCCAGATGTTATTTGGCTACTATTTACAATGGGTTGTTATGTCCAGTGCTAGCAGAAAAATGTAGAAACCAAAAATGAAAAAGCATGGGCATACATTACAAGAAACCTCTGTTAGACTTAGGAACGCTTGATGCAGTTGAGTTCAGTGCTTTCTCATTCTTTGCCATTGGTGTGTGTTAAAAAAGAATCCTACCTTTTTTTTTGTTTTCCTTTTTAAAAATACAGAACTGGTAGTCTAGTCACACTCTTACAAGTAAGTGATAACAAAAATAGAAAGCAGATACCCCTGTGGGACTAAAACTCTACTGAAGCCTGTCTTTTTTTTTTCTTTTTTTTTTTTTCCCCAAATATGTTTTCACAGACAATAATTAGCAGACCAACAAACCTTTTGCAATTGCCCCGTATTTGCTTAAAATGCGGATACAAAATAGTCTAAATAAAGAATGCCATCCAGGGTGAAATAGGGGTGTGTGTGTGGGTGTGTGTGTGTGTGTGTGTGCATGTGTGCACAGGTCTGTGCTGACACGTGCTTGTGTTTCCCTTCTGTGCACCCACCCAATCATG
>WUAM01000217.1:6564717-6591349 GCA_024336885.1 Actenoides hombroni | reverse complement strand
TCCTTCTCCTTCTCCTTCTCCTTCTCCTTCTCCTTCTCCTTCTCCTTCTCCTTCTCCTTCTCCTTCTCCTTCTCCTTTTTTCTCTCCCTCCTCCTTCTCCATCTCCTTTGCCTTCTCCTAGATGTAAAGAATTTTTAACCAGATCAGCACATACTGTGTTGTCCTTCACATGCTTTGTGCAATCTTCCCACACACATTTACCTCATCACTTCCTTGAGTACAGGGAGCCACTAGGAGAAAAACAAGCTTCAGCATCTGCCAGGTTACAATTTCTCCTTCTCCCAGTCCTGTTCTCTTGTTACTGGGTTAGCCTACTCCGTGATATGTTTTAAAACTCTCAAGGATCCAGCTGTTGAACTGCATGTTAGCTTAATCAAAAAACAAACAAACAGTGAAGATGTGTGGGAAAGGAACCAACCGTACTCACTGTGAACACAGCAGTGTACAGGATGGATATCTTTTTCCTCTAGTTCCTTTTGTGATTCAAAGTTTTTTTACCCATGAACCAGAGAATAACATTTGATCTCAGTTTGACTTATGAAATAGGTCACTGTCTGGTTGGGGAGCAGAGATACGCAAAGATGATGCGTCTGCTCGGAGATCAGCTTCTTGTGGCTACCAGGGAGCAGATAGGAAAGCATAAATCAAAATAAATACCGCAGTCCCTACTGTGGCTGCAATGGGCTCCCATGGTATGCGGGGACAGCAGAGGATTTGGAAAGAAAGTTTGCATTCTGATAGTGTTTTTCCCTTTGCGGGTTACTCAGAATCTCACACGGGAAGATGTGGAATGGCTCTGAGCACGGACTAAATGGGGTGAATCGGTGCTTCTAATTCCACACAGAACAGCCTCTGTGAGAATCAGAGAGGTTAGTGTCAAAAGCAACCTCCAAAGGGAGTGCTGGTGTTAGAAACGTTGCTGGTCATGTCAAGGGCAGCGAGAGTACGTAATGAACACAGCCAGACCCTGCACTGCCATCGGTGCCGTACGGTCAGTGGAGGCCAGTCACCACTGGTGTACACCACCAACTCAGAGCGGGGCCAACACTGTTTAAAAGTGGTGTCAGTGAGCTGGGTGATGGGGCACAGAGGCTTCACCCTCAGCACGTGTGTAGGCAATGCAGAACTGGTAGGAGTGGTTGGTAGACCAGATAGTTGTGCTGCCATTTAGTGAAAAAATTCCACGTAAGTTTGAGGGGGAGGTGGAAAAGGAGGGTTACAGAACTGATGGAAGTTTCACTACAGATATGTTTGTGGTCCCTGTTTGTGATACATTTGGCAATCCTCTGGGATGACGTGCTATAAAAGCGCTGATCATTTGATTTCTTTCTTATATTTTTATTGTAAATTATAAATGATCATGGATCCTGTTTTACTTGTAATTGCAAAAGTCCTCATGAGGATTCAATGGATCAAAGACAGAACTGAACATGCTGTATCCAGCTAAGCCCATATTACAGCTACTGTTACACTCCAGATGAAAGTTTTCCCCTCAGCATTGAAAAGTAGTGTGAATTGCTTGAATTCTCCTAAGTCAGGGGGTTATATGTACTTCAAATATTTTGTTTCTTCTTAACTACTTAAAAAAAAAAAAAATAATAAATCCTCGAGCAGTTGAAACAGAACAAATGTAAGGAAAATGACTGCAAAACAACACTGTAGGATTTTTTTTCTCTCAGGGATTTTTTTCTCCACACCAAGCACACAGGAAAAGAAAAAAATTCTTCAGTAATTGCCCTTGCAGTAAACCCAGCCTAAACTGCAATAGGCAGACTGGTATTTTGTATCTATCCTACCATGGGAAACAATACTGAGGAACGTTGGATTGCAGTGTAGGGGTTGGTTTTGTTTTGTTTTTTAGTACAGCAACTTCAGTTCTTTAATAGGTGTCCACCTGCTTCAGTTTTGGGGTGCTCATAGCCCTCTGTTCCTCCAGTGCCTCACCAGTTGCTGCCTCAGGAGGGGCAGGAAATCCACCCTGGTGCAAATCAGGTAGCTCTGTGCTGCTGGGAACACAGCAGCGAGCTGAAAGGTGGAGCTGTCAGTCAGAATAGGTGCTTAGGGAAAAACAGAAAGGGGGACAATCTGAGAGTAGAGGTGTGCCCATACTTTTCTACTTGCAGGAATACTTCCCTGGCCTTCTGAAGTCAGAAACAGCTGGAAAACTTCCTGCAGCACCTTAAGGGTTTAGAAGAACTTAGACTTTGGTTGCCTGATGGTGGTCAGCCAGCCAGTCAGTCAGTCAGTCAGACAGCTAAGGTGCTGTCAGCCATGAAACAGCTGTAGCATTGCCATTGCAAAACTGTGGTACGGAAGATGTCTCATCACTCCAAGTGTTCTGTGGATTAATGAGGTTCCTCTCAGTCCTAGCTAGAAAAACAAGGTGGTTTGTTTGGGTTTTTTTTGTAGTTCAGCTGCATCAGTGAGTGGCCTGGCAGACCTGGAGATGAGAAGGTCATTTTAATGGCTGGAAAAAACAATAGTCCATGCTGGATGGCTCTTGAAAGGCTCTGCTGGCAGGTAACTAGCCAGCACCCTCTGAGAGACTGCCCGAGGAACTAGTGTGTGATGGAAAGTCCCTTGTCATACAGATAGGGGAGGAGGTGCTGGTCTGATTGCTCCGTGTCATGCTGGACAAAAAAACTGCTGAGAGGCAGGAGGAGGCTGAGAACCAGACCACGGGTGTGCAGCGAGCCTGCAGCTGTACAAACAACATCAACCTGTGTTCACTGCCTTTCAGGAGCACAGTCTGCATAGATACACAAAACCTCCTATTCAGCCCCTCAGGCCGGCCAGGACATGATCCATTTTGCATTTGGTCAGGGCCAGATCCAGAGGAAACGTGGTCCATGGGCTCAGAGAGGTCTGCTTGCACAAGCTGAAGAACGAGGTCCGGCTAAGCAAAAATTGACTCAGGTCTTGTGATGTTCTTGTATAGCCTTCTCTGGCTTTCCGTCTTAAAATATGCCACAAAATCCATGTTAAATAATTCTATGATTTAAATTATGTTGCTGAAGATGAGTCCTTATGACTTTATCTGACAGGGACAGAAATTTTTCCGTATCACAGGAAAGTGATACATCTTGACTTCAGAAGTACAATTCTTCCCTCACCCTTTTCCTACTTGTGTGAATCCCATTGCCATGGCAAAAATTCTGTGTGTGTGTGTGGCCACAAAATCCATTGTTTTTCACCTTATCAGTCATTTCCTCATGAATAAATATTATCCATTAAAAACCTTTAAAAAAGTGCTGCGATACACAGTGTTATATTTCCGTTTCCTTTAGCGACTCTCTTGGTGCCACGATGATTCCGTTCCCTTCAGCCTCCGCGGGTGACTTTTGCCCTGTACCATGGCACAGCACGCTCTCCACGCAGGTCTTGCCTTTAACCAGCCTCTTCCTCCTTTTCCTAATCCTTCCTCAGTCCACAGCATGCGAGTCTGAAGAAAGCTGCCTCGTTAGGTCTCCGTTGCTAATTCGATGACAAAATGTCAGGTTGGTCCATCCAGGCACAATTTGCAGCAAGAAAGGAACATGGAGGTGTGGAGGGAGAGGGGCACTGGTCTTCCAGCCTCCTTCTGTGCATGAGACGTCTTACAAGGCAGAGACCTTGACTATGTTGCTCGTGGTGGTGGTGGCAATGTTCGTGGAGTGGCCGGGGCTGCCGGGGGGAGGTCTGCTCTCGCCTTCGGGCGTGAGCGCGGGGGGCGCGGGGATGCTGATGATGGCTGTCGTGATCTGGGCCGCTTTGCAGTTCGGTCTCAGCCCGTCGTCTGATTTCATGTTGAGACTGGAACGACTAGAAAACAAATTTAGTGTTTGGCTTCTTTCAAACCAGAGCGTAGAAAGGATGGGAATTGATCTTAATCGGGATCTCATTTCTCTGAGCTAAGGGCACCGAAATATTCAGAAGACTCCACTTAAATGTTCCCCCCGCCCAGTTCCTGCAAGGCATCATTTATTTCTGCCCAGATTACACTAAGCTTTTTCTAATATTCCCCCTGGTTAGGATACAGCTTTTCTTTCAGAGGGCACATTGCTTTATGTTCCCATTTCATTCTTGCATAATTCTGGTTTAATTAAGAGGATATCTAAATGTACTGCCCTGTGTACTACATCTTTTCAGAGCACAGGTACTCCCTTCTAAGGAGGAGATGTCGTCTTCCTTGCATTTCAAATGCCTCTTTCAAATTCAGTGTCCCTTGATCTTTTCTATTCTTTCATCTCTGTGCAGTAGTTTCAAGGATCTGGCAGCTGGGAGCATTCTTATTAGATCTGCATCAATTGCATCCTATAATTAATTACGGAGGGGAAAATGATGGGTTGATTTCTGTGCATCTGCACAGCTCCAGGAGTCTGCTATTACCAGCCCAACACGTTCATTTTAAACACAAGGCCTGTCCTTTTTAAAATGTAAAGCTCCCAGTTGGAAAGCTATGGCTGCTGTTATCTCAGAGTGACTCACCCAGAGGATGTTTCCTGCTCGCTCAAGCATCCCCAGAACACAGCAGAACCCATTCTGCTCCCTGGTTGCCTCAGTCACAAGCTGAGAGTGGGGCATTCTTAGGGAGTGGGTGGTTCTGCCACTGGTAACCAGTACACCCAGTTAGTTGCATTCCACATGAAAAAAAACAACTTAAAAGCATTTTTTTTTTTTCTCTCTCCATCCTTACACAGTCTGATAAGCAAGCGAAATAACAGACACTGTTGACATTCCAAGTATCACTGGCATCTGATTTAGCACCGACTGCGATAGGCAGAATAGTTGACGTTCCCCTGAATGACTGTTTCAGGTGCTGGTTTAAACTATTGTCATCTTGCAAGTGCCATAGCTGGAGCCTTGGTTTGTGCTTATTCATTCATAATTCATTCTCTGAAGTACCCTTCCGACTTCACCCCGGCACAAAGTAATTGCTTGCTGCCCTGAAGGCAGCTTCGTCTCAGTTCCTAGATCCCTTTGATAGGAGCGGGGATAAGAAGAATGGTAAGTTCAAAACCAGCCTGGTGCACAAGAAGTTTAATGGGCTGATGGGGATTTAGAAAGTAATTTAATATTTGCAAGAAAAGTATGGTGAAGAAATGATTTTTTTTTTTTTCAGCAAGTTATGTATAAAATGAAACTTTCAGAATTTTCTGTTGAGAGACACGATTTCACCTGTGTCACTAGTGGCAATTTAGGTGAGAGCAGCTAAGGAACCATTGTGAAATTCATCTGGTTTGTTTCCCAGTGGTGCTTGGCACTTGCAGTTGTGGGTTGGACTTTTGGACAACGAAAACAGTGACGCGAGTGTCCCTGGTGGACCGTGTCTGTGTGTACAGCTCTCCAACAGCTTTTACTGACAGATCCTGATTAGACAATTGTCTCTGCCTGCTCCCAGTAAAGGCTTAGAAGTACTGGGCTATCTGGGAGGTGGGCTGTGAGGTGGTCCTGTGCCAGCTTTGGTGAGTGGCTCTCAGCTGGGCACTGCTGGCCCCCGCATGTGAGATTAGCACTTCAAAGGCAGGTGTCAGCTGGAATTATTCTTCTATGGCCAGTCTGGTCAGAGAAGAGCTGCGCTAGAGTCTAGCTTTGACCTGGTTCTTCCCCAGAAGAGCTGGGAGCCACTTTCCTCAGGTCATCATTAGGAGGAGGAAACCAAAGGTGGCCCCAGCACTAGACCTCTCTCCCTGGCTGGAGACTTAGCCTGCAAGAGCATCCGCTTGGCTAACGCGCTCAGAGCTTTGTGCGCAGTGGCTCACAGCAAGAGCCTGTTTACTGTACCTTGTTGTAAGGGAGGGCTGCTCGCTGCACTGGATGTGGATGGTGCTGAGCTCCTGCATGCTCCGGAGGCGAGTGGCTGGCACGCTGGAGTTGGGAAGGTGAGTGGTCTTCTTGTTGCGGCGAGAACAGCAGGAGGTGGTCAGTCCGTGGTGACTCGACAAGGAGGGACTCCGAGAAGAGGGGTAGTTTTGCATTGAGCTCTCCATGCAGTTCTGCTCGAACAGTTGCTCGTCTATGAACTCGTGGTTCTGGCAGAGATAAACACAGTGTCATTACGCTCTGGTGACACCAGCAGCTTTGGCCCAACAGCAGTTTGTTTTCAACGGCACCTTTTGCTAGGTTGGTGGGGTGTGTTGTCTGTGTAAGATGCTCTCTGCCTCTGTGCCTGAAAATACTTGCACTAGGCAGGTCTTAAATGATTGCCCTTTCACTCACTGCAACCACGAGAAGGTTTTGCTCTCCTGCATCGGTCGAGGAAGAAGAGAAGCTGTTGCAGTGACAGCAGAATGATAGTCTGTCAGGGCTGCCTTGCTAACATAGTCTGAGGTTGTTAATGTATGGTGTCGGAATTTACTTTCATCTTTGTGTCTGGATTCCAAAATGTGGCTTCGAAAGTCTGCAATGCCACATGGTTTATGGAACCCAAGAGGAGATTCATGCTCCTTTTTCTCTGTCCCTGGGGACAGGACTGTATTGTATTCGGATGGCCATCTGACATACAGCTTAATTGCAGGATGTTGTTTTTCTTGGCTGTTGGGTTCAAAGCATACCTGCAATTCATGGGGTGCTATGACCTGAGGGAAATAAATGTGGCAGGTGAGAGTGGGAAGTGTGTAGGGGTAGGAAATTCAGAAAGCTGAATCTGTAAAGAGTTTTTGTGCTAAGGAACAAGAAGTCCTGAAAGAAAGGACCTTTCTCTGTGTGCATATGAACACTCAAGTAGTTCTAGTGACCGTTATCCAGTCCCTGTCAGCATCAGAAAGGATGGGAAACAAAAGCAGCCATGGTGAAGGCAGCCATCGGTTGTCACTGGAAAAATGACTCTCACAGGAAACAAGAGCACGGGATAGTCAAGAAGAGCCACGTGCACAAACTCCCAAGGACAAGACCAGGAACGAGAAAGGAAGCAAACACTCTCCAGACATGTCACAGAGACCATAGAGAAAACAGATTGAATTAAAAAGGAAATACCTTGATGGTGGAAGTTCGTACAGATAACAGGGGATCATCCACAAGATAGGACAATCCCTACGGGACAACATGCCAACAAAAGATAAAAACACAATTGATTGTCCATTCCAGCATTCAGAAGTTTAGTCCCAGCATTGCATCTATTGCCTCAGCATTCCAGCTGGCTCACTCAAGTTTGAATGGGCAACAGGACCTTCTCTTTACCAAACCTTGCCTGAATCAGGCCCCTTTGTTTCTTCCTTCCTTCTTGTATTTAAAAGCTTTTTACTGTTATGTTCTCGGAAATAGAACAAAACTAGTCACAACTTTGATCTTTTGAGAGCTGAAGGCAAAGGAAAACAAAGTTTCAGCTGCTGATTCACTAGTCCCAAATTGGAATTGTACTGCCATTGGGTCACCAATGGATACGGGGTTTGATCGTACTCTGTGAAAACACAGGGGAAAGGTTTGGGTTGAAGGACAGGATTTGATGCACTCAGCATTTGGAGGAAACGTGGCCTGTGAATACTCAATCTGGGAGTTGGAACAAGTGGAAGAAAACTCCCTTTTGTTTGAACAAACTCTATCTGTCGTGTTAAGATGACAAAGTAATCTCTGTTATGGCAGCTAGAAGTACTTTAGGGTCACTTTGTCATCTGACGCACCAGATTTGTGAGCCATTCACAGGCATTCAATTGTCAGGTTGTATGCTAGTGATGACCACAGACACCATGACAATAAATCATGGACTTGTAGAATCCTCCTGCCTAGTTTAAGGAAAGGTGAATTGCCCATTGAAACGAGTTTGCAGCCATGGTACATTCCTCATTCCATTCCTGCAACGTGGTCACAAAATGATTCTTCAGGATTTAAAAATTCTCTTACTGGGATTTAAATTTTTGGGAGGAGAACTGTTGCGTGGTATTTTAATAGATTATGTGAACTAGAGAGTTTCCACACAAGCTGATGGAACTATTTTGACTGATAATTTCAAACCCGAATCCAAACTTGCTACATGATTTGATGCAACATCATTGTAATAACTGGCTGAAAAATGTGAGGGGAAAACACATTAAATATTGTGCAGATTCTCCCTCTAGTTTTTAATCAAAATTCAGAGTATCACTGTTATTTCTTTGCTGGAAAAAGCCATGTTTGAACATTTTCAAGCAGTGAGACTCACTGTCTGAGTAGGCTTGTGTGCTGGAGGCAATCTAGCTGTGTTTGTGCGCTGGGAAAATACAGCTACAAATTAGGATATGCTTTGGCCATGTTACTTCCAGCACCCTGACCAGCTCGTTAGTCATGGAGCAACTCAGGCAGCTCCCAGAGATGTCCACCCACCCTCTGCAGAGGTCAGAATTTCTGTGAGCTTTTACAAATCCAGGGCCTTGCAAGGGCAGACCCTGGAGACGGGGTTGTCAGCTTTTGTTCAGCCAATTAGTTAAAAGTTTTCAAATGAAAGTATCCTTGTGAAATACAGGTCGTAGCAGCGCAGGTTTTAAGCATAAAGTTCTAAACTGAAGAGTCAGATTGTGAATTATCTGCTGGTTATGTAACATCCAAAAATTGCTAGAAATAAAGGCAAGATGAGTCTTATAAACTCATTAGTCATTGATACAGGAAGAATCAGTTCACTGTCCTTGCATGGTGACCTTTATAGCTCATTGGGATCAACCTGCTGTACTCAGCAGGTCACTGTAATTAACCATCTTCTTCCAGTGTATCGCTGAAGCCTAAGTGGTGTTATTCCAGCATAACCCAAACTATGGAAGTGAAGGTGATTTATCTAAAAGAAAGCTCTTGCAAGTCAGAAATCAAAAGTACATTTGATGATGGATGCAGATAGAAAAAGGCATGAATATTTCAAGTGTTAACCTCTCTTCATTCTTTCTAGAATGAATCATGGTATAGACAATGTGTTCCTGCACTGCAGAACCTTTTATATAAACCTGGAAGTAAAACATATGTATCAAATAAATATCTGAAATGTTCCAAGAGACTCCTGCATACAGAATCACTTCATAATGAAAAACAAAATTCTCACTCCCAACACCTTGCATGGTGCAAACAGAGAACTTACAGCAACTGCTTGACTGGCTTAGAGAGAAATTCCCTGCTCTTGTAACCACAACTGTAGTGAGAAAAGATATGTGCAACCTTTAAACCCCTTCAGAGAGTCCATCTGCTCTGTGCCATACGAAGGGCTAGGGGTTATTTATTTCCAGCTCGTTGTCACTGGAGTTTGGAGTCCCTGGCAGTGTCTGTCTCCTCATAAGGAAGCAGAACTGTCTTTTATTAGTAATTAGCACAACTGACGGGTATATGTGATGTGTGACTAACAGCACAAGACAAATGCAATTTACTTCTCTTCTAGAAACACTGAAATTGAACTTAATGTACACTTTGTGTGGAGGATCTCCCTAACCCCATAGTGAAAAGTTATTTGCATTCAAGTGAACTTGACTGAGCAACCTGCTGTTGACATTGTACTGAGCGTGGTGTAGCAGATAATCACATCTTTATCCCTTTGCATGGTAATGTCTCTATTTATTTTAAGAGGCAATGAACTAGAAGTGCATTTAAGCAGAGTGTTTTGGGGAGGTTGAGCGTCAGCCCCCTCGGGCAGGGTTTGAAGGTGGGCTGAGCACGCTGTGTGAGCGGCTTCTCCATAGGAAGCCTGAGCCAGGCACAAAGACTCGGGAAGATGGAAAAGGATTTGTGGTGTTACTTACGGTTGTTTTTTCCAGGCAGTGCAGCAGGTGGTGATGTTGGCTTTCAATTAAGGAGGTGCCTTTAGTCATATGCTGTTCCTCTTCAGTGGATCCCTGAACAGTCAGAAAGAAGGGGGGGGGGGGGAACCAAAACCCAAACCAGCTGTAAAAGCATGCAAACAAACAGGAGTACCAGCAGTAGCTTTCACAGGGGAAGAGAGAACAATTTCAGTGTTGCCAGCTCACAGGTTTTTCTTGTGACTCAGGATTTTACCTCATTATTTTTCTCAACAATTTGGCTTGTAAACTCAGGTGAGGAGCTCAGCTTTGCTTCTAACCCACTGCGTTTCTGGCCGTTGTGTAGCTGGGGAGGAAACCTGGGAAGTACTGTTGATGTACAATGTCAAGGCTCAGAAAACAAAAGGTAGAGACAAACAGAACCTGTGCTGTTCTGTTTTTCTGAAAAAAAAACCAACCCCATTAAGACTTGAAAGCTTGACATGACCTTCGAATGCCAACAGATGTGCCCTGAACTCTAGTCTCTGTTAGGAGACAAAGCACAAGCTGTCTGACTCTGGCTGAGCGGAAAGCCTGGCTGTGCCTGACCTTCAGGGCCTGCTGGAACTTGCCCGTGGTAGTGCCAAAGCCTCCCGAGTCTCGGCTGCACACCAGGTCAGAAATGTGAATCCAGGCTTCATGGGTTGGATTTTGTCGTGCTGTTTCTAGAGACAGGACTCCTGGCTCTGTCTCGCCTCTTCGCAGACATCGCTAATTGTTTTCCAGACTTTATACCTGCAGTTTATTAAAGGGAGCTGCTCTTTCCTGCCTCAGTGGATATGGTTGTTGGTGGGGAGTTTCTAGCAAGTCCCGAGGCCTGGGTCTGGTGCACACTGGAGGGGTGTAACCCCTCCTGTAGCCAAGCCCTCTTTGAAAGGCAGGTAGAAGGGAGGAGCATGAAAAAGCAGTGTGCAGCAGAGGCAAAGGCTTTATGTTTGCATGAAATGTGGCAGCAGTTCCCTGGGAGAAGGAAGGTCCCATCTTCATTAGTTTCTTAGGGATTGTGGCTTTCACTCAGAGGATGCCTTACTGTGGTTTTTGTTGTATGGCGCCCAGGAGTCCTGCAGATTGACCAGGAACCCTCTGTGCATTACTTAGCACAAAACCAGAACAAGACAAGCCTGTTCCAAAGACCTCACGATCCCCATACTTGACTCATTGAACAGCAACAGTTGGGGACCAGCTTTCCCCTGTTTCCCCTGTGTACTCAAACTGCTGGAATGTAGCTAGCAAATCTGTAAACTCATTCAGAGTAGGGTGTGCTTAGAGTCAAAGCAGGCAGCATGTGCCCTCTGGGGAGGATTGGGTACAGCTGGGAGTATTTAGGTCAAAAACTATTAAATAGAGTGGTCCCCTCTAGGAAGAGCTGAGTGGGATGAACAGCTTTTGGTAATCTCCTTCAGGAACTCTGGGTTGGAAAGACTTACTGGGGTGCTCTTGCTGGTCTGTTCTCAGCTTCGACATCCAGGTATGTGTGCATGTGGTGGTTTGGGAGGAGACTGCATGGGCTGGGGTGTTTATTAGTAGTTAGGATAAGCTACAGCTCTCAGACCAGTCTCTCTGCTTTTGTTAAACTGAGGGGCTTGATCTGCTTCAAACAGCTGAAATAGAAAGGGATGAGAGGTTAGGAGCTTGAGCTCAGAGTGTGCGTAATGTTTAGCTCCTGCAGAAAGCCTGGCATCAGAGCAGTCATCAAAACAGCAATAGGCCAATTTAGTCAACTCGTGTGTGGGGGGAGAAATCCAGTACCCTGTGTTTTTGATTTCTGCACTGCATCAGTGAATCAGATGCTCACATCCCTCAAAATAGCGTGTGTCACTTACCCTATGATCAGATACACCTCAGAAATAGAGGGGGAAAAAAGCAGTGGGGGTTGTTTAGAGAGTTTCTGTGCTCTTTGAGAGACAGGATTATTTTTCTTGCTTTCTCCGTTCTGTGGTGGTAGATTTAAGATCTGGGTTGTTAAGGATGTTCTTGTACTACTTAGGCTCCTGACCTTGAAATTCCTTGTGATTTTATGATGTGTTGATCTGTGTGTGCCTTTGATGACTAGCATTTTCAAAGACAATTACATGCATTAAAACAGCAATTAGGTGTTGTAAGATGTTTCCCTGTGCTCCATAAGTAAGGGGTGCCTGGTGTCTTCTGTGATGCCTGAATCTGAAAGTCAGAAATGGATGTGCACGGCTTGACTCTCTGCTTAGACATGAAACAGCAGCATCTCACTGCTCAAGAGAGAAAATGGGTGGGATGGGAGACACAGAAGAACATCTTGGCAGAAGTGCCAAGACATTGTCTGTTGCTCTCAAGGGGGTCAAATTCAACTGTTCTTTAAAACACTGCTTTTAAATACACCCGTGTGCCCCAGTGATTCACTGCAAATGTGTGTTCTGGATGCCATTTCCAGAATGGTTCTGTGATCCTTAAGTGAAGGAATAACTCTGTCTCTGACAGGTGCCAAAACAGAGCTGAACTGGTACATTAAGAGAGCTGACTTACGGTACACAGAATTAATAGATTCCTACGGGAACGCATCTTGGGCAGGTTATGGGTTTTTTTGTTGCTGTTGCTTTGGAAAATGAGTTTTCCCAGAAGTATTTTTAGAAGTGGCCTAAAAAAACCCAAACCTGTTCCGTTTTTCTTATTAACAATCCTCCTGGTGAGCTAACACATCAAGCAGGTCCTGTTTCATACCCTGCTGAGATTACGGACTCTGCTGAAGTCTGTGTTGGAATATTTCCCATGGAGGTCCTTGCAAGCCCTGAAGCAGATCAGATGCTGCACTAAAACACTCGAAGAGGAGAGAGAAAGAGCACAGCACATATTGCAAACAGGATCTCTTTATGAGGTATTTGCTCGAGAGAAGATCTAAATTGAATGTGAAAGCAAAGATGGAGCTTCCGTACCTCTGGCACAGCCAGTCGTTATCTTTTTGGCAGCATGGCATAGGCTCTCCCTCTGCCTTCTGTGAGGAGGTGAGGCTTGCTGCTGCTGGAAATGGGTCAAGGGGTGGCAGTGGCCAAGAATAAGGTGTTATCATCACTGAGTATGGCTGGTACCTTTATCTTCCTTTCACTTTTTCTTCAATCGGCTCCGTGTTTTCAGAAGCCAAGAGCACACGACCACTGCGAACATCCTAGTGTGCCAATTAAGAATGAGATCTGCAGGAACTGCTGCCCTAGGACAGCGAGAGTGCTAACATCACAGAAACGTTTGGCCTTTTGATAGTACTGTTGAGGAACGTGTACCTGTAGAGGCTGTATCAGTGGTACCTACGTTACTGCAGGCAAACAAAATCTGTGTCTTCATTAGAAGAGTCTGGCTGTAATGAAAAAGCTGGCGGGGGGCAGGAGAGGAGATGGTTTGCTTTTTGAGGTGGGATGCCAGTTTTGCAAGGCTTTGGTGCCAGCTACCATTCAGTTTGTTCTTGGAAGACATTCAGTGAACTGCTGGTTGCTTGGAGGGAGACTGAAACGCGCTGTAGCGTCAGCTCGGAAATCCAAAAACACTTCCACTTGGCCTCTTGTACTTAAATGGCTCAGCACACAATGCTGGACACGGGTGAGCTGAGCTGAACTGGGGTTTGACTGTCCCTTCCCGTGAGAACGGCTGTCACGCTTATCTGTGTCTAAGCAGATTCTGCTTGTGAAAAGGCCCGAGACCTCACAACCTACTATTCCTAGGATGTACACCTCCTAGCATTTTAGCTAAAAGGGAATTTCGGGTGGCTGTACAAGGAGATTAACGCTAAGAGGATCTGTAGGCTGCTGCCATGGGAAGGAGCTCACCATCCCTTGAGCACGTCTGACATAAAGCCCACTAAAACTCTCTCTAAATGAGAAAAGAACGGTCTGAGTACTTTGTGTCTAGATGGCAAACGCAAAACGCCACAAATCCACATGTTTCTGAAGCGAGAGTCTGCATTCTTGCTCGGAGCAGAGCTCCTTCCTGCTGCTGTCCTTGGATGAATCCTTTGCTTCTCTTTCCCTCTCCTTTGGTACAAGGCTACAGGCTGAAGACGTGCTGTTCCCTTGAAAGATGGTGTCAGTGTATTCATTCTGGTGCTAATGAAAGGACATTCTGGCACATGTTCCGGAATCTTGAACAGTCCTTATTTCCCAATTTATTAGCGTGACTGCAGAGCTGCAGCCAGGACACGTTCTGGGGCAGTTGTTTTTCTTGGGCGAATCCCGGAGGTGTGGGAGTGCAGGGCAATCTGCTGGGCGCTTGTAAAACAATTATCCATTGATCACAGTCCTGCCTGATTGCCGCTGCTGGAAGCGATTCCATCTCGGCGTGGCCATACAGTAATTGCAGTTGGAATGACTGCTGGGTAGCCAAGCAGCCCTCTGGCAATCTGGCCGTGTGAAGTCCATTAAAGTTAGCATGAGTCCTGGGCGAGGTATCAACCCGGGGTGTGGACGTGACCGCTGAAGCAGTTTGATACTAATTTGACGGACGGATATGCACAGTATGTAGATAATATTTTGGTCCCTAATATAGCAACTACAGGAGTCACATCCCTTCGTATTTTTACAGCTTAAAAAAAATTTTGGCTGGCTAGACTATGCTGTCATTCACATTCTGTACACTTAAGAATAGTTTGTTCTCTTGCCATAAAATGAAAGGACGTAAAAATCTTGCCTGGTGGAGTTAACATGGTCATGTGTACGTTACAACAAAGGATGTCCTGCAGCTCTGTAATTAATTAATTCATTCCCCTACCTATGGATGGAGGGTGTATCTCGCTTCTTGAGTCAGGTGTGTGGCTTGTGGTCCTCAGGTAGTCAAAGATTATTTCCTGGTGGTTGTGCAGATGCTGGGCGTGGCTTTGGCAAGTTTGATTGAGTAAATTCTCATATAATTCCGGTTTAGATGGTAATTCTTCCTTCCCTGTACCCTCTGCTTTTGACTATTTCAACATGAAGTTCCTTAGAGTGGGAATATATTCTCATCGTGTTAATAATAATAGATACTAATTCTTATTTTCTTAAGGTATTAATAAAAATGTATGCAATATTCAGTGCTTTTCGGAGTAGGATTTGTGGGTCTTACTGGGCTGTGGAGGAGTCCTGTTAGCATTAGAGCTATAAGCCCACCAGAAAGCAAGTTGCATCCAGAAAAGCTTGGGATTACCTGCTCTAGGTATCTAAATTTAGTTATTAATGGGTAAAAAAATCCTCTAGAACCTCTTTAGAAATGTTTTTATTTTCTTCCTGTGTCTACAGTAGCTTTGTAGCCAACAGAAGTACCCTTTTTCCACTTAATTTTGGGTGAATGCCAGGAAATGAACACATTCAGCCAAATATTTCTGCATTTTGGACTTAAGCATTGGTGCATCAGCTGCTCTTCCGTGAGTGGTCTTGGCAGGAGGTTTTGGTTGACAAGAGAAGTGAGGAGATTGTCACAGGCTGGAAGATCAAGTGCAGATTGAGTGTCCCTGCTAAGATCTGGCATTTTGAAAAACTAGAAATGTAAAACTCGGAAGGAGGTCTTAAATTTGCAGTCAAAATTCTGCATGTTCCTGGCTACTGAAATAGCAGAATCTCAGCTGAGCTGCCTTCCCAGCCCTGAGCCTTTTCCCTCATGGGGATGAGGCTCTGGACGAGGTGTTGACCAGTCTTCCTGGCCTCTTCTTGATAAAGAAACTTTCCGTCAGCTGCTGAACAGCAACATATGGTTCAAGAAACAGATTTTCTGAGTGTTGCTGCCATTCACAGAGCAGGAGACAACCTTAGATGTGTAGTCAGAAGCATCCAGCTTGTTTTGGAGGGGAGAACAGAAAGTGATCTGTGCGTCCTACCTTCCAAAGCTGTACATCGTGTGAAGTGCTTTTGCAGAGTCGGTTTAAAACCTATTCCAGTTGTAAAGGTCCAGACTCCTCTATCTCAGTCTGCACTGAGTTGCATCCTACGTGCAAAATGTGGTGCTGCACGATTTCCCTCCACGAGCTGTACCCACTGAACCTGGGCAGGAGTGGGCTCAGGTCCTAGTGAGCTGCTTTCACCAGGAGATGAAGGGGTTTTTCAGCTTTGATTTCACAAGTGCAAGGATGTGTGCCAGGGAAGGATGAGGCCCTAAGGATGGATGCACGGGCTAGTGCTGGGTGGCTCTGGTGGCTCAATTAGACATTCTTCATCTTGCTCTCTGCCCACCATGTGCACGAAAGGCTGATTTATTTGAAATGAAATCCATGAAATGTGCTAATACCTGCTCTGGTGTTGATCAGGCTTAATGTAATAACCTCCTCTCATTTTTGCTGGTTCTACTGAGCAATCTGACGCACTTAAAACTTTTCTTCTCCCAAACAGCTCACATTGGCCTCCAGAGGCCTTTCTGTTAAAAATAAACCCACCACCAAACTGCCTGAAACAGGAGCTAGGGAATATTTTCCTGTCCTGTTGGGCACGATCAGATAGTCCACACTAGAGAGAGACTCTTAAAAATAAATAACCATATGTTGGAAGAGAGTGGATATTTATAGCATGGGCAGACCCTGGGCCGTATAAATCGGAACAGCTCCATCACACAGAGGGATTCGAGGGTCGTTGCTGCGAGGCCAGATCCTTTCCTAGCTGGAGGAGGAGCCCAAGGAAGCCTTTTCCTCCCCCTCAATCTCGCAGCTGGATTCCAGCTGTCCCTGCACACGGCACGTGCAGTACGCGAGAGGCTAATTGTACAGAACGCCATTCCGTGTGCCACGCTGAGCAATTAGGTGGCAACGGAGAGAGAAAGGGAGGGAGCCCAGAGAGAGGAAGGGGGGGGATCAGGGACCTTCTCAGCCCCCGTGGCAGGAGCTGCCGTCTTGGTACTCACCGTCAGCTCGAGGGCTTCGTTCAGGAGGCCGTTGCGCTTGCTGTGCAGGTAAGCGTTGGAGCTGCCTGTCTTGGCCACTCGAATCCTCGCCAGCCGGGCTTTCTGTGAAGAAGGCAAACACGCTGGAGTTAGAGCTCGGCCCACGAATGGTCGCTCCCTGTGCTGGCAATACCAAGAGGAAGGGAATTTCAGGTTCTCACTCTACTTGACGAAGGCGGGGAGGGTGACATAGGGGTGGTGTGCAGGCAGGGTAAGGTGCTGTTGAGAACAACTGGCACGGGGCTGGCTCCAGGAATCAGAGGAGTACTGATGTCTGAAGAACATAATCTGCCACAGAATGTTGAGAGCCTTTCCAGAGGTGAGAATTGGGGTGCTGCAGATCTCTTTATCCTTTCAAAAGTTATTAGTCTTTTTTTTTTTTTGAGGGGTGAGATGCACAGCAACTAGAGACACTTGTGTTGGACATACTCCTGGCACAGGATGACTGTATGTGATTTAGCAGCACGTACAGGCTCTGCACATGTGTTGCTTCCATGGCTCACCTTCTCTCTAACGTGCTTGGTTGTTTAATCCTCTTTTTATCTTTCATCTGTGTTGTCACTTGCTCTGCTCACGCAGAGCTTGTCTTGACAAACTCTCAGAAGTCACTCTGCAACAACACAGACGTTCAACTCTTCTCACTTTTATTTATCCCTGACCTTGAACTCCAGCGGGACAAGGCAGATGATGAAAAGCAGTCCAGAATAAAGCAAAGAAGGAGAACTAGTAAGACCCTCTTCCCTTTTGATCACACAGTTTTTACCATTTCAGCCTTTCCTTTCAGTTGTTGCCTGCTTCTCTGTCAAGTGCTGATTTGCCTTTTCCTTTTCTACTGTTAATTTATGACTCAAACACCATTAAAAGTAAATACATGAAATAGCTGTGGCTATTAAAAAATAATTACATTGTGCTGTAGCTTAAAATGCTGCATAATCTTTTAAATAACATGGAACTCGTGATTTTTCCCTTCTAATTAGAGGTGCTAATGGGTATACACTGTAGGAAGAGTAAAGCCAAGAGGCAAATATCTGCAGTGGGTCCAGAGAGTTTAATAATTTCAGGAGCTTTATTACCATGCGTGCATGAGTGACTCTGGCCCTCAACATTTGAAAGATTTGTTTAACCTTAAGAGCTTCTGCTTAAGCAGACAATTTCTGAAGCCAAGACATGTACAGGATACTAGTTTGCAGCTTTAATTGGGTGACACAGAGTACGACCACTCTGAAAAATAGGTCTTCTTTTGACACCCCAAAATGGGGACATCCAAAATTGTCTGTCTTTTCTATACTTCACCTAGATTTCATTGTCCCATTTTGATGTTAAGTCTCCAAGTCAGTATATGAGAGTGAAATCCCTGATGAAACTTATTCTGTACTGGGGCCAAGGGATCTCCCAATGGTCACTCTGTCAAAGTTCTATTTGCAAGACATAGTCTGAGAATGCAACAAGAAAAAGAAATTGGATCTTAAGTTTTTCTGAAGACTCTCCCAAACAACTCTTTTGCTTTGGGCCCTGGGTACGACTGGCCCGAGACTGTAATGTGGAACAAAAATCACAGAGACCACTACTACTGGATATGAGTTATGGGGAGAGATCAGGGGATAAGGGTCTGAAGGATGTTCCATTCTCTAGTTATGTGGCATTGTGTCTCTGGTCCTGTTAATTGCATCTCCATTAAATTATTTCTTCTGTTTGCATGGGTATGTCTTTGTATCTCTGGTCCTTACTTTCTGTAATGATTTTATCTCTTCCACAGTCAGGACTGGATATTGGATCCAGTGGTGGCCTTTACAGTGAGGCTCTGATGGCAACCACAGAAGACTTCAGTTTCTTTCTGTGCTTGACAAAATATCAGCTTCTTTGCTAAGGAATTACCAGAGTCCCCAGCTTACCTCGCCTAGCAGGAAAGGTTTCACCCTCATCTCCAGTTCAGTCAATTGTTAAAGTGTATTCAGTCTTAGGCTGTTGTGATGAACATTATTCCCTTTGCCTCCAGGCTAGGAGCAGATCAAATATTAATAGCTGTACTTCACATGGACTGGAGATGGTTCGTTTCTGAGTTCTGTTCCCTTTTCTTCTTTGAAACAGGGCCACTAGGTATCTAAATAATTAAGCCCCATAGCTTTTGTAGTTTAGAACAGATGTTATTTAAAAAAAAAAAAGTCAGTGGGGCAGGACAGAAGTTAATCCTCTTCTCCTTATATAAAAGATTGTCTAGGATTGTCACATTGCCTAACTCTGCCCCCATCGTGATTAAATTTGGTAGATATCTTGATTAACTCGTCTAGAGAAGTTAATTAAAGCTGGTGCCTAAAATTGGTTTGGCCTTCTAGACAGTTTCCCACAGTGGACTTTAAAACCACAGTTCATGTCTTTGTGTGAAAGTCTGTGTGTAAATGTGTGAGGAGTAAATTGCAGAGGCAGAAGTCTTGAACTTGGGGCACCCAATGTAAGCTTTGAAGCAGCAGCGTTTTGCAGAGAACCGTAGGACCTACAGTCACATATTTTGCTTGCAGTAAACTAGAGAATTAGGCTGATGGAGTCTTCCAAATTCTGTCAGCTTTCAAGACGTGCGAGCGTGCTTTTGTCATCCCTGTCCTGCAGAGCCCAGTGCTTCTGGTCTGCAGGACAGAAGATGGACAAGTGGATGACCATGTTTTTATGGCCATCTGCTGCAAACGTCTTTTCAGGGAGATAGGGAGAGCTGTCTTCTGCATCTCATCCCACAAACGTGACAGACTAAAGGTTATTAGGGCCAGGCCTGAGATCACTGTTGCTGAATATAACCCCTGCACGGGGAGTCTAAAAAAGGAAAAGAAAACGGCACACTGTGTCTGCATGTAGAGTGGTAAGAGGAGTTGCTAGGAAACCACAGGATCTCAAAATGCATATGACCTAATCTGGAAGATAATTTATATGATGAAAATAATAATACTAATGACAGCCACTTACAGGTTAGAATGATTAATTTGGTTATCTTGGAGCCCACGTGTTTCTGAGAGCTGGGTGGAAGAGAGGTCTCAGTAACTTCTGGTTCCTTACTGCTTTTTAAGAAACTGGAGGCTCGGAATGAGCGGGCAGGACAGTGAAGCCCCGTGCACATGGAGTGCTGAGGTACGGTCGGGAGGATGATCGAAGTGCCTGTGTTTCTCGAATGGACTGACAAAGGAGGAAGAAAAGCCTGTCTTCATCTTTTAGCTGCTTTGGAGAAGTGCAAGGAGCAGGAGTTGCTGGCTGGGAAAAATGCTTACCAGATGGCAGGTCCAGGAAACAGCTAATTATTATTTATTGATGATTTTCATCTAGTTCTTATGGAGATAATGTTCACTCTTGATTTATGTGGTATAATAAACTATTAAGTTAAAGCCTATGACATAATTTCATATTTGCCAGACATCTTCAGCTTTCCAGATCTTCTGTACTTGAGCAAGGAGATGACTGTATGTCAGGTACAACATGTACAGGTCCTGTGTGCACTCTGCTCCCTCTCTGGACTGGAGTTGTTACTAGCATTATCCTTCGCAGAGTTGCTGAGGTTGGAAGGGACCTCTGGAAGTCATCTGGTAGGTCCTCTGGTTCAATTCAGGCAGGGACATCTAGACCCAGCTGCCCAGGACTGTGTCCAGGTGGCTTTTGAGTATCTTCCAGGATGGAAACTCCACAACCTCCCTGGGCAACTTGTGCCAGTACTTGGTCACCCCCACACTGAGTAAGTGTTTCCTGATGTTCAGACAGGGCCTCCTGATGTTTTGGTTTGTGCCTGTCACCTCTGGTCCTGTCACTGGGCACCACTGAGTAGAGCCTGGCTCCGTCCTCTTCGCTCCCTCCCTTCAAGTATTCATGTACATCAGTAAGATCCCTCTGAGCCTTCCCTTCTCCAGGCTGAGCAGTCCCAGCTCTCTCAGACTTTCCTCGTGTGAAGAGGTAACAAGCAGCTCGAACAGTTAAACAGGAGCTTCTGCAGACTAAGCAACAGGGCTGAGAGTATGGAATGACAAAAAGTATTTTTCTTGTAGTTATGTTCTCACCTTCCTAAAATGATCTTGTCCGTGGTACCTTCGACTCATTTTTGCTGAACTCCTTTCTGAATTTTATGCTAGGTTTTCAGTTTGTACTTCTGAGAGGGACCTCAGCGTGCATCCCTAACTTGGAAAGGGAAAGGCTGAAACTTTCACCGGGTGGAAAGTAGCTGAGCTCCCTGGCCTGTTGTAGCCCTTCCTTGCCAAGCAGAAAATGGAAAACTGTTCGTTTTATAAGGAGCATTCAAAAATAATGGAGTGGACAGGATATTAAATGAATCTACTGTCTGCAGAGTGCTTTCCTCAATATAATCAGGCAACACCGATCATCTGTCCTACTTAGGGCTCTGGGAAGCGGCTGTCTCGTCTTTAACAAAGGCTGGACTGCCAATGAGGGCTCGGGGTTATTACATGTGTTTGAACACTGAGTGGAATAATGGCTGTTTAAAAAGCAAATGACCCATATAATAAGTACTAGTTGTTATTCTGCTGGCCCTGGTTCCATCTGCCCGTTCTAATGGGCAGGCAGCGGAGTTACGGCACTGTTAGAAAAGTAAGTTTCGGCAGATCACCTGTCTGTCATTTGAAGCTTTTCTTTTTCCTAAGGAACAAAGCATGCACATTTGGACTTTCCTTCCTCTCGACTCTTTACGTTAAACAGCTTTTGAGCCACGTTTAACTATTCTGTCGTTTTTGCTTTGGGGGAGATGTTGTAGAGCTGCATATGGAAATTAGAGAGTGTAGAACTCATTATATTCCTATATAATTTGATGGAACCACTTACAGTCAGACCTTGATCTTATTTTGGGCCTCTTCATTACTTTCCCGAGATGAAAGATTCCCCTCCCCTCCTCTGTGGCTCTCCTTTTAATCCTACCTTACCCTTGGCACCATTAAAGCAACAGAACATCATTTCAAATGCACTATATCGTTTAATCTTTTCCGACGCTGGAGAACATGATGTTCGATCTATTTATAGAACAATGCACAGAATATAGAGTTTAATGGACCTCAGCTTCTCTACTCGTCAGAGAGATCCTGGCTGATTAAACACAGAACTTTGAAACCAGTGTCGTAATACGGAAAACTTGCCGAGAGAAATGCAGGATGGTCAGGAAGCCCCTGGAACCCTGAGACTGGTGCCTTCCTATTGCAAACTTCCTGATGTACGTTTTTGCCTGGAACTTAACAGGCTTTGGCTTAAACTTAGTGAAGCTCCTACTCCTACTGGGCATTTATTTTAGAACTTCATTCTTCTATTTAGAAAAATTCTTCTGATTTCCAGCCTGCGTGTGTTTGTCGCCAGTTTTACTTGGTTGTCATTGTATTGACGTTTCCTTTTTACATGGACCATTCCCTTTCTGGTCTTTGCTGCATTCTCCAGGAAAGCTTCACTTTGTGTAGAGTTTGATAATTCTCACTTCATTCCTTTGCTTGACATTTAAGCAGTAAGCTTTTTTTGAGGCCATTTCTTATGTTTATCCTCTGCTTATTTCTAGTATCTTTTTTTTTAGTTATCCATCTATCCATCCACTCAGCAAGGGTTACAGGCAGACCTTGATCTCTGTAAGAACTGACCTTATGGACAGTTTTGGGTTTGTTTGGGGTTTTTTTTCTCGACTGAAATATGTTATAGACAGCTACTGCATCTTGGCTGGAATTCAAAGCTTCCTCTATGCTGACTTTCCCACACTGCTAGTCCAGCTGACTGACAAAGCTGGTGCTCTTCTCTGCACCAGTGTGCCTCTGGAAATGATAGCAAAAGAAATGTGTATGCTTGTTTGTATTCTTAATGCTGTAACAGATTTTGGAGCTTGGGTCAAAATTGCTCTAGGGATGCCTGGTCAGAGAGGTGCCATGCCAGTTGTGGTGGGAATCTGGTTTAGAGTGAGAAGCGAAGTGTTATGAGGTGCAAATTAGGGTGTCAGAATCTGTCTAGAAATGTATTACTTATAAACATCTTCTAAAGAGCCTCATGTCTTCCTGCATCATTAGTAGAGAAGTTGCTGTTCTGCACTATTCTAAAATAAGGTTTCTCTGTTTCACTGCAAGCAAAGTGTGATGAGCATCTGTCGGCCGGTGATTTATCTGTCTGTCTGTGTTTCCAGATCTCACTTTTATAACATTTTTCACACAGCTCACACCCCTAATTAATAGCTATAAAGTATTCAGGGGATGGAGAAATTAACAGAATTTGATCTAGTGTCACATGCCAACTTACTAGACCTGATATATGAACGCTAATTAATAATCTGGAGGCCTGTGGTTAGCTACAGAAAATGAAGGTAACTGCTTCACATAGCACTGCTCACACCTTCCCAGGAAGATGGTGAAAACAGGGTGGGGATGGGGACAACGACCACAAAACCTTTGTGTGAAACTCGAAAGAAAATAAGCAAATTTGTACAACTCTTGCCCTTCGTTCTGCTCCATGAAATGCAGCCCAAGGGGAAGAGATGATGGTGGGGCTGTTCTCCTGCCTTGTTGCCTGCTTGCTGGCAGTTGGTGTGTTGTCTCTGATGGGCAGGTCCCCACCAGCAGCAGGGGAGTGAATGGGGTCAAGGGCCTGTCAGGGCCAGGAGCTGTGCTCCATCCCACTTCTCTGTGCTATGAGCTTTCAGCATTAATTGGGAGAAGTGTTGCTTGCTGGCAAATGAAAGTTGCTCAGAAGTCATCAGATGACCATAAAGTAGCTGTGCGGTGCAATTGGCTTTCTTGCTGAAGCTCTTCCTAGTTGTTCCTCTTGCTCGCGGAGTCTCTGGGAGCACAGCTCTTGCATTAGGCTTCTGGGGAGAAAATCCATCCCAAACCCATCCCCTGGTCCTGTTTGAGAAGTGAAGACTCTCAGAAGAGCGTGTGTCAGCTCCTGTCCTTGCGCTGGCAGCCCCAGCTGATGCGGAGGAAGAAGCCTTCCTGGCGCCTTGTCCTGGGCTCTGGAGGCTCCTGGGCTCTCAGCAGAAGCTGGGGAGTCAGCCTGGCTACGAGCTGCTCTGGCCCTAGGCTGTGCATCCCAGTATCGCTGTGTGGGCCGCTTCGAATGGCTCCTGATTGTCCCCTGTCGGTCGCTAACGAAGCTGTTGCTTCGTAGGTGGCCAGAAAGGCACCGACTGATGCCTGGTACCGGAGCTCGTGGGTGTTGTATAGAGCAGCTCTTTATTATCATGTTTGGAGTTAACTCCGAGTCTGGTCGAAGCGGCTGCGCTTGGGTGGAGAAGAGGTGACTGGAACCGCTGTCGGGCAGCGGTTTGCATCGTAAACAGGAGAGTTCTGCTGTGCTGTGACAAAGTGGAGAACCGAGGGACTATTTCCTGTCTGGTGGCTGAAATTGCTTTTTCTTCCCGCACATTACTCGCAGGCAGACTGGTTTCCCCATACTGATATCATTTTTGAAGATGAGTTTTACACCCGCTCGTGAACCGCGCTCTGCCAGCGTTTGCCGTCGCTTCGCTCGCTGCCCGTGACTGGTCAGGAAAGCACACGCTGTCATTTCTGTTGCCTTGTTTGGTGAGTCGGCAAGAATCGCTACTGCAAAAGCTCTGATGGATAATTTGAAATCCTGAGTATGAATGGTAATACCATAGGATGGCTTCACTTTATGACCTTGCGTGTGTACATGAACTAACTCTGCAAGAATCCACCGAGATGGGAAAACAAGTGGATTTATCTCGGTTTTATGCATGAAAAACCTCAGCTCAGAGAGGGAAGCGTGGAAGGGTGATGCTGCTGCAGGATCAGGGTTCGTTAAACAGTGAGACTGGCTGTAGTGGGGAGACAAAAGAGGACAGCAGCCTCCTGCTTGTGCTGGAGAGAACGTGCCTCGCGCTGGTTTAGAGCATCATGCGATGCTGAAGTACCAGCAGTTACTGTTTGATGGGATTTTCATGACCTTTAAACAACAAAGGCTTGTTCTGAGTCAGACTTTGCAGACCACTGCTGCTGGGTGGAGTGGGAGGAGCGGAGTAATGAGATTCTAGGACTTCTCAAGTTGGGCTGTGTAAGACATCTGGCAGTGAACGAGCAGGGAAATTCTGCGGGGGCCCTTGAGAGATGTGCTGGCAGAACTGCAGAGCGTTCCCATCTCGCTGACATCTGTGATTAGAGGTCTGAGACCTGCATTGCCATCCCAGCACCACATGTGTCAGTGGCAAATGTTGTTCTTGTCTGCTTATCGCCGTTATGGTACAAATTAGTAATCGCAATAAGCTTTGCTGTCACACCCACTTCTAGTTATGTTTTTTCCTGACCCAGGGGATATTTCCATGCCCATTAATCTAGACATAACCAGGTACTGCTGCTGGTGCTGGGGAATTTGAACCGGATTCATTTTGTAGCCTGGGAGGTGTATGGGAGGTAAACTGCACCCAGCCTACTCGAGCCTGCGTCACTTAGGCAGAGTGGTAAAATAACTAATTAATAAAGGTGACGGCAAAGGCTCTGATCACTAGAGCCCTGTTCCGGAGTCGGATAGGCTTTCCCACCATTTTTTTTGGCTGAAAGTTTTGCAGGCAGGTCTCCTTGACAAGGCAATTCCGGTTTGTGTTTGTTGAGACATCTGGGATGAAGTGGGCACCATCAGCCATTTCAGGTCCTACCAACTGTGCTAGATAATGAGCCATCTGGACAGAGGCTGCCACGCATGAGCCAGAGCTCCAACAGTTGGGCAAGGGGACACCCTCTTGCTGAGGTGACCGAGGGGAGAGCCCGAGGACGGATTCGTCGGGTTCTTAACGCGTTGCAGGCTATTACCTGCTTAGGATGGAGAGATGACATGAAAGGGCCTCAAGGAATGAAACAAATGGTGAGTGGCTTCTGGATATATGTGGAAATTGTTTCATCTGGGCGTTGTGCCACTATTGACAACAGGCTTAATATTTCAATGTATGGGCTTGCTTTGGAGGCGGGAGCTATAAGCTGTAACTCACTGATTTCAGTCCTTCCTTTCAGAGGAGACATCGACTTCTCTTATGCAATTTGGGACCCAGGGAATTTGAACTGGCTGAACTAATGGAAAATGCCATTTTGCTTTCCTAGGTGATAGGAAAGAAAAGAGGAAGGGTGCTTGGTTTCAATTTTTTTTTTCCTTTTGGTTCCCCCCCACCCCCTGAACTGTGTGAGGGGATGTGACAAGCACTAAACAGTAACAAAGGAGGAAGAGAAAGAGGTACCTACCCCAGCAAAAACTAAATAGCTTTAAAAAAAAAATTAAAAAGCTTTTTTTTTCCTCTCCACTGTCAGAAGCTGTTAAATACCAACAACAACAAAAACATATTCCACACGGATTCATTGTGGTTGAAAAAAAAAAAAAACCCCATGTTTTTTAAATGTCAGCCAGCTCCAGTTTTAACCTTATTGTTTCTCTCTCTCCTTAAGTTCCCAACCCCATTCCCTGCTGGGAACTGAGTCATGTTCTGTCGCTGAGCTCTCCTTAGCTCACAGCTTTGCTCGAGTCGCTTTTTCTGGCCGTTCTGTTCCACGCTCTGAAGTTCACTAACCCACCTCCAAAACTCAGGGTGTCAGCTGAGAAACAGAACATTTCAAAGCTGACTCCCCTGCTCTGAGGCAAATCAATTAATATAATGGCCTCGTTATTGACAGGCGTGTGGGCCGTCTTCCTCAGGGGTATGACGATGTCATAAATCTCATATTAACCATTCTCTTCATCACCATCTTCCTTCTTCATCCGCTCTGCTGACTGCAGCCCTGGTTTCCATGCCTCTGGGAGGGACGGCTGGGTCTGGAACAGGCTGTTTCTAACATGCCTCTTATGGAACAATCAGAAAGACGTTTGTGTCCTTACTCTTCCTTCCTTTTGGCTTAAGCCCCTTTTAAGCATCTCCATAGTTACCTCTTCATCTGTCTGTGGAGTCATAGCTGCCTGCGTGCAACCATCACACGAGTAGCTCTCCCTGTCAGGAGTAACCTTCCTAACCTTCCTTCATCTACTTCCTCTCATCGACTTCCATCTGAAAAGATACAGCTTTTTCCTTCTCCCCCCCCCCCCTTATTTCTTGTGCCGTTGGTCGTGCTGCCACCATCGGTAGGTTATTCCCCCGT
>WUAM01000217.1:6499638-6560317 GCA_024336885.1 Actenoides hombroni | reverse complement strand
GTACCCGTCTGATGGTTTGGTACAGCCCTGGGGTGCAGGGTCCCGCAGGAGGGGCCGGGGCTTCTGCTTTCCGAAACCCAGCCCAGGGCGAGGCAGGGAACGGGATTTTCCAGTTCCCGGGTTGATCATTAACCCCAGGGCTCTGCCTGGGGCTGGGCTGGGATTCCAGATTTCGGTCCTTATCGGCTCCCCTGGGGCCATGGCCTCGGCGGGGTGGGGGGGTTTAGGGCGGGGGGGGAAGCCTGCATTGGGCTGGGGGGGGGGGTAGGTGCCTGCAGGCTGCCCTCTGCAACGCCCAGAATTGTCACCGGGGTCTCGCCAGCCCCGTGGTGATGAGCAGGGGCTGGGATTTCCTGGCAGCTCTTGGGCTCTGGGAGGAGGTGGCCGCGGGACCCTTACCTTCTGCGCTCTCCGCTTGTCCGCTCTCTGGTTCTGGTGGTAAATTCGGCTGAAGTTGGAAACAATGACTGGAACCGGCAGAGCAATGACCAGCACCCCGCTCAAGGAGCAAATGGAGCCAAATATCTTCCCAGCAATTGTCTTGGGCACCATGTCACCATAACTAGAGGGGGGGGAAAACAAAAAAAGGGAAGCCCCTCCTTCAGAAAAACATCACTAAAAGCCTTTTCAGGTTCCCTGTGTGTGCAGCAACGTGAGTGTCCAGACGAGACACTAAAGCTTAGCAATCCCCCATGCAAGCAACAATTTATCTGGTGCTGTCATCCCGCAGATGACAATTTAAACTGTGCTTTGGCAATGAATTAAGCTAAACCAAAGAAAGGCACTTTTGTTTCAGAATAGATGTGCCAGTTCAGGCAGCTTCTGAGTACGATAAATTCACATCCTTGCTCATTTAGTACCTACCTCTCCATGTAGATGAGCTCTAAAAAAACTTAACCCTGTACTTCTGCTTGTGAGCAGGTTCATATATTTTAATCCCCTTGTATCCAGGTGCGAATGAGGATGGATTTATCCTTCCATTTCAAACCCCAGCAGCTCCCTTGCCATCTGTACAGTCGGAAACTTGGGGTTCGTTCAAAGTCTGGATTCAGTAAAGGGTGAATTGTCAGGGATGTGAGACCAGCTGAAAACTACTCGGGCAAACCGCTGCGCTAGGTTTGAGCCAGCAATCTCTGCTGAACAACTGTGATTTGTATGTTAAATAATACCATGCAAATCTGAGACAGAATAATCCATTTTGCAGAGGTGGAAGATGATGCTGGTTTAGGTTCTGTGGGTTCCGCATGATGGAAATCGCTGCTCTGCTGAGTGATTATTTGCTGTTGGTGTTTTTACTTTGCATATTGCAGAAGCTTTCTGCAGTAGTTTTAAGCTTAAGCTTTAGTACTAATGCTGTCCTTCCGTAAAGAAAGCCAACGTGCTCTGCCTTATGGCTACTCACCAGTGACAGAAGAAGGAGCGTGGCTGTTATTCCCTCAGGGAACATACGGTATTGAAACTGCTCTGGGGCTCAGGCACCTGATGGACTGGGCTGGCTCTCCCTGAATGCTGCACTATAGCCAAGGGAACAGGGAGTGGGAATTTCTGACTTACACCTTGGCCCGACACAATCCCCACGTTGCGTGCCAGGTGCCTGGACCTCTTCACGCTGACTGACCGAGCCATCGCTCGCGAGTCCCCCGTCTCGCAGCACAGCTCCTGCTCTCTGTTGGGCAGCAGATGTTGGCCAGCCAAAGGCCGTGCCCTGCGTTCAGCGGGTGCAGAGGTCACCTCAGCAGGAGGCTCCTCCTCCCCTCCAGTTTGCCCTCTAGAAGTGACTTCCGTGCTTTCATCTGCGAATGGCTGAGAGGCAAATAAAATCCCACCCTGGAAGCGGGGTGTGGGTTGCAGCGTTTTCTGATCATGTAACAAAAAGCTCATTTGTAGCTAATGCCCCTGGAGTGTGATGGGAACACGATTAGCACAGCCGCTGACTGAATTCACGGGCCGTGTTCCAGTGAGCCATTTATTACATGCTTGCATGCAAATGTATTTATTAATATCAATATTCATTGAAGTAATTTTCGTCTGGAGGAAAGGGAAAAACAAGCAGCCAAGTAACAACTGAATTAAAAAAAAAATAGTCTTTGGTACTGGCATGACTGTGTGCCAAGCACCGGGGTACGGGAAGTCCCCAGGTACCTCTGTGGAGGACACCTTCTACTCTGTGCAATCCCACTGCCAGCAGGTTTATGTGACCTGGATGCACCCTGGAGTAGAAGAGAGGTAAGGGAGGTCCTAGGTGCCACAACCCGCTGCAGGTTTGCGGTAGACAGGGAAAGGATGTGAAAATTAAAGTCTGGGTTGAAGGAAGACTGAAGGGGCTTGGAATCTGGAGAGGCCCCTTGTTGCTATCAGATGGCGTTTGGGATTTCCATGTTCTTCCTTGGGATGTTCTGGTGTTTGATGCAGCAAATATTGAATAGCAAAATGATTTACAGTTGAGATTTTATTTTTGCCTTTGATGTCTGCATATGACTAACAACGAGCTTTTATGGGAATAGAGTTGTGCTAAGAATAATTTGCATTTGAGGGGAAATCCAATTATTCCAAAATATCCCTTTTTTTTTTTTTTTTATCAGCTGAACTTTTTTCCCCTATCCAAGAATTCATTGGTATGAGGGTCTCTGACTAAAAGCAGAACTCATCACACATTAACTGCTTGCTGTTTGGAGTCTCTTGTGCACTCTCCTTGGCTTGGTGGGTAGACAGCGTGGCCAAGCAGCTGGGTAAAAGATCATTGCTGGACTATCACCCTCGCTTGTGTCCCAGGAAAGTCTTAGTTTCAGGCTTAGCGACAGCTTTGCTTTGGCATTTTGAGTTGCCTTGGGGTTTTTTGGTGTAAATGCTTCAAGCTTTGCTAGCTAAGGCTTAATTATCCCAAGCAGAATCCTTTTCCTGCCTTCACCTGCATTAAAAGCCCTCAGAATACCTCAAATCAATAAAATGCTATTTATGTCTATTAACTTTTTAGCTGCTGCTTCATGCAAAGATAGTTTAAAAGCTCTTGCTAAACGACAAAGTCTCTGCCTCCTTTAATGCTGCTCTAAAAAAAATAATCTTTCTTACTTTTCTCCCACCACCCCTTAACGCAATCAGGCCGACAATTAATCACATGCCTCAGACATGGTCTTGGTGACCTGGAGCACCGAGAGGAAGCTCTTCTGGGCATTTGTAGAAAGTACAATAATCAGTGTCTGGCTCGCAGCCTGTCTTGTAGAGCTTTGTTCTTACACGCAGGCTGAGAGTTACCTCATTACTTGGGGCTTCAGAGAAGGTACTTTAGAAACACCATCAGGGAAGATCAAACTGTTGGGAGCACTGAGGATTTTGCTGGGGAGATGGAGAACTTCATTTGCAAAACTGTTACAAGAGCTACTGCAATGAGGTGTTTTTGCACTGGCTGGAGCAGGCTGCTCGGGAACAAGAGCTAAAACTTGTACCCTGGCTTCTGGCTCTACCGCAGAGCTCTCTGGGCAGAGGATGCTGCTGGGTCCTCTCCCTGGGTTTGCAGGGCACGTCGTACGCTCGTGCCCATCTCCTCTGGCTTTGCTGGGCTGCCTGCAGTGTGAGTGGTGCTGATGTTTGGAAATGCCTGAGCTTTTTGGATCCGAGCAAAACCCAGCTGGGGCCTGATCTAGGTCCCCTTGCACTTAAGGAGAGGCCTCCCTTCGACTTTGACTATGGTGGGGTTTGGAATGAACCTCTAAAGTTGCAATTGTTCCACTCCTATATTGACACATGCAGCAATATTCATTTCTGGAGTGACTATTTTTGTCCTGATGGTACCACATGGCATATTTATAACAGAGACGGTGCCAAATAATCTCAAATACTGGATTTCAGTTAGTGCTAACTGGGCATTTTGGACCCAAAACTTCTTTTTCCCCAGACTGGAATGAGAGAACTCATTTCCCATGAATTGGCTTAGTAAAAGGTAACTTGTCACCTAAAAAATTTCTCCTACAGAAAGTGCATTTTAAGTAATTAATCAATAATCTCATTAGAGCAGCAAAAAGATAGAACAGTTAGGTAATGATTAACATTCAGAGGGTCTAAGGGGATGTTTGAGGCCATAATAAAACAACGGGAGGCTGCAAATTCAGTAAACTTTTAATGTCACCTCTGGTAAATCACTTCAGCTTTCTCCACCTCAGCTCCCCGTTTGTGAATCTGCTGCTGCTGCTATGAAATAGTTGTTTATCCTTTGCCTGCTTAGTCAAGCAGGTGTTGGATTCTTCAGAGCAGGAGCTGCCCCACGTTCTGAATATACCCGACACCCAGCAGGGACCCCCAAGTGCTCATGCCTTACGAGTATTAGTAGTGCAAGGCAGTTGTACAGAAATCTGGAGGAAATGCAGCTTGCACGTGGCTCTAGGCTTGGCCGGAGATGAACGCCGAGCATCGGCCGCGCTAGATGTGTAACATGCCTGGAGAGAAACATCTTTTCTATTTATTTTGCCAGTTAGATGGCAACAGATTCAGCCAGTTTGCAGTTGCTGAATTCGTTGCTGTGCGTACTGGCTGCTCTGGGTGAGGTGCCCCTTTGGGAGGAGCTGCCCTTCCTTCTGTGGTGCCTTCAGTGCTCTCTCTGCACCCGGGTAGTGATTCTGGAACCACTACACACGTATCCCACCTTTCAGTTTGTTCTCTTTTTTCTTCTCCTGGTTTCAAAGCCCCTTCTGCTTCTTCAAAGCCCCATTTCTTACCAGAAAATGCTGTGTACACTGAAACTCTTACTGGTTGTACACGGCATGTAAAGTAAGTGAGTGTAAAGTTCATGTAAAGCCTTAAGGCAACAAGCCATGAAAAAATCAAAATAGGAAATGACTTCAAAGTGGTGCCTCTTTAGACTGGAAACAACTGTGAATGCAGCCTTTCAACTTCTTATTTATTTATTTATTGTATTTCTAGTGTCACTGCCGTGTTCTTTGGATCTAAAAGGGGTCATATGTCACTCACCCTTAATTAGCAGCAATTAGCCTTGACAGCATAATGTGCTGTTGTTTTTCTTTCTTGGTACAGAAAATGTTATCAAATAGAGGTCACTGCTTCTGAGTTCTGGTCTTAGCGGTGGAGGTGTCTGGACACTGTTTAGCTCCCCAGCTGGAGACAGCAATAAATAAGGTGCTGAACAGCTCATCAAATGACTCGCTCTAAAAATAGACTCTCAGCAGCATCTCTGATGATCCTGTCTCTCCGTGCAACGTTCACAGCCCTAGAAATGGGCAATTGGAGTGAAAAAGCTGCAAGGTCTGACGGTGTAGGGTCATGGGGAGGTGCTACGGCAATAACAACTCCGTGGGGACAGGGAAACAGCTTTTCAGAGGATGCTTTTTCTCCAGCAGCCTTTTTACGTGCCAACTTCTGAGCCAGTATAAGACATGCACCTGGCTGAAGCATAAGCCTGTGCCCCTGGGTGATTTGGTTGAGCTCGCGGAGCCCGCACAAGGACGTGGGGACAGCTGGCTCGTGGCTCAAATGGACAGAAGAGTCAGGCTGTGCTTTTTCTGGCCGCTGTGTTTAAGCGGTCAAGGGACGTTTCCTGCCTAGCGGTGCAAAACCGCGTGGTCTTCACACGCAGCCTGTGCAAGCTGAAATATCTCGGGGAGGCTGGAAACAGAAACAATGCTGCTTCAAATGATTTAGTATTTCTGCCTCGCGCTGGCATTAACGGTGCTTTGAGAGCTTCTTTATCTCTCTAACCTTTTGCCCAGCACAGCGGAGTCAAAAGAAGATTTCAGTCCAGCCCGTAAGCTTCCGCTTTTAGGACAATAAGGAGAGAATAATAACATTATGTACTGTACAATAGAATGTGATTTTGAAAGCCTTTTGCGTGAAAGAGAGAGAAAAAAAGCATGGAATTAGCATGTAGCTTTCCAGGTGCAAGAGATCTTTTTTTTTCATGCTCGAAGTAAATAGCTATGAAATGTTTTGATTTGCAGAAAGGCGGAAAAAAAAAAAAAAGTCTAAAACTCAGCTAGAATGTTTCAGTTGCATTGTGTATGTCACGTTTGACAGCTCAGAGGAGCTCATGTCCCTCTGCTTAATAGGTACAAGTCCAAAGTAATCATGGCAGTGCCGCTTTGAACCTCCAGCGAAATAATCATCGCGTCACTTCCAATGATACGATGGAAACAAAAGCAAATATTACTCATTCCTTTCTTAGTTTTGCACATGACAAATAAGCAGGGAATTAACAGCGAAGCTACAGGGGGCTGGGGAGAGCAAGATCTTTTGTTTGGGGTTTAGTTCAGGGTTCCTCTGCCACGTTACCCAGTTCAGCTGCCTGGCTGGAATCACCCCATCAGAAGCCACAGCTCTGCGGAGCACAGCGAGCTGCTGCCCCTCACATGGGCCACTGCCCTACCCACGTGGGGTTTATCCTGCCACAGTTGCATCCCTCCAGGTCTGCAAAGACGCTGTTGCCTTTTTCAGCGGACGGGTATGGACTTTCACAGGGGATGCATTAAATTCCTGTTGTGCCTCCGAAGCCACCCTCCCACCCTAGCAGTGATATTGTCAGGTGGATTTGAATGCACACGTGCAACACAAACCAGGGACCGAGTGCTCCTCGAGTCTGCAGCTGACTTTGTCGTGGGTTTGTTTTATGGCCCCTGAAAAGACGTGTCCACTTTCTGTCTGATTTTTCTGTATTCATAAGGGAGATGAAGATATTTTCAGAGCTGTCCTGGCCAAGCGTTGTGAGGATTAATTAGTTAATGCTGGCATGACATTTGGAAAATACAGAAGTTTGGGGTTTTTTTGAAAGTGTTTTTCAGACACAGACTCAGTAATCCATGTCCATAAGGACAGCCTGGTATGTTAATGTCAGGTTTTTAAATATACTAATCCCAGAAGGAACAGGTCATGCTGATGAATGCCTGAGAAACCCGACACGTGAGGAGCCTTGTGGTGCCTCCTGAAAGAGTGTGCTGTAAACAGAGCCATGGTGGCTTTGAAGCAAGAGAATCTATAAACAGGCTGTCAAATGACAGACTTGAACAGCAAATCAGCTGTGGCCAGGGAAGTACAGAGCCTATTTCATGCTAGGCTTCTTTTATATTAAATATACTTATTTTCTGCCTTGTTTTGAGCTAGCCAACTCCCCAGCTGGGTATTCAACTTCTGCAATATCTGGCTTGGTTTTACAGTACTGTTTTCTTTTTCCCTGGCATACTTATTTGCTAACGTTTTCATGGATGCTCTCATCCTCCCCAGATATTCTGCTGAAATGACATCCATCAGGCAAGCTGCGAGGGATGAGCGCTGTAGATGCGTATCAGTGCGAGCAGCAGCAGCTTATCTTCAGGGCTAAGATTTGGGTTGATTTTTTTTATTTGTTTTTTTTTTTTTTCTTTCCCTTTGTAAAGCTGTGGTCAGCAGTTACTTAGTAGAGATTTTCCAGGTAATGTTGCCTTTTTGATTTTTGTTTGGTTTATAGGTTCATATTTGTTACTCAGTTTTTGTGTAATAAAAGGACTGAGAGATGTGTCCAAAATCTGAGCAGAGGTCTGATGCTGTTAGACCCTCTTCTCCTACTGACAGAAGTGAATGTGCAATGAAATGGGAAGATAGGACATTTAAAAGTGAGGGATTTCTGTACAGTGCAAGTTACCTCATGGGAACTCACTGCTTCAGGACCGCCGTGGGGAATTTGCTAGAGATTCACAAAGACTGGTCAGTTGTCTTTTCATTAACATTGAGACCATGTAGTTACATCACCAGGATGAAAAAGGATCAGTGATGCAAGAGATGCAAGTCCTGTTGCTTCTCTAACAGCATTAGAAAGAGAGGCAGGTTATTCCCTAATGACTTGCTCAGGGGGATCTGTGCTTCTGGGCAGCCCATACCTACCCTCACCAAAGCCAAATTAAGGAAGGATGACCTGGCTGAAAGTCTCTGAGAGCAACTAGGAGCATAAATAGTCCTTACAACAGCAGCAGGCACTGCCCGAAGAAACGGGGATGTTTATGTAGACTCGGGAATAAACTGAGTAGGTTATTTAATACACTGAGGGTTGAGAATACTTAGTATATGCACACACTGGTTCCATTTATTCTTCATGGCTTGGATCAACTTCTCAGCCTGTAGGCAGTTAAAACAGATGGTCTGAATTTGGGTAACATTCAGACCTTGAGTTGAAGCTAAAAATGGAGTTTCATCGGCGAGGAAAGTAGGTCAGGAAGCTAAAGCCCCTCGTCCTAAAGTGACGAAAGGCTTCTCATCAAGCCTTCTCTCTTACCATTCAGTAGAAGGAGCAGGGGAAGAAATATTATTAAAGACCTATGGAGAAGGGATTACAGGGGGAGCGCGAGCACCCTCCTTGCTACGGGAGACCTGTTTAGGGGGGAGAGACGGAGCGACCGTGAATGTCCCAGCTCAGAGCCCCGCGGGTGGGGTGGGAACCGTTTCCCGCACGGGAACGTAAGCGACTTGATCTCCTGCGTCAGTCCCAGGAGCGCTGGGAGGGAGAGCTCTTTGCATATCCTTATTAATGCCTTCCACACTAATAATCTTTCCCCGCTAACGCTGTCATCCACCTGACTCGGGTTCTGTCGTTTCATCGCCTCTGCAATCTGTGACTCGCGCGGTACCGCAGACTTGCACTGGGTGATTTCTTTGCTTTTCATCATTCTGGAATGTGTGCCAGCTGCTAGGAACCTTTCTTTGCTGCAGCTGACAGGAATTACTCCAAGCAAATGGGGAGCCTCTACCAGCTAACACAGTGGTCCCAGTTCAGCACGTTGTTTCAGGCCTTGCTTAACATTAAGCACATCCTTAATGCCTGCCCACTGCAAAGATGACAACGTACCTCTTCAGATAGCTTTTTGGAATGGGGTTAAGGTGAATGTTTGTTCTCTGCATTTGGCAAACCCAAGCTAATACACGGTCATCACTCCTCTCTCTTTCCCCTCAAACTGCTGCTAGAAATGCATTTCTTTGAATGGAGAATTGCTCGTGTTTTAGCCCTGCCAGCAAATGCATTTTTAGCGATGGTGTCGGAGGCCTCTGGTTTGCTGTCCCTGATGGGTGGGTGTGAAGCATCTGCCTTGAGCCTTGGCTGTCACTGCCACGCAGCAGGTAACAAAGCTAGAAACTGAAATCTGGAACAACCCGTTGGTGTCTATAACTCAGAAGTGATGTGCAGGGTAATCGTCTGCTGCTTAACGGGAACAGCAGTTTACCATGTCGTGCATGGAAAAAAAAAATAGGTATTTTCTTTTTTTATTACATCTTGGGTTCCTCCGCCACCATTTAATAAAGCATTACCTTGGTTTTCCACACAAAAAGGAAAACTTAAACTGTTGATTTAACAGCTACTCGGAGAAAAAGAGGAATTGACTTCAATGTAGAATCTCTATAAGAAAAGCTGAATTTCACTTTGTAGCAAATACCTCCAGTCTTAACCTCCACGCCTTGCTGTCTTCTACTCCTAATGTTTATTCATTCAGCTTTCCAGAGGAAGCTCTCGTACTTTTATGTCTTGCAAAGCTGATACATCTAGCAAAAGCTGGTATCAGTTTTCTTTCGCTTCATGAACCACTGAGCAGCTATGTTGTCATCTGAGTTTTTGATCCTCAAATCTCAGTTTTGGTAGTGATAGATGTAGCAGAAAAAGCTTTCTTAGATTTTATTTTTTTAATATTTTTTTTTTTTTTTGTTAGCCTGCTGAACTTAACAGTGTTTATGGTTAGAGAGATTTTTCTCTGATAAAGAATTACTTTTGATTTGAAATTTATTGAGAAGACTTTGTCTTAAGTTTGGCTTTAAAGGAATATTTTTAACCTTCGTGTTTTCTACAGCCAGTACTCAGGAAACATTAGGAAAAAGTCCTGAGACCATCATCTGATATGGGCATCTGATCTGTGAGCAACTGAGTGCTGCTTTTCTCAGTAACATATACTTTTTAAAAAGTGTTTGTTTTAATGGAAAATAAAATGCCCCTGATGAAGGCATTATATATTTCCAGCTGCACACACTAAAGGCCTTTCAGATTACTTAATCCATTATTAATTCCATAAGACTCCTGTTACTCAGGGTGCAGACCTTATACAATGACCGGATAGTAGAATCCCTTTTTTTTTTTTTTTTTTTTTTTTTTTTTTTTTTTTAGCACCTTAAAGCTCTCTGTAAAAGAAATTTCTTCAGAAAACATCTGGGCTGGGGAGGGCAGTCAGTGCATTAAGCAATTAGACTTTTCACCTAATAGCAGGGTTGAAGGCTCTCTGCCCCGTCTTAAATTCTTAACTGTGGTGTCAGATTAAAGGAAATGCTGGGTTTTTGCTTCCATTTTATCCTCATCTTTTTCTTTTCTGTCTTTCTAAGCAGCTTGAGCGTCCACGCTGAGCCATGTCACATTCAAAATGATGCACATACTGTGCATTTTAATGAGCTGCTAACACTGATTATACAAAAAGCAATCTCAGAAATATTTACTGAGTCAAAAAGAAGGAAAAAAAAAAAAGCCTATGGGGAATTAATTAGCTTTTTAAGAATTGGCTTTTTGAAAGCCATAGATTCTGGAAAAGTTGAATTTGGAAGCAGTTTCAAAGGAGTTAAAAAAGTGAGCAGAGAAAAAGGAGTGAGTTGTAATGGAGCATTACACATCCCAGGCATCTCTGTGCTGGTCAGAAGCTGCCCTGGAAGCTCTGTATTTAATTGCTTCACCCTCTAAAAGCTTTCTGTGAGTGAAGTGCCACGCAGTGCCTGGATCCTCTGTTGAGTTTCTTGAACCTTTCCTATTCCCAGTTCCTGTAGACTGGCTTTGTGACTGGTTTATTGGAAGAGTAAAGCTGTTTTCATTTCATCGTCTTCTTAGATGCCTGATTTCTTTAATTATATTTAAGCGCCTAAGCTCCTCTTTAAATAATAATTTGGAATATTTTAGATATAAGAATAGCTATACTTCTGTGAATTTGCAGAGAATTACCTTTCCTGATCAAAAGTTCTGTTTCAACAGTCTGGAAATTATGATCAAATAGTGAAGTACATCAGGCCTATTGGGAGGAGAGACGTGGCACGAGTGGAAGGTGCATCTTGGGTCTAAAAAGTGATGTGAGCTGTACACTTCTCTACATCCTATTATTTCTATCCACAAAATACGGACCTTGATAAATACAATTTCACAAATATATATATATATTTAAATAGTGATGTTGGAAACTCGCTTCACTCGAGGCAATGGCTGATTGCATACCAATTCCAGTTAGTTTTAGACCTATCTGATTAATGCTCCCTTTTCCTGAAGATGTAAAATGCTGTCCACGGGCTGGATATTACCTAAATACACACTTCTGTCCCTTCCAAGGGCAAGGGATTTATCATCAGATAGTGACATGTGAAAGAAATTAAGAATGTATTTGGATCAGGGGTACGTCATAAGGGAAAGATGTATTTTGGTGATAGGAAGAATTACATGAGCATCAGAATGCTCATGTTTCAGAGACTGCTTCTAAGTGCTGCAGCAGCTCTTCCAGTGCAGGCTACTCAAGCCTTGGAAATGTAAAGGACAAATCCTTGCAATAATGGGTTGAAAGGCAACGTGGAGATTCAAATGTGGAACTGCTCCTTGAAAGATGACTTGGTGTGTGCAGGATATTGCTGAGATCAAAGGGATTGGAAAGGCGTTTTCTTTCTTGCCCTTCGGTAAAATCACCAATAATATTGCAAAAACTTGTTGTAAAACTGTGCCACGGGGTGGGAAGGCAGCACAGGTTTCTGGGCACCTCTCTTGGAGCACACGAACTCTGCTGCTGAGTGTATTTCTAGTGCAGGCTCTCTCAGCCTGTACTCGTAAGCAAGGCAGGATCAGGGAATTGGAGCCTCGCAGCGACGTCTTTCAGCGCTTTCACGCGCAGCCAAGGCGGTGCTGGAGCCCGTCCCTCAGCCTCGCACTGCCTGGCTTCAGGTGCCTCTGTTCTCAGCCACAGGCTCACCTGACTCGTGAGCAAAATTAGAACTGACGGAGGGTTACATTTGCCAAGTTAATTGGGCTCCTAAGCGGGATCGTGGAAGTGCCGGCGTGCGCCTGATCTTTACGCACCTCGATAGTTCTGTAAACCTGGCCGTCGACGCTGTAGCTGATCCCGAAATCCTCCTGGATTTCAGATGATGTCAGGCAGCCCAGCGGGTAGCTGGGGGTTTACACTGCAGCAGAGGCACAGGCTGAATGTGATACACCATGAAAAATGGGGAGGTCGTCCCCAGGCCCCGTGCCTGGCTCCACGAACCGAAGCCGGGCTGTTTCCTCTGCAATGCAGAAGGCTGTCGTCGGTGTGGGCGTGCTTTGTTCTACCTTGGGTTAGATACTTAATGATTTCTTCTCCACGCCCCCCTCCTTTTTTAATGGTCTTGTTTAAATAAATATTAATGCCTTGTCTTTGAGCAGGTGCAAACCTGAGCTCCAGAAAGGCTGTATTATGGTTGCAGAACCATTATCGTATCCCTATCAATCATCCTCTCATTTGCTCCTGGGATGTAAAGAGCACCTGTGGCTAGTTAGCTAGAGACTTTATTACAAGCTAGATGACTTCAGCGTTCCTTGCTCATAACTGTTCCTTCTGCTTTCTTTTCTATGAATAAATGTTGATTTTTTGCAAGCCTCGAAGTAACTTTTTTTCCCCCTTCATTTCTCGACTCTGCGTAGCAGAAAGTAAAAACAAACAATAAAACCCCAAGAAATTCAGGTGCCCCTCTGCAAACCTCCTTAGTGCAGGACAGCAGAAGGTTGTCACAGAAGACAGTGCAAGCAAATAGCTTTTTTTCTCTTTTGCTAGCTACTCTTTTATCTTCTTTTATCCCTTTTATCTTCTTTTCATAGTGTCTTGTTGAAAAAAAATGGTGAGCTTTAAACACAACACTGCAATACAAAATTTCTTTTAAGTGTATGACAGACAAATCAGAGAATCTTTATTTCATTTCTTATATAGTTGTTTGGTTTGGTTTGTTTTTTTTTTCACACAGAAGACCAGTGCTGTGAACTTGCTCTGAACAGCCCCTTGATTTTATTCCACTTCTTTTGAGAACAGCCACCAAGAAGGCACAACAGCATCTTTCAGACTGTCTGAGAGGATTTACTCTTGGTGAGCTGAAGGACCTGGGGATAGGGGCTATCTTATGGATCCATACGTTCCAGACATACAGACTCTTCTAGTGCTGTGTGTCACTTACATATGGATACGTCTGTTCCAAAGCAGTTTGTGGATCAGCCTAAACTGGTCACCTGGAAGCCATGAGCTGTCTGACACTTTTCCTCTCACTGTCCCTTCCTGGCTGGCACTCTTCACTTGGGGTGCCAGGAGTTCAGGCTTTAGGATCCATCTTTATCTGTATTTTAGGATATCTTACCCATTTGTTCCTCTAAGAATGTGTTATTAATATTAACACATAGATAATTTTTCTGAGTAAGAAATCAAATTCACCTACATGCTGCCAGATCTACGCCTCCAGGGAAGTGTTCTGAGTCTAGAGCTGGTTGAATAATTCTATTCTATTTCAGACTCCTCTTTCTTCAAAGACAGACTACAGGAGCATGCTTGCGAATAACAGGTTCTCTTGAAATGTTTTGGATTTTTGTTGGGGGGAGAAAAAGAAAAGTATCCAAACCATAAACTTTTAAGTGAAAATGGCAAAAGCCTATTCAAAATATAGGCGTGTTTGTGCAGCGTTCAATTTCTCTTGTCTGTATTTGATTTAAACCACTGCAGATTTAACATGATTTTTCTTCTAAATAGAAAGAAAAACAAGAAGAAAAATAGCCCTGCATGAAGCTCCCTGTTATTTTCTTCACCAGTGGAGTATTTTATCATTCTGAGCAAAAATTAACTGGGGCTGTCGAAGTTTGCCAGTGATTGATAGTGTCACCTTAAATGTTACTAGTCAAAACTTGTTTTCTCCCTTCTCACTCCTCCAGAATTCAGGTAGGCACTTTGCCAAAGCGTAAAATTCCCTTTTGTGCAATTTGAAAAGTCAGCAGCACCAGCCACGTCGTCGCTCCCAACATAGAAAGCAGGGAGAAGTTTCTCAAGCGCGCGTAGCGATGCGAAGCGAGCCGGCTGCCGGGGGAGCGGCTACCGCGGGGCTGGGGCCGTGCCGGGCACTGGGGGAGCTGGCTTTGGCTACCTCTGAAGATGCCAAAGGATGCTGACCAACTAGAAATGCGGGCTGTGCTTTGCTGGAGCTGCAGGAGAGCTCTGGGCGGTGCTGGAACTGGAATGGTTCATCCCACGGGTGATTTAGGGAGGTGATCCTGAGCTCTGCAACCCTCCAGCCTGGGGCTGCTTTCAGGGAGCCTTGCAGGAATCTGCTCATCCCAACCCGACTGGGACTGGGCAGCATCTCCTGCAATGTCTGCTCGCTTGTCCGTGCATTAGTATAGAAATCTCTCCTCTCTTCCCTGTCCTGTGTTCCTGGCAGGTTCTGATAGTACCACACGTGACTGAGCGTGTGTATGCGTGTGCTCTACCTACGGGCTGAATTGTCTTGTCTGGCTTAGCTTTGTGTTCCCAGTTGTGTTCGAATGTACTTGCTGCAAGATTATATAAAGTGCGTGATATCCTCCTCTCTGGTAGTGCTCAGAAAGTTGCTTTTGAACTTCTGGCCTTACAAATATGTTTCTCCCAGATGAGAAAGCAGACAGCTTGTGATGAAAATTAACTTGCTAATAAAAATAATTGGTACACAAAGGGACAATCGCCAAAAATCAAACCCTGCGTTGTTTCCCTAAGCGTGTTTAAGTATTGCACAAGTAGAAACAGATTATAAGAATAAATCATTTGTGGTCTGCACCTTGGGACGAAGCTGAACGACGGTCCGTGTCTCTATAGATACCTTGGGTCCTTTGCCATGTGTTTAATGCATTTGAGCAGCTAGATCTTTATGCACGTTCCAAAGTACTACAGGAAAAACAAAAGACTGGGTTGTCTGGTCTGTTTTCTGGCATCACCACTACTAGGTAGTGAGGTTACCATTTTTCAGTTTCCACCAGTAGATCTTTTTTCTAGCCCTAAATCCTCTGTCTAGCCCTTCCCATCACTGCTTGCAGAGTTGGTGAATTCACAGCTTCCCTGTCAGCAGATTCTATTTTCTAATTTCCTTTCTGTATTAGAAGATTTTTCTCCATTATTTGCATAATCTGAGATTCAAGCCATTATCTGTTACTTCATTCCCATGTCTGCTGTGAAGAAGAAGCCTCTTTCCTTCCCAGATTAGTTCAGACAGTTAAGGCACATTGTGTTTTCCCCTCAGTCTTTATTTCCTCAAAGATTTTACAGGGAGATGCCTGGAGAAAAGCGATCAATTCTGAATTTGCTGCTTGTGATATCTTTTTCTTCATGTCCCTACATATGCACCTTGAACAGTTGAGCATTTCCCTGCAGGTATGACACTTTGCTGAGTCTGAGTTGTTGCCTGCATAAAACCCCTTGGCTGTGAATTCATTCTCTTGCAATTACTGATTCCTCCTCTTCCCTCCACGTCCCAACCACCGCAGATAGCGTTAGCTGAGTTTATCTACGGGAGTGACACATGGCAGGCTCATTCCCAAGGTTGCTTTGGAATAAACAAGCAGACAAAACCAAGCCAAAACAAAACACAAACCCCCTGAAGCCCCCAAGCAGGAGCCCAGAGCTGCAGCGTGCATTTTAATTCTTGTCTTTGCCATAGAAAAGAGAGAGATGTCAGAATGGGAACGGCTCGCGGTACATTCTGAGGAGCAGCTCCCTGTGCCGTTGGGATCTGTCACCATCCCATAGCGTGACTGGGGAGGAAGCTGCTCTTCCTGTTCCCTGCAGATTAGCACGACAGCTGTAAGAGCCACAGAAAGTGACAGCAGTTACAAAGAGTTCTAACCAGATTGGCCAGGGACTCAGGTTTGGGAAAATCGCACGCCGTAGCTTTGCTTCTTTGATTGGTAGGGTTTGGTGTTTTTTTGGGTAGATCTTGCATAAATGGGAAACAAGCCAGATTTTTAACTCATCCTGATTTAGGAAAATCTGTGGTTGACCTTTAAGCTGCCTGGGTTCAGTACATGGATTTCCTTTGACTTCTGCACTTTTTAAGCTGTGTTTCGCTCCTTTTGTATTGATGGGGCAGTTAAGTCCCTGCAAATCTAAACCAGCAGCTGTGAGATTTCAGCCCTCTTCTATCCAGTGCTGGATCAAAAGTATCTTCTAAAAATATCTCACATTTGAACATTTCTTAGGGGTACCTTTGCTTTATATTGAGGAAGGAAAGCAAGAGAAATGGAAAAAAACATCCTTCCCCAAGCGACTTCAGCATGGCTGTAGCACAGGGATTGTGGTTTTTAGTGTGACTTCAAATCCAGGGAAGCAAACTGGAAAGCGATGCAGTTAAAGCTCTGCCATTAAAGTTGGTCGGTACAAGTGTGGCTGGATGGAGATGTGGGTATGATGAGCCTAATAAGGACTAAATCTGGGTATAAATCTGGACCAAAGAGCGTTAAAGTTTTGCATTGGTTCGCTGTGAACTGTTGTACTGCAGTGAAAACGAGCTGCAGTTCCTTGAATCCACAGCACTTCTGGTTTTTTCCTAGAGGGACTTCAACTGTGCAGCTCTCCTTAGCGAGAGCCTCACTGGCTGTGGCTGTTGGTCAGTTTGGTCACTGCCCACACTGGGCTGGGCTCCAGTTGCTGCAGGTCCCCAGCCCATGCATCCCCTGGCTGCCTCTGCCTGCAGTCACGTCAGGAGGGAATTTTTCTTGATGTTGTTGTTTTTAAAATGAAATAATTTCACTGTTGAAATGAGCAGTTTTAAATGTCAGTGGAACCAGAATTTTCCCAGTAAAATGAGCCTCATTCCCATCATTACATGTAATAATTGTACCTTATGTAATAACATTGTCCCCTGAAAAGTGGTAAAACTTCCCCACCATTCCATGAGAGGCTGATAATAGGCTTCCTCTAACCTCAGTAAAATGATGTTAAAATTCTAAACGACTTGACAGAGCTCACAAACATCCCTGTAGGGACGAGGCTGCTCGGTTCAGAACCTCCAGCCCTGTTTGGATTTATGCATATGAGCTGGCAGGGTTTTGCGTTATTAATTTTATTTATTTGATATAATTGTTGTGCTTCGAATAGGAAAACCTCCTGGTCCTCGTATTTTTTGTCTGTCCTGTCTAAATCACATCTGTAATATCAGAACAGCCAAAGTTCCTTGCCTTCCTAATGAAACAGGCTGCTTAAGCACTAAGCCCTGGTAATCCAGTGTATGTTTTCATAACAGTAAATATAATATGAAGATATGCACAGCTTGTGCTTGATGTAAGCGGTGAGATCATTACAGTGTTCCTAAATCCTTTTATTTTAAGATGTATTTAGTTGGTAAAGTTCCCTTGTTTGTCCTTCATTTGTCATTTCTAGCACGGGCTTTAACCCACAGCCAGCTTCCCAAACCTGCCCCTCCAGCTTAAGCTTCCTTTTGCTTGGGGATTTGTTGGTACAGGAGACAGAGAGATGTTGTCTGTGGGATGTTAAAGCGATGGGAGGAGGCTCTAAGGGATGTGACTTTTGGCTCTTTATCTGACCTTGGACAGCCTAAGCAAGACCTTTTCTCCCTGGTTGCCCTTGCCTAAAAGCGAGGAGCTGTTATTTCTCTCCCTCTGATCCCTACTGTTTGCTCTTGCCCTTTCTAAAAGGGACTTTGCTCTTTGCACTGACACGGTGTCCAGTATGTATTTTCATAATCATTATTTACACTTTGATTAAGCACTTGCATTATTCAGTAGATGACATTAATAATATCAAAATGCCATTTTATACAATATTAAAGATCAGAATTTCCTATTGGAAATCAATGAGAACATCTCCCTAAAAAAATCAATGACCCGAGTGTCTTTTCTTATATAACAAGTATCTATATTTGTCAATGCTGATATAAAATGCTGTGGTTATCTGTCTGTTCGTGGCCTATACACAATGCTGTGACACTTTTCTTGGAGGCAACCAGTCAGCTGGCAGGAGTAGGTGGCTTTTAGTCTTCACCAGTAGGGTTTAGATGTAACCAGAAGCCTGGAGAAAGGCTCGATCAGCCACAACCAGACCCCTCCTGGGGATCCCTTTGTCATTAGACCTCAGCCCTTACACGAGACACTCTGTTAACTAGAAAAGGCTGTTCCTTCTCAAGTCCTCCACGACTCAAGGTGACTGAGCAATTCCCTGCTGGAGTGGGTCTGTTCAGAATATAACTTTGTCTGTTAGCCAGAGCTGGGTCAGGGTGAGAGCCTTGATTCTATTCCTAGTCCTGCTGGAAATTGCACCTCTGCACGACGCTTTATCCCGGCCAAATTTAGAGACAGCACTAGTACGTCAAGAGATTGGTGCTGCTGAAAACAAAGGTCTGTGTGCATCTCCCTGCTCTGCAATAACAGCACATACAGCGCACGCGATACGTCACATTTGCACTCACAAATTGCAGAGGGATTAGGGCTCTGTTTGATGAGTAGAGAATTTTGTGTTTATCTTGAAGTTTTTATACACATATGTATACGTATATCCTGTGTCTAATTTAGCCTGGAGTGTAATCAGTAAAAAATTGCAGGGTAACCTCATCACCTGTAAGTATTCTAGGGGGAAAATCTGCAGCACCAGCAGGAATTGAGATTAGAGATGTTAAAAAAAAAAAAAAATCCTTTCATCGGTGCTTTCTTCCTCATTAAATGCGGAGCTTGCTCGTAAGTATTTGCCAAATAAAAAGGGAGGAATAGGTAAAAGTTAATACTATACAATTAAGTTCCCTTGAATTTTCCCCGAAGGTTCACCTTAGCTTAACTTAACATCCCCTCAGTTCTCCCGAGCCATCTGTTTGGCTGAGATGCAAAACAAACGTGCGCGGCTCGATGTGTTTATTGTGCAAGCCTCGGAGGTGACAAAAGCTTGTAGGGAAGAGGTTTGCTCCCTGACCCTGGAGGGCAGTTGTTTCTGCGAGCCGTCCTTCACCGTGCAGCGAAAGGCTGTCACGAGCTCTCCTGGAAGACACGCTGAGTAATCCAGCAAGGCAGGTAAGACCCGTGTTGAACAACGGGCACGTCAACTGTCTCATTGCCTCGGTGAGCTGGGCTCGGCAGCTGTTGAAGTCGGAGGAGAGACTGAGCTAAATACCCAGCTGGGTGGGGGACCTGGAAGTCTAGATCTGAAGCGGATGGAAACTCTTTCCTCCTGAGCTAGTAAGAGAAGTGCTGCGAGAGCAAAGTGATGCAGGAGCACTGCGGTGAGGGAGCAAAGCTTCCTGACCCCTCTGGTGACAACCTTCTTAGCGCGGCTCTGCTGTGTGGGATCTGAGAGCTGCCAGGTCCTCTGCAGCCCCAGGGGTAGGTGGGGGCTTTGTGGGCAGGGTCCCAGGCAGGCTGGCCCTGTGGGACCCGGGAGTGTCTGCATTGGGGTTAACAGCCTTGGCCTTTTCCCTTTGTGTCCAGTCTAATTCGCTGTGTGGCCTGAACAGCCAGTGGTGAGGTCAAAATAGGGCACTGGGACTCTGGTCCCCAGTTCCCCCTCTGTCATTGCCAGAGAGAGCTCTTCCCAGATCCCGATGACTCCTGAACTGGAACACAGGGGATTCTGCACCGTCACAAGTGGGGAGCCAACACCTACTTTGTGCCCCTGTGGTGAAGTTTACCCTTGCCTCCCCCAGAACGAGCGGGGCACGGCTGGCCCGAGCCTTCTGGTGCTGTGGACATGAGGTGGGCAGGTTGGAGGATGGGTGGTTGGAAGTGGGCAGCAGGATCCGTGGTGTGAAATGCTGAAATCCTGCCTCGTTCAGTGGTGCTGGTGCTTTTAAGCCTTGTTAGTGCTTTGGCACACGGTTTTGGCACGCACGTGAGCCCGGGAGCTGCTCCATCTTCCTCCTCTCCTTTTGGCCTGTGGACTTCACAGGGCAGGTTTGAGTGTGGTCTGGTGACTACAGGTCTTCCACCTTTCCCTAAAATTTCCCTTTGAATTAAAAGCTTGTGAGTGTGGTGTGGTGACCAGGATCCTGGGTGGAGGATCATCTGTCAGAGCAGTGGGAGGTTTGCACAACGTACGACAGAACATGCGCGATTCAAACGATGGTCTGCTGAGCAGCGAGACAATCATCCTGGGGCTGGGCCAAATTTGTTGTGATTTTGGTTTTTTTTTTTTTAACTGATTACACTTCAGTTCGTGTTTTAAAGCACTTGATTGTTTTTTAAAGCCATCTGGGAAGAGTTGGGTGCTGACCGTGTGCTGACAAGTGCAAAAGCAGAAACAATCACGGTCCGTCGCCTGAGATTTTGCAACTGTAATATCTCGAGCCTTAAAGTATTTTTACTGCTATTTTGGAATCTTTGGCTTCCTTGAAAAGAACTTGATGCTTGTGTCATTTTCTGTAAATTGGGCTCCGTCTGCCTATTGTACCAAAAGTGGTTTGGAAACAGTTTTTTTAGAAGTACACAAGACCATCTCCACTGCAAGAATCAACGTGCGCACATCCGGGACGTATTTTGCCATAATCAGAGCACAATTAACCAGGGATAGAAATCAGAGGAAGATTTTTACAGCTGTCCCAAAGATATCATGGAATAGTTTGGTTTTTAAAGGCAGAACCCTTTTCCAGTTCTGAAGTGTTTAACTGTGTGTGGAATATTAACTTGGGAACTGGTGTGTCTGCTCGGGCCGGTGATCTGCTTAAGGTGGCAAATACCCCAGCAAAACTTCCTGGCTCTCAGCATCATTCTAATACTGCTTTAGGGATTGCACTGTCCTCTGAAGGAGAGGACCCTGTGAAAGTGGTTTCGAGGTATAAAACTACCCCAGGATGATGCAGAGGACACACAAAGACCGCGCAGAGGAACAAAGCTAGCTTTTTAAAAACATTGGTTTTCCCCTTTCCTGTTTTTAAGGGGTTAATAAACAGTGATAGCTATTATAGAAAATACTTGTCTAGAAAGGGACATTGTTAGAAGGTGTTCTGGGTGATTAGAGACAGCGATTGTAGGTAACCTATTGCTCTGCTACAGCCAGTGACCCTGGATTCACCATTGGTCCGAGGCCTGTTAATTAATATATATATGGAACTGCAAAAGAACACACTGCCAGAGATAATTACAAGTCCAAAATCTCTATGTACAAGTCTAAATGTTCTGGTAAAGTCCATATGATAAAGTTAGGACTGTTACCCTCCAGACTGCACTTGGTTGTGAACTATGGTTTTAAAATCCTGGCACAGGAGCCATTTTCCTACTTCACTGTGGTTTTCAAATTGTCATTAATAAAACATAGTCCTGTCTGTGTCTTGATGCAGTGAGACCTTAGTCTTAGTACATGCCCTTCCCATTTATTATTTATGTAAGCATTTAACAGCTCTGACATATTTTAACAGAAAGGCTGGGCAGTTGTTTGCCAACCAGAATCGGCAACAAATAATATTTGGTATTTTAAAAGGGGTTTTTTACACATATGTTATGAATAAAAATAACACCTGGGTCTGGGGGGTCATGGGAGAAATGAAGTTGCATGTGTTGTCGTTTGCTTAACGTCAACCGTCCTGCCTCTCGCTTTTCATTTCCAAGCTACAAGTGTCGTTTAAGTCAGAGGTTATTCCATATATGTGTGTGTGTGTGTATATATATGGCTGCTAATTGAATTTATATATGCAGCAGTGGTTGAGTAAGAGGTGAAGAGATTAATTGTGCCTTCTTATTAGCACCTTGGAAAAGTCGATTGCCTTTCTTTGCCTGTTCTCATTTCCTGATGGTCGAAGGCTCCCCTGAATGCTGAGGATTCCACCTCCTTCCTGGGATGCCCCAGGCTGCTCCTGCAGCCCCACGTACTGGTGTGAGTTCAGGTGGGTTCAGTAGCAGCTTTCTAGAGTGGGGAGGTAACCAGCAGAGAGTGGCCCAGACTGGCATGAGATGTGGGCAAATGAGAAAGGCTGCCTGGAGAAGGTCACAGCTCCCAAGACTGTTGTTAAAAGCAGTGAGAAAGGCTTCAAGAAGTCAGATACATGGAGATTTTTGACTTACATCTTTGGTACACTTGAAAACAATGACAAATCTCATGTTTTGTCTCTGTAAGAGGTAAAAATAAACAGAGTAAGACCCCAAGTTCCACAAATAAAGAGAGGAAGGTCTATGAAGCACTTAAAGAAAAAAGCATTGATCCTGCGCTATTGAAGTGAAAGGAATTTTACGGTTGACTTTGAGGGGCACAAAACCAAGTCTTTGAACTAGATTATTGCTAATTTTCGTAGCACTGTGAAAAACATATCCAGCTCTTACGACAGTAAGTTACTATTATCTCCACTCCAAGGGAACGGAAGCTTAGAGAGTGTGTGCCTTTCTGAAAGTCAAACAGGAAATTGGTGTTAGAGTTGGGAACCAGAACTAAACTTCTCAAACTGCAGGCCAGTGAAAGGATCCACACATTGTAGAGGCAAAGTGACTTTTCATTCAATTTTCCAAACATACGAACTCACAAGATGAGTCTGAACCTCCTTTTCCAACTCCTTTCTAATGGTGTAGGTTAAGAACTTGCAAGTAGGTTACAAAGGACTCGCCTGCTGAAGAACAAATATTCCTCTGGTGACTTGCTTGGTGGCCTAGTTCTTGGGCAGCAAAGTCATAAGAGACAGAACACTTCAGATCACACTAAACAAATGCTGGAGGCACTTTTAGGAGAGGTCCAGGGAGATATGCAAAGAAAAGTGCCAAGCTACTATTAGTTCTTTAGGAACTGCTGGTTCTGAACTGCTTACCAGGCTCCTGGGAGGGGAGGAGCTGGGGGCAGTGGGGTCAGGACACACTGGGCAGGCTCAGCTCTGCTGGGCTGGGAAGCAGCAGTGACAGCTCGCTCTGTGTCCAGCACAGGGCAAATACTTCTGTGAGACCAGCAGATTGCGCTTGAAACATCCTCAAGTGACTTTTCTCCAGCACCTTCTACTCTGACAGGCGGTATTGCTGATGACCCTGGATTAGTCTGGTTCTTTCAGTTCGTTATGCATTTTGATGAATATTTGATTAGAAATTGCATTTAATTCACAATTGAATGGAAAGAAAAAAAGAGAAAACAAACCTTCAGCTGTTAAAAGCTGTCTCTGGTCACTAGAGACAGAGTTGAAGTGGTTTTGAAGGTGCAAAGGCTGATTGCCATTGAAATGCCCTTCCTTGGCTTGCTCGGTTCTGTTGGGTTACTCGCCACCACAGAAGCCTACTTTGTGTAGGGAGAGAGGAAGAATGTGTGAGCTTGTATTTAAAGGTTTTATGGGACATGAAAGAATTTTGCTGGTTAAAAGCTAAACTTTATAGTGTTTCTATTTTTAATTAAATATTAATTGCAGAAGATGGCTCTGGAAATGACTGCTCAGATCATTTAATCCATATAGATGACCTTTATGTTGAATTTATTCTCTCATGCTTACACTGCCCTTCAACCCCATCTGGGGACTGACCTCGTCTGGCAGGCTGCTCCACTCTTAATTAGAAAGATGCGTAGCTCACGCTCCTCTTAATGTTTATTAATGTTCCTTTGCTGAGGATACTGTAGGATGGAGAGCTGGTGATTACTGGGCTATAAAGTTTCCCTGACGGTTCTTTGTGTACCAACAACCTGGTTATTCTTATATTGCTTTGGAGAGTCAGAAGTACTTCAAAGGGACAAGGAAAGGGGGGGAACAGTTTCTCATGAAGTTGAAAAGCAAACCCACCTCATATGCTCTTTTAGTGGAACATAAGCATTGCTTGAAAAATATGTTGTTTTTTTTTCCCTCTCCCAACCATCTTAATTCATTCCTTTTGATGCTGATAAGCAGCTTAGTGCAGCATGAAATTTTCTACCATAATTCTGAGTTGCCTGGGAATTCAGGTATAAAAATGAACCATCAGCCAGCACGCAAATGTGTGTTCATGTGCTGAAAGTCCTAAAAGGATTAGGTTCATTTGCAAAATACTGTTTTCTACGAAGAGATGTGATTCTGCTTCTTCTGCTAATGCACAATGTCACAGGCACTACTTTGGTGGCAGACTGAAAAGGCAAGTTAAGGAGGGGACAGGCAAGTGTCAAACAGTCTGTTCTAGCTGCTTGTTGGGGAGACACCTGAGAGTAGAGGGTTGCACCAAAGGGGACGGTTTAGCTTTGCACTCCCTTGAGTTCCTTTGGCCGCTGCTGCTCTGCCTCTGGCGTAGGCTGGAGTAGGTGGGCTTTGGTCAAAACAAAACAGCTAAGCAGCTTCTTCCAAGGACCAAGAGGTTTAGTGACAGGGAGCCTGGAAACACTCGGACTGCTGGAGTGGGTGTGATGGTGTCCAGGGGAGGGGGCTTGTTTTTGGTGTGCGATTTGATTGATGTGCCTCTGCCCATGGCTGAGGAGCTGCTGGGGCGGGTGGTCCCAGCAGATCCTTTGCTGTACCAACTCTCAGCTTGTCCAGAGAGCAGCAGCCACTCGTGTAGCCCAAGATTGTAATGCTTCTGGTGCTGGCTGTGGCTGATGTCATTACGGAGGGCACGCAAAGCACAGAAAGACTTATTCTTAGAAAGTCTGTTTTTCCCCTCTGGGGTGACAGGAACCACCTTCCGTGCTGTTTAGGATAATTTCCTTGCAGCTGAAGCCTATCAGTACGTTGCTTCAGCCTGGGGATTTGACACATGGATAAAGTCCCCTAAGCCTGCTCCTGAGGATTTGGAGATTTTTGTAAAGCTCAAATGCGCAAAGCAGCCTCTGAGCAGTGGCTGCTTGATGGATCAATGCAACTGCATTGAACTCCTCGAGCAAAATCTGCCGTGTTCCTTCTCTTGCATCCTTTGCTGGAATAGCTGTTTAGTATTTAATAATACTGTTGTTGCTCTCACTGTTGTTTTCAAACAACAGTCTCCTTAAAGTGGGCAAAAATCCCTAAAAAAGGAAAAGCCATGAGCTGCTTAAGCATATTTCCTAGGCCTCTCCCTATCTCTGCCCTCCAGTTATAGCAAGTCTATTATAATTCAAATCTAAACATAAACCAGCCAAAATTCTTCAGCTGGAAAGTTAGACATTTCTATGCAAATGAGCCTGACAGAAGGGCTGCGGAAGCAGCCGATTCGAAGTGACCCAGCAGTTCCCCCCATCTCATAGCTTTACAGCTCTGTTAACTTTTGCTCCAAAGTGTCACCTGGCGCTCAGGTGCCATATGAGGCTGGTTCCCCCAGATCACTGTTCTTGCCTTAAGCCCAAAGCAGAGGTGCGTGCTTTAGCTGGTCCCCCCCAAACTGGACCATCCCTGACCGTGCTGTCCCCTGTGCTTCCCAGGCTGGTTCAGCTGCCCAGGCAGCATCAAGCCAGCAGCTTGTTTGTCTGTTCCAAGCACAGTGATGGTACTGGGAGATCTGAACGTTATTGATCTGGTTTGAATACTGTCTAGACATGTCAACACCTTCCCCTTTGGGGGGCTGCTATAACATTTGGACACCTCAGCGTCTTGGCATTTTTTGTCAGTGCGATGGCATCTAGCGCGGTGCATGAGAAAACTGGAAATGCTCATTTTCTGCTGCCTGTTCTTTCTCGGGGAAACAACTCACTGGCTAATAGCAGAAAACCTGCATTTTACAGCGGGTACCTTAAATTGTGCATTTAGATGTCTCATGCCTTACCCCCAGCTCTTGTTCACTGTGCAAATACCTGGTCAGACCTCAACCCAGACTCTACCAGCAGTGCTGGGTCCTTGCTGCAGGACCCAGACAAAAACATGGGTGAAATTGCTTTTTTTTCTATATATACACAGCTCTTCACACATGGATTGGTTTATGAGTTACCTTTTCTCTCTACAAAAACTATATTGAGCAGGTACGGAGTACTTTTGCACCCCCAAATTAAGAGACCTAAAAATCCATTTTACTTGAAAGAGTAAATACAATACCGATCAACTTAACTGGGAAGCTTGACTCACAAGGTCTTTCACATCAGTGCCTCTTGCCAAAATGTTTGTCAGGTCCCAGTTGCCAGCTGATACCTATTCATCAGCCTGTCCAAAGTGATTGTCAATCTCCATTCTGCCTCCAGCAGACAATGGCCACTGCCTGGCAGGGATCAGCCTGAGACACGCAGCCGAGGAGGGACGTGTAGCGTGAGAGCAGCTTCAGCGGCTGCATCGTGCCCTTTGTACTCTCCAGGTAATTGGAAATCTTCACGTTCCTATGTACGAGTCTTAACCAGCTTACACAAGTATATTGATGACTTTATGCATGGCTAAGAAAAGTAAATTTGATTATTTCTCAGCCATGCGTTGCTGTCTATAATTGCATAGATTTGGGCTTTAATTAGTCCGATTACTTCCTCAGTTCAGAGTTGGACAAGGCAGTAACATTCACATAAAACGCTACATGTTCCCTGCTTATCAAACCTAAACCACAGGCTCTTGAGAGGTATTTGAGGTTGGAATTAGATCCTGGATCTAAACACTGCAGCGAGGTCACCTTTAATTCCTGTGTTTGCGTTCTGGATTTGTTCGGTTCCCGTGGCCATGGTGTGGTTGCATGTGAGCTGGTTTTGTACAGCAGGAAGGGAGGTGCTGGCAGCACACTGGACAGAAGTGCCTGCCTGCAGCTTGCACCCTTACTCAGGCTTCTACACCTGTAACGATCTGCACAGGCTTGGGGATTTTGAACCACAGGTCCTTCATAAACAGACGCTAAAGACCAGGGAGCGCGTTTTACAAATTGATTTTTGAAATGAAATTTCCAGTGCCTGGAGAAAAAAACCTGTGGGTAGCTAAAAAAAGATCTGGATCTGATGCTGAATATGAATATACTGGCGAGTCACACTTCAGTAATCTTCCTATCTTAAGACCCAGTACCTGGAAAAAGCACCTCTGTCTGCCAGCCTGACGTTCTGACTGCACACGTGTCAGCCACTCAAGTACTCATGCTACTCAGCTTTGCTTCAGAGCTGAATAATATTCCTTGTGCAGAGTAATGCTGGGCTGCTTGACTGAGTGCTTCCAACCATCTAAATCTTGGGGTAATTATTTTAATAAATATGAATTGTGGGACTCCTGCCTAGATATGTAATAGCAATCTAATCTATAATACAGATGGAAAGCAGTGCAGCTGCACTGTGTTAATTAAGTATACACCAAACATATGGCAATACACCTCCAGACCAACAGGCAGAGAACTCTCTTGGATGCAATTAGCTCTTGTGCATGTAGAAAGAGTCGGTCATGAACTCCACAAATGCCTAAGCCATAACCTCTGCCCGATGAAATTACTAGTGCTAAACTACTTCACTTACAGTGCAGAAATGTTTATCCAGTCATTGGCATGCTGGTGAGGTTTGGCCATTAAAAAGAAGAAAAAATAATTGTGTTTTCTTTCTGCTTCTGATCTTCTTTGCTGTACAATTCCCCCATTAGAGCTTTGCCTCTGAGGAACCAGAGGAGTGGTTTAGAGAAAGAAATACAACCCCAGAGGGAATGATACTCCATGCCCTGCAACTTGTGCAGTAATTTATACAGGTTTAAAATAGACAAAGAATTGGTATAAAATTATTCCTTTCCGATACAGTCTCACTCACTTTCTTGATGTGAATTTGCATCAAGATGAGTAAGGTTCACGGCAACAAAGTTTTGACGTGACCAGTAAATAACCCAGCCAAAGAATAGGAGCTGTGAGGGCACAGATTATTACATCGTTCGCTGTTCCCTGGGCAGGAGCAGCCTCGGTGCCCTGGCTCCGGTGTGATGGACACTTGCAAAATCACATGCGATGAAAAGCTGCCACTGTTGATGTAAGTGACAAATCGCCCCTGACTGTGAGGACACCTGGATTTCACTCATGACAAAACCGTAAACGCTGCCTCGGAGGGTTTCCAATCGTGGCACAAGGCACAGGACAACAGGTGAATACGAGATAAGCGGCGAGGAACAAGACTGAGGCCGTTTGGATTAAACGATGGCTTAAGGGCAGTCTAAGCCAGTTTCCCCCAAATGGCTCTCGACACCATCGCCAATAAAATCCTGCTGGCCTGTTCCTGAGCCTGCAGTGGCAATGGGCAGTGCTCTCTATTCTTGATAATAGCGAAGCTAAAGTTTCACATTAATATGGTCGTTGCTTCGCATCGCTTAGAGAGCGGGGGCACTTCACTTCTTGGACTGTAAATTGGAGGGGCTTTGGTGTTTTTCAAGCTGGGCACATCAGACCGGCTGATTTTCATTTGCACAAATTTGGGAGAATATTGGTCCTTCCCAAGCAAAGCACCCACCTGTCTCACTCCATCGATTTGTAACAGCAAACCAAACCCCCACTCTTTCCTCAGTCAAAGCCCCTTGAAATCAGAAGCAGTTTGCTGCTGCTTTTACCAGACTTGCAATGCAGCCCTTGTTTCCAGCAGGACCTCTTGCTGGAGTCAGCTGCAGGATCTGAGTCTCCAGGAAGGGAGACTTTGAGGAGAGTAAAGTTCTATCTCAGTGCAGCCAGTCTGAACAGTGTTCACTTGGAGATACAGGATGAGATTCAGGTCAACTACATCAGATACAAGCAGGTTCAGCTATGCCTTGTTCTTCTCCCAGAAAAGATAGATTATCACCTCTTAGAGCAGACACTTAACACTGGCTTTTCTTATTCCCAGCCTGATGCAGCAGCCTATAATTACTTTCCACACCTTGGCTCTGTTTAACTCCCCTCTGTCTCATCTGTTAATCTGCTAACAAGCAGCAAATGTGTTTCAGTCGGATCCAAATGGGAGGCCAGGACCTAAGGGTTCGCCTTCTGAGGGAGCTGTTCAGAGGGCACAAGTTTTAAATAACTTTCAAATGTCTTGAATTCATGTGTTTTTAACAGTCTGGACAAAAGTGAGAATGTGTATCTTAATATTAATGCAGGAAGTTGTAAATGGACTAAAAGCTGATTGCATAAGATAATCTTTAATTTCCTTTTGGCGCTAGCAAAATGATTTAGTGTAAGTGAAAGGTACCAGTTTTACAGCCTGGGAGCATCTTCCGCATGGCTGTCCTAAAGAAATTTTCCTGTACTGAAGCAACCTACAGGTGTGGGCACTATCAAACTGAAGGCAGTGGAAAGTACTTTGTCATGCAGTGCATAAAAATACGGTGGATCCTTTTGCTGCGGGAATTGAGGATCCACAAACTTATAAATGTGTACTTAAAAATCTATAAACGTCTATTGTAGGTCAGTGCTGGGGCCCAGGCAGGTGTTTAGGTGGACTTCTGTATGGCAAATGTGGGTTTAGATTACGTTGTCTGGATTTAGTAGAGTCAGACACCTCCTGCTTGTTTCTCTCCCTCATAAATTTTGACTTCCTGGGTCAGATCTTCTTTGCCTGGACACAAACGGAGAGCAGCGCTCTCTTTTTTGCAGTTGTGCTCCCTGTTGTAGCAGCCGCTGCTTCCTTGTTGCTGCGTCTGGAATATAAAATTTGGACTTGATCTAAAGCCAGCGTGAGCAGGAGGATAACCTCCGCCTGTCATGTTCATCTTCATACCGACTGTCGTTCACAAGCTCACACCAGCATGAGATGCTCATCTCAATGAGAAATGGTTCCTCTGCGTCAGTGTGTGAGCCCGATTTTTATTCATTTGTTCGTTTATTTATCTATCCATCATTCCCTCCAATTGTTTGCATAAGAATGGAGATTAAAACTTCTGCAATAATAGCTGGAGCTGAAATTGGATTCTAAGCTTCCCAGGCCATGGGATGATTAGAGTTGTCAGAGCATGTTCCCAGAGAACTCTCTCCTCGTTAGTGGCTGTGATCTGTACCCAGGCTCGCTTTCCCCGCAGATTAAAGGAAGATTGTTCTTTCGTTTTTATATTCCGCATCTCTCATTTGCTGAAGTAAATAAATCGAAGCTGCTTGTGCCATTTGTCCTAAGTCTCTTTTCCAAAGAGCTGCCACTGATATCTGACCTTTTTTAGTTTTCCATTGTTAATCCTCCCTCCTTCCTTCAGTGGTCTGTTCATTTACTAATCTCATCTGTCATGTACGTAAATGTTAAGAGATGGAAATCTAATCTCAATGCAGCTTTCGTTCTCTGCCTAATGTATTTATATAGATTCACAGGATAATGAGCTTTTTCATATGGGGTTCTTAGTGAAGCAGGATACCTAAATGACCATCGCTACCTGGCCTCGCAAAGCGAATCCGGACACAGATGGGTTTGGAATGGCTTTATTCAAATGCAGGCTAGGTTTTTGTCTATAGCTATAAATTGCACTCTTATCCTTCCTGATAACTTCACTGAGACAGAAGTGCTCTGTGAAGAGGTTTGGAGCCTTTCCCAATCAACAGAGGATACAGGCAGAGCCCGAGCCAGAGCTCGTCTGTGGCGATGGAGACGGAGCAGGGCCTCGTGCTCTCGCGTATCCATCTCCCAGCAGGATGGCTGGTGCTGTTACACACTGGCTTTGGGATTCTAATTCTCATTGAAAACATCCACAGGCTTGCAGCTCTCAAATCATTCAGGAGCTGCTGGAAACTGTGGGCTAGGTCCTTAGGAAAGGAAGGACAGATTGCCACCCCTGCCTCTGCTGTCTCCCTCGGGTGCTCCCACCAGCTTCTGTGACCCCAGGAGAGGCATTCACGATCCAGATGCCAGGATGGGAGAAGGGTCTTCTATCTGCTGCTCATTCAGGACAGAAACTTTTCTTAGGTAGTTGAAATTTGCCCCCAGAGGAGCTTAATTTAACTCAGCATCTTGCATAGCCCTGGCCAAACTATACCCTGCCTCCCAGTGTCTGACATCCAGAGGAAAATGCAGGATTTCCTAAAAGCTTAACCAAACATGCAGTTCCTGAGGGCAGTTGGTGCCTGTGCCAAGATCCTTCAGCTCCTTGTATAGCATTTGCTTTTTTTAGCTTGCTTGTCTCATTCGTTAAGGACTGCAGAAGGGCTGCTCCTATGCTTAATATCTCTACTTTTGGACTCCAGCTTTAGCCTTTCCCTCTGAGAATGATCTGCCTTCACCTTTAGGTTGTTCCTCCCCTTTGTGTTTCCACACACTCTCGTGATCTGGGGTTACCAAGCTCAGTGCCATGGCCACGTCATCCCATTAGATGGGTGCCCCACCAGTTGAGACCAGTTTCAGGCAGTTGATTCTCTAGCTTTGGCCTTGTTGGAGGCATTTACAAGTGTTCATTCCCACCAGGGTAACTGGCTGAACACCGGGGTGCTGCTGGACATCCAGTGCTTTGTCCCCTCCCTGCTACCCCCATGACATGCTGGACAAAGGGTGCAAGCTGGAATGTGGGAGGTTCCATGTAAACTTAAGGAGAAACCTTTTCATGGTGAGGGTGGCAGAACACAGGGACAGGCTGCCCAGGGGGGTTGTGGAGTCTCCTTCTCTGGAGACATTCCAAACCCACCTGGATCTGTTCCTGTGGGACCTGCTCTAGGTGATGCTGCTCTGGCAGGGGGGTTGGACTCAATGATCTCCAGAGGTCCCTCCCAACCCCTACTGTTCTGTGAGCCTGTGATGTCACACACGGAGCTGTGGTGGTGGGAAGCTGGAGAGAAGCACCGAGAGGGCTCAGCGGTGAGTGGGGTGACCGAGGCAGCCCCAGCCCTGCCTCTGCCTGCCCGGCACAGTCGGGATCCCGCAGCTTTGCAGGTTGAGGATCCCTCGTGCTTCGACGTCAGCCCTTGCGAGGGGTGGGTTTTGGTTTCTGAGGATGCCGTCAACTCAGCACCTCTGGGCTCTGTCTGCGGGTGCCACTTCTCGAGCGTTGAGTCCTGGCAGCAGGATCCCAAGCTGGAGAGATGCAGCGTTTTCCGAGCGGCTGTTGCACGGCCCTCGAGGAGCTGGCACAGGCATGTCACAGAGCAGAGGCTTTCAGAGGTGGGGAGGATTGACAAGTTTAACGTCACAAGCGTGTTACCAAATGAATCTGTTGTGATAGGTATTAGTCATAAGTATAAACTGCAGGGAGATTTGCATTTTATTCTCTTTATCCTACTTCAATCCCGAACAGCCCCTTCTGCCCACCCCAATTTGGCATATTTAAGGGGATTTGCTGCATTTTTAGTAATTAAAAGGTCCCGGAGAACAGGGAGCTCGTTTGAACTGAACGCTACGTGTGCACAGCTCTTTGTGCCCGACCGCTCGCGCACGCCCGCGCCGACGTCCCCGCGCTCGCCCTGCTTGTACCGGTCGTACCGGCGAGGGGCTGGGCGAGGCCTCGGGAGTCAGTCTGGTGGTTTGCACCCGTGCCCCTTGTGACTCCACGCTTCTGCCTTTGGGGGTTTTCTGGGGTTCTCTGCTCCCAGCTGAGCCCCAGCCAAGCACCCGCGGCAGCCCCGGGGCCGGGAGTCGAGGGGGGAGAGCGTTTTGCCTTCGTTTGGCAGTCGTTCTGCAGAGCTGCTTGTACGTCTCAAACGCAGCGTGACTTACATCCTAATAGTCTGGATTTATCTGGTATCTGTCATATGCGGGTCTCATTGCGTTTTATGACCTTTAATTAATTAAGCTTCATGAAATCCTAATCATGCAGGAATTATTAATCCTGTTTTAAATTAACTGGCCAGAGAGAGGTGAAACGTCTTACCCGTCTGCAGATACCTGACTTGAACCCTGACGTCCAGCCTCACTGTAACCCAGCAGGAACATTTGCTTCGTACAGGACCTCAGGTGAAGTCTTTAGATGTAAAGGTCCTGTGCTGAACTCCCCCCGTTGCAAATGGATGCGACTCCTCTGACCCTCATCAAATCACACGTATCTTATACCAGGACCAGACCAGAGCTCTTTCTTTTGAAACAGATGTTCTCGGTAAAAGCAGAAGTGAAAATTCCCTCTCACTGTGCCAAAACCTTTCACACGACTCCTTAATTCCTTTCACACGAAGGCAGAAGGCAGACCTATTTCCTCCATCTTAGCCTGGGGTTTCTTGGCATCAACTGTCTTGTAATTTTCTTTGGAAGGCAGCTTTGTAAGTGGTTATTTAAAGCTCTGTTGCACCTCCCTTGCGAGGTGTACCCTATCTCTGTCCTTCCCAGGAAGGAAGGAATTCTGCTGAGATTGTGTGTTCTGGCTACATTTCACTGAGCCTGTAGCCAGGCAGGAGTGTGGGATTACTGGTGGATGTTGCAAACGCTGTATTTTGTGTGTGTTCATAATCTTCTAATCTTTATGATCGCTGCAATTTGATTTTGCTGTGAAGGGCACTCACATAGGCAGTGGGACCTGTGACCACAGGGGTGGTTGTAAACAAACTGTTTCTCAGCCAGAGAGCTAATCTGTGGATTGCCTATAAAAATAATTTCATGTAATGTTCTTCTTTTAATTAACCGCCCCCCCAAACTTCTAAGTGAAAGTCTGCATTTATTGCATCCCTCCATGAAGAGTGTTAGATGTGTGGAAAAGAAACGTACTTTGCTCAGTGACAAAGGAAAACTGACAGCTTAGTATAACATCTTCAAGGAACAGTCTCACGAGTACTGGAGATCCCTCTCTTACTGAAACAGCCCTTCCTAAATTGTGTTTTTGCCAAAGACTGCATTAAGTGAGACACAGTGTCTGTTGTGACACTGCTTTGATGATGCCCTCAAGTGCCTCTTGCAAGAGGTGGCCCTGACAGTGACTGGAAAGTGAGATTGGTACCCGTATTTCTTGCATTTTATTTGAAGCTCTAATTATTTGCTGTGTGACCTTGGACAAATCCATATCTTCCCCTTCTGGGAGAGCAGAAGAGACTTTCCTGGCTATATTTATATTGATAGGATGGAGTTGGTCACCCTGCCTGTCTGTGAGATGCCTCATGATCTGGCTGTAGCCAGGAGACACGAGAGGTGGTCTGAGCAGGAGCGTTGGCTCTTGCCGGGGCCCGGGGAGCAGCCTTGGAGCATCCCGGCCTCGGGAGCAGGAGCCTGAGCCCAGCAGAGCTCAGGGAAGCGATCTCGCTTGTCACACACTTCTCATCCCAGCAAGAGGAGTTATTCCCCTGTGAATGCTGTGTGGCCCCAGTATTGACCCTGCTGGGTGCTGTACTGGTTTCATCGCTGTCTTTGAGCTCTTAGTGTGATTCAGGCTCTTGCCTTGGTCGGGCTTTGTAGTGCCTTGTACTATCAGCTCCTCTGCTGTTTGCTGTTAGCTCGTTACGTATCCTTCTCTAGGAAGATGTGAAGAGCTGTTGAGTGTCCTAGACAAGTGATATGTAGCCCTCTCTTGCTGGTTATGAGTTGATGCTGAAAGGCTAAAACCCCAGAAAGGCAACAGCAGTATAACATCGTATATCCTCCGTGCAATGGTTTGGCTTCATGCTTATGATAATCCATGGGAGTCCGTGGAATTAATCATAATGCCACTGCTCCCATCCAGCTGCCTCAAAGCTTTTTTCAGACATTAGTCACATTACTCTCATAGTCCCTGTCTGAGGTGAGAAAACGCTGGTTGTTACCAGCATCAGATGGCAAGAAAGCTGCTGGTTGGAGGGGAATCCATAGAAACACACCAGTGCCATGTGCAAGGGCTGGGAGTCAAGTCTCTGCCTGGTGCTTTGTCTGCACCAGCAAAGGGCAGACAAAAATCCTGATCCTAACCACTCTGGCCCCAGCACACAGGAGAGGTTTTGATTTGCCCCTGGACTGGGGGTCGCTGGCCAACTCTGGGGCTGTGGGGGCTGATGAAAGCTCAACTGCTTCCAGCTAACCCTCCTTCTGGTGAGCCCTGCGAATGGTAACGTGATGGAGAAAGGACCAGGAGTCTGGATGTTGCTGCTTCATGCAGAGATTTGCTAAGAGATATGAAATCATCTCTTGGGTCTCCTTCAATTCTCTCCTTAAATTTGTTGTCGGTGAGGTGAGGACAGACCCTGTGCTCTGTAGTTCCAAAACAGAATACACGAAACAAATCTTGTTGGGTTCTGGACTGTCAAATGAGTCCCTTGTGGCCCTACAATGTGCCACAGTCATCACTGTCTCTGAGTTCAGAGAAAACCCTCTCCCCAGTTCTGCCAGAGGTACAGTTTTTCTTGCCTTCTCTGCACCAAACGGTATTTCCGTGGCTCTCTAGCTCTTGGCACACGCAACACGCTCTGACAAATATCTCTGTGGGGTCGTGTCACCTTGAGACATGTGCTTTCCTGCCTGGAGCTGCTCACCCAGCATCATTTTCCTCGTGAGCTGGGCCCCGGACAGCGATCTCACGGCGCTGCCGAGATCTGTATCTGCTGAATGCCGTTTATAAGATTAAAGAGATATTATGAGTAACAAGTTCTGTTTAGCTCTTTGATGCTATTTCTGTGGCAAAACATTTGAAGTGGAGCGAAACGGGTCATAAAAGGCTTTGGAAACCAAATATTTATTTAGCCGGGGGTTTTGTGGTCGATGAAGTTGAGTTAATGACATAAAGTTGGTGCAGGTTGTACCAGACAGAGCACACCCAGCAGGGCTGGGAGGCACAAAGGCTGCTGCGTGGTGTTTTAAATGAGAGTAAGCATGCATATATTCATATACACAGCTACATACATATATATATGGTACTTAGGCTATCTTTAAACACCCCCAACTTAGATTTTTAAGTCAAAAAGCTGCCCGGAGTGGAAATGGGAAGCTCTGAGTTAAATTACGTCAATGATTTTTGCTCACGGTGATCCCAGGAACTCACAAAATAGCTTTGCAATGAGAGGTACTGGTTTGAAAGTCTATGAGAAACTGCTGGATCATACTGATAACCTTGGATTTGAGTTGAAAAAGGAAGATTAACTTCCCGATCACAAGGAATAATTGTTAACAATATTTCACGTTGCACTGAAGCTTATTGCTGAAATCCTCTGCTTGACACTGGTGAATATTCTGCTATTTTATCATGTTCTGACTTGCGTAGGAAATGGTGAATTCTGTCAGGAGTGAAAAGTACCAGCGGTTTTTGTTTAAAATAAATAAATAAAAGCAGACATTGCTCCAGCTACCTGGGTTTTACTGTAATGAGGTTTTCAGTGTGCCTTTTTGAGTACAGTGGAGAAAGACAAATCAGCAGGTTACGAACCAGCGCATCAGAAAACTGTTGATACTTTCCCTATAAATTCTATAACCTTCAATCGTGATTAAGACTTATCTAGTACTTGAGAAAACCTTCATCACGATTAAGACTTATCTAGTACTTGATAAAACATGTCCCAAATTCTACAGCAAAAGGGGAAAGCTATGTTAAAGTTAAGGAAGCTGCTGACAAAGTGGGTCATTAATAATGTTCTGAGGCCTCTGCACGGAGGTGGTCGGGGATAAATTGTCAGTCAGAAGTTTGTAATTTCCTGGGTTTTGTCATATTAATGCAGATTCTTAACCTCAGTGATTTTGTTTGTGAAACATTCAGTTGGGTTTAATTGCCTGCTTTTCTTTTATAAATCTGATCTGATAAGGGAAGATGCAGAGGCAAATTCATTTTGTTGAAATAGATTTTTCTCTCTCTTTTCCCACTGTATTCTGAACCCGCTTCCCTAGCCAAGCGAAACCACCCGGAGTGAGAGGGGTTGGACTCGATGAGCTTTTGAGGTCCCTTCCAACCCTTAACATTCTGTGATTCCTGCTGTCTGCAGAGCCCGTGCTGTGCTGGGACCTGTAAGGGCTTCCTGGTCTTGCGTAAAGGAAAGGGATGAGAAGTGCCAGAAGTTTGTGTGTGTATTCTTCAGATACTGCCCTGGGAAGCCCTAAAGTCTTTCAGCAAACTCCCCGCTTCTTCCATTCCAATAAGTGGCAATTTTCTGTTCAGCTCTTTCCCAAGATGTTAAAAATCCCACCTTCTGCCTTTTCAAATAAAATCCCATTTTTACCTCTAAGGAAAGCCATTTGAAACGCACTTAGCAACTGTCAGAGCCTATTTTTAGCTTCTATCAGGGTGTAATGTGCAAAATGTAATAATCTCATGCTTGAAGCTTTTTTTTCCCTTCTTCCCAGAGATGTGAAATTGCTGCAGTTGAATGGAAGTGAGAGAAACTGTGTATCTCAGCTTTGCCCAGCACTCATTTTCTCTGTCTGTGTCTACGTATCTCGAGTTGTTCATGTTCACCTTTAGCAGTACGGTTATTTATGGACAAACTCAGCCACTGTGAATGTGCTGAACAAGGTAAACCAAGAATACGTTTTTAGATTCCTCTCTGACCACGGAGCTTGTTGTCAAGGGTGTTTGTAGGACAGGGAACCAAAGGCAGTCTAGGAAGAGAATGAATGAACATCTCCATGACTTCATGAAAGGGGCTATGAGAAACAGAGGGATTGTTACATAAATGAAGGGACTACTTGGTGAATGAAGGGTGACTTCAACCTCTCCTCACCTAGTGGGCCTGGAAGCCTGGGCTGTTGATACCTTGGTCCTAAGATATGCTTCCAATTTTTGACAAATGCCCTGCACTCCCTCGGGTCCTGGGGACAGGGCACTGGCTGGAGATGTCAGGTCTGCAGAAGCTGTCAGGGTGTGTGGGGGAAGATGTGTCTTCCGTCAGTCTGCCTGTGCTCTCTGAAGCAAAGTAGGAAGGGTGATCTTACGACTGTAGAACTGGGTTGGGACACCAGTGTTCCCAGATTACTGCTGAGCTATACTGTGCGAGACCTTGGCTAAGTCACTGAAGTCATTAACCTGTGTGGGATTTAGTCCATCGCTTCCAGCTCACATTCCTACCCTTTTATCCAGCTCTTAGACAAGGCTGTAATCAAGACAAAGTTTGTCTATCAGAGTGTTCCTGTGCTCAGTGTGCTCAGTTCCTGTGCTCAGTGAGTAGTGGCTCAGAGGCTTTGTTGGAGAGCATCTGCCCTTCCTCTTCAGTGGTCAGTATTGTCTTACTAAAGTGAGTCTTTCAAGCCAAGGTTGTTGTGATGTGATGCTCTCTCTCGGGGAGCCCGAGAGGCCTCCTCCAGCCTGCTGCTGTCCATGAGGAGATGGCACACCCGAGCCCTTGGACGTGAAGCAGCTGAGCACGGGTTTGCTCCACGCGTACTGATGCGAGTGGAGGTGTCGGTATTTACTCAGCGAAGCTCGTTCGGATTGTGAGCTCCCAGGGCTGCAAACAGGACTGAAATACTAGAAAGTCTGCTAAGGTCAGAGAGTCCGTTCCCCGCAGCCACGGGATGATGGTTCTGTGCTGTGTATTTCCTATCGCTTTGTTCATTCCAGTTTTGAGTGGCAGAAGTGATGGGGCTCCCGTTGCTCGCTTCTGGAGATCAAGTGACCTCCTGTGCCAGATCAGAAATAGACTTTAAATAATTCATTGAATAAAGTCTAGGATTTTTTTTTGTAAATGTCTGTCTGATTCTCCTTGCTCTCTATTATTCCTGGCCTTCCTTCCAACCCATAGAGCACACAGTCACATCCCTCCTGTCACCACATCTACATTGCCTCCTTTCACTCACAGATCATCCCCTTTTTTTGAACATTAGCTGGATTTTTTCGTTTTCCTCTTGAAGGAGGGAATTATTTTACCTAATAAGAAGGCTTTGATTTCCCCATTCAAGCGGGCATTGCTCTGATCTGAAAGAGGCCACAGACATTAAGTTCCCCCTTCCATCAGAAGTCAGCGAGTTAAAGCAGGTTGCACAGCACCGTAAACACCGAGAATCAGGCTCTGCTCTCATTTGGACCCGAGCAATCACGCTGGGAACCTGCAGCCCGGGTGGCTTCAAGCCATGTTCTTTTTATCCCATGCATTTTGTATGGCTTATAACCTGCTTGGAGGCTCGAGGGCACCCAGCCTGATTGGAGAGGATAATGTCGGGTGGCAAAGCACGAGGCAGAGTTCGGAAACATAATTCTGGATGGGAGGAAAACACGGGGAATTTGTTAATCTTCCTTGATTCCAAACACTCTTGCAATCGCGTCCTCGTTACCGAAAGGGATGAGTTTGTTTATGCTGTTCAGCTTCGGGCTGAGATGGAACATAAGATACATTGCCTTGCAAAGATACACTGCTATTTTATTTGATGGTCTGAAATTAAATTGGAAGGAATGTTATAAGGAAGGAAGGAAAGGAAAGGGAAGAAGGAAGGAAAGAAAGGAAGGGGAAGGAAAGAGGGAAAGAGAAGGAAGAAAGGAAAGGGAATGGAAGAAAGGGAAGGAAGGAAAAGTAAGGAAGCAAGCAAGAAGGAAGGATAAAAGGAAAAGTAAAAGGGGAGGCATCCAGTAAGTTCATGGTTGTCCCTGTGACACATGAGGTCCCCTGGGAAGTTAGGAACTGTCTGGAGAGCATCAGGCTCATATTCTCTTCCTGCATGGCATAGGTTCCACCACTTCAGACAGACTTCCTGACTGGCCTTGCCTGTGCCTTCCCTCCCTCAGGGAGATGTAAAACTAGAATTCTATTCTTTTTTTTTCTTTTTTTTTAAGCTGGTACAAAGTGATTTATTTCTATCCCAGTTCTACTGGCTGTCCTGCTGGTGGGGAAGTCAGGCCAGGTTTATACCAGGTTAAAGCAGGAGTCAAAGTAGCTTCCTTTTAAGCATCCACAAAACCTTGTGTGAGCTCCAGTTTTCTCCGCTGGATTAAATAGTTACTCTGGGATGCTGTGGTGAATTTGCAAGTCATTAATTAACCTAGTAGCAGTTTTACCTTTTGTCTTTATCGTGGAGATTAAAACCAAAGAGGCACATGAGTTGGTAAACGGGGAAGCCCTGGAGGTGGTATCTGCCAGATTGTTTCTTGTTCCGTGGCTGCAATAGACTTGTTTTATTTTTCTTTTGACATTTCGCTTAAATTTGCTTTACAAAATTACTTTTTCTTTTGTAACATAACCTTCCTAGTTTGTGTGGATTATAGCATTCCTGGTGGGTGTGTGTGTACAGGAGAAAAAGGCGCTGGAGTCAAACCCACAGCCCTTTAAGTAACAAAACAAAAACAGCAACACAAAAGTAGGATTGTGTTGTAGCTCGTTTAAGCCTCACTGAAATTTCCATTGTGCAAGCATTTAAATGTTGTAGTTACTGTGGCACATCTCATTTTACTTCATTCCCTGGTGGATGTTTTCCTGAAAATTTGGTACAGATGCTGAACAATAAAGCCTGTTGCAAATTGCTTTCCAACTGCTAGGTAATTACAGCAGATTTTATGCTAAATGTAAAGAATGTACTGCTATTTTTTAATAAAGGGAACATATTTTCTTATCTGATGCTTTAATACTGTCTCATTTATCTTACTTTCCAGCTGAAGAATAACTTCCAGTTGTTCACACCCTGGTGGAGCTGCTGGCATGCCTGCCTTCCCTATTCTTCCCCAGAACTTGCATGTTCCAACCATCAGCTGGAACTTCAGAGCCTTCATGTATTTAGTAAGTAACTTCAAATACTTAACGTGACTACACTGAGGCCACAGAGCATGTTTCTCTCTGTACTTGTTGCCAAACTGGACAGAATATTTGACTTCAAGGATTAACTGGTCGTTTTGCCGCATTTACCAGTGTTTACTAACATGAGCAGTGATGTTAAAATGTATCGTAGAGTAAGGCAGAGTAAATATGGCAGAGTAAATATGAAGCTCCTCATCCCTTCTTAGAGGGAGGTTTCCCTCACTGCCTCTGTACACAAATAAGCTGCAGGAAGAGCGTCGGTGATTCCTCTGCACTGCAAAGTGGATGAGCTGGGATGGGTGGGATTCATTCCATGGGCACAGACCATCAGCAGAGTGGGGTGTGGGGGACCCTGCTTCTCCAGACACTGAGGAATTCCCTATCAAGGGGTTCACGGTGCTGTGTCGTGTGGCAAAGGCCCAGCAGTTGTTGAGAGTGTGGTGTTAAATGTCCTCCCACCCCAGCCCTGGCAGAGCTCGTTGACCCTGCTGTCACATTCAAGGTCTGGAACTCCAGTGTCTCACTGGGTCAGTGCCACCTGGGGGGATGCAGGAGCTGAGGGGAGTGGGTTCAGGGGTGTCTGTGAGCTGTGAAATCAAGTGGGGAGCTGGTCTGTGGAGAAAAGGAACAGCCTGTATGTCAGTGCCTGCAGGCGTGGGCTGGCTGGGTTGGCGTGAGCAAGGGAAGAGCAACTGGAACGAGCTCCAGGGTTCACTGTTGGGTATAATTCCTTCTCCAGAGCCTGCTCTCCTTCCATTAGCAGTGCTTTGTAATGCTCTTGTAGTGAGCATCTATGTTTTGTCACAGCAGAGATGACAAAATGTTACCGAGCTGGGCACGAGGCCAGGGAAGGGCTGCGGCTGCCGCTGGGTTTTGTCGGGTGGGCAGCTGTGGAACCTCTGTCCCTCGTGGCACCCTCAGAATATCACAGAGGGGACAGCCCCCCAGGCTGGGGAGGGGGCCTGGAGTCTTAATAGGTTGAGGCTATGGAGACAGTTGTATAAAATGATGTTCACAGTTCTCTCAGGGAAAAAAAAACCCAAATGTCAAAACTGAGCCTAGCTGGTAAACCAGAACTTGGTGTTTAATTCTGTGCGATTGCTTTGACATCTGGTGTGATAATGGAGAAAGACTATGAGAATATGAAAAAGTAAAGGCACTCAAAGGTAAAATTAGTAGCGCGTTCGTGCATTCCTGTGTGCAGAAGTAGTAAAACCTGAGGCTGTAACACTGAAAAATGGAACTTTGATAAAAGCCCATAAGCACCATCGACAGTGGGCACTGCGAGAACCCGGAGGAGCTGGAAAAGCCCCTGCTGTCACAGGAAGGCACTGCTGAACCTCGTCGGACCCCTGCATGCCTGGCAGGTTTCCTGGGTAGCCCGGTACTTTCTGATGGTGTCTTTGGCCCCACGCTGCAAGCACCTTTCCAGCAACTTCCTGACAGAGGGCTGGCCTCCGGGGTTTGGTTAGCTGTTCTTAGAAAGAGCCCTTTGGGGCCACAAACTGCCTGCAAGAAAAGCCTGTGCACCAGGGCTGGGAGAAAACTGCTCTCAGGTCTCTGTGGGTATTGTAGTGAGTGTTAAACTGACTCTACTCTGTTGCTGTTTATGACCTTCTTTATCTATATCTCATTAACTTTTACATGACTCATTGATGGCATGCAGAAACAAAGAGGTGCAAACGCCACTGGGTGATCAGTGCAGAGGCTTCAAGCTCCTGTTAGTCTGCTGCCCAGATAGAGGAACACCACCAGATGACTCATCCAGGAGGATCTCTAAAGAGACATGAGATGAGATGAGATGAGATGAGATGAGATGAGACATGGGAGAGCACTCCTGTGCTCCCGCCAAGTGACACTGTGGTCAAAGGAAATACCCTCGTGGCTCAGGAGGCCACAGAAACCCTGTTCAGATACTTTTTGACTTCCAGTAACGTTGCTGAGTAGTTGAAATGTGCAATTTAACATATGGCTAATAAACTACTAATTAAAACAAATAGGAAGCAGTCAACTAATCAAATCTCCTTGTTGCCATATGGCAAAAATCCCTGGCAGCCTCCGAGAGAGGAGTCGCCCAGCCTGGGGTATCGACGGGCACCCAGTGACTCAGTGGGGGATTAGGGTGAAGCAGGGAATTCAGGATGATTACTCATCTAGTCATCAAACACAAAAACCTCCTTCTCTATATTACTTTGGTTGCCATGAGGTAACTTCCCATCGTTTTCCCTCGTGTGATGGGCAGGATGGGTCTGGCACATGCCCAGACCTGCTGCTTCTCCCAGCCCCTGCTCCCAGTGTGCTCTTGCCAGTGGGAGGAGAAGGACGAGGGAGGCAGGGAAGTGTTTGACATGCTGCAGTGGCAGCTGAGAGGTTCTCCTTGACTGCAACATCTGTTGAGGTGCTTTCACCTGCACCCAGGCTACCAAGAGGAGTGCTTGAGAAAAGTCTCCTAAATGCCTCTGTAAATACCTGTGAGCAGACAGCCAGGAAGCGAGGGGGTACTCAGAGTCCCAGCAAGCAGAGCCAATTCCCTCTGGCTGGGCTTGCTGGGTGTGCTGGGCATCCCACTGGAGCCAGAGGCTTATGGGTGAGAGGAAGATTATTGGGGAAAAGAGGCTTGACAGCAATTCACAGGCTGGGATTTGCCTGCTCAATGTTTTGGCTGAGAAGCGCTGCGTGCTAATGCATGTGGCAGGCAAGCAGGCAGGTTGAGGATAATTTAGAGGCAGGAAAAAGGCCTCTGAATGATTCAGCAAGAATTAGCTCTGCTCCATGCGCGGCCTTGCTGCCATGCATGAGTGAGAAGGACATCAGCTCCAGAGCTGAGAGGGGGTCTGAGTCTCCCTGACCTGTTACAGCTTCTGTCTCGACTGTTTGGACATGGTGGAGACACTGTGATAGGGCTTTCCAGTGTCAAGAGCTGTGTATCATGATTCTGTGTGTAGTGTTTTACTTATGGCAAGTGATGAAAGTCAGACTGTCCTACAGGGAGAGAAGGTCAGTTAATCATCTACATCTTAGTCAATGACACAAATTAAGAGCAAAACAGGATGTTTACCCCGTCTCTCTTATTAACTTTCTTGGTCTGTGTAACGGCAGCAGCTGGATGTCTCCCAACCTTTACTGAGGCACAAAGGTGCCGTGGTCACGTGGGCTCCAGAGCCTTGAACCCCCACAGCCAAACCCCTCGCTTAGCACTGTACTCTGTGGGTCATTTTCTGCACGTTCCTACCCCAGAAATTTCATCTGAAACCATATGCAACAGATGAACTTCAAACTGGCGTGATGAGAGAATACAGACAGTAAACCCTCCTGCGAGTCCTGAAAGCTGGGTGTCCCTAAATGTACGTGTTCCTACAGAAGGTAGCTTTTATCCTCTCTTAAACAGTGCTTTCTAGTTCTCAAACAGATTCATCATTTATAAAGAAGCTATAACGGGATTTTTTCCACATCTTTTACCCTTGTCTTAGTTCAGATTTAAGATGTAAAACTCCTTGTTTAACAGATCATAGCCATGAGATGTAGGAAAGGTCATTTTTTGTGGGGATGTGAGGTCAAAGGTGCCCAAAACGTGGATGGTGGGAAAGATTTCTGTGGTGAGAACTCATTACAGAGTTCTATTTGACTCCTTTTTGCAGATAGCTAGGAGGAGACAAAGCTTGATATTCTTCATGAAGTGACAGAATTATAGCAAAATGTAACAAAAGTGACTTGACTGCCACAGGGAAATGCTGGGCTGAATCCATCAGGACCCACAGCATCCCAGTCATCATCCAGCAAAGCACTTAAGCACCTGCTTTTACTGTAAGCACCCTTTAAATCAATGCTGATTTGCTTTGCTGAATCAGGAACAGAGTTCAGTACAGTTCAGGAGTCAGTCTGTACGCCCCAATTTTTCATCTGCACAGTGGGTCCCTTCTGCTTTTAAATCCTCTCCTCCTGAACTGTGAGACTTTTGGAGCAGAGACTCTCTCTTAGTAACTACTGCATCCCCAGCACCTCGGTACTGGACAAGAAGAGTAAACTGACTCACATCATTGATCCTGGTAAGAAAAAGAGGCAACCAAACTGGGTAGAAAACACCACTGTTCTCAAAATTAATCAAATTAGTCCTGAGTCCATTCTTGTTATGGCACATCTACAGGTAGATGGGTGGTTTGCCTTTTGCTGCTGAACAGCCAGCACCAGGGCGATCACAATGTTCCCTTCTTGCCTTAAAAGCTGTTAATGAATCCCTGATCTCCTCTGGCCCAGCTTGTGTTTATTTACTAGTGCATTCTACCTTGCTTCTCCCATGGGGCATGGAGGTGCTCAGAGTCTGGCAAGGCTTCTGAAATGAATACCTTTCTCTTATATATATAAATAACACTTGCTCTATGAGTGATGGGTTATATAGGGAAGGGACAACCCCTCATTGATCGGTTGCACAGGCTTTAAGAAAACGCTGTGCAACCATGGGGAGAGAGATACAGATAGATATCACACACATCATTTCTTTCAAGGAATGTGAAACTGTGGAAGGGTAATTCAGTCACATAAGACAAGTCTTAACCCCAGGAATGGAATTTCTATGGCTGGACCTTGAGCTTTCACTGGCATCCAAAACTTAGCTGTGCAACCATATATATAGAGAGAGGTATAGATAGATATCACACACATCATTTCTTTCAAGGAATGTGAAACTGTGGAAGGGTAATTCAGTCACACTAGATAAGTCTCACCCTTAGGAACGGAATTTCTATGGCTGGACCTTGAGCTTTCACTGGCATGCAAAACTTAGCTGCGTAGGCTTTATGAAAATGCTGTGCAACCGTATATAGAGAGAGAGATAGAGAGATATCACACACATCATTGCTTTCAATGAACTGTGGAAGGGTAATTCAGTCACATTAGATAAGTCTTACCCCCAGGAACAGCACTTCTATGGCTGGACCTTGAGCTTTCACTGCCATCCAAAACTCAGCTGCTCTCCCTCCTTCCCAGGCTCGGATCGCAGCCAAGCACTTCAACACCCCCCCCTTATGCTCTCCTTCAGACGTTGCCTGTGGACAGGAGTCAGGTCCCCAGTGCTTGCCTTCTAAGCAAGCCTGACAAACATGGAGCCTGCAGGCTGCTGTCGCGGGCCGGGCTGCGCTCCCAAAGGAGCTGCAGGAGCTTTAATCTTCCTCCCAAGGTGCCTCCCAGCCCTTGGAGGATAAGACGGGCTCGTTTTTGTGCTTGGAGCAGGGGTTGCACCAGGCACGCTCGCTGGAGCAGCACGATGTACAGCGCTGAACAGCTTGGTCGAGGCACAGGTATTTCCACCTCCCATCGCTTGCAGAAGACCCTGCTGCTGAAGGCGATGGGCTGCCCTGCCCTCGGAGGTGCACGGAGGCTCTGCTGATGCCAGCGTGCTCTGGAGGAAGGTGTTTCGCAGACTTGCCTTCACTTAAAGCAGTTCTCGCCCTGGCTGTAGAGAAGTCACCCAGCAGGAGATTGCATCGATCTCGGCAGCAGCTCCCAGGTCTGTTCACAAGCCGTAGGATCCTCGGGAATCCTCAGCAGCCACCTCGCTCCCCCTTCCTCGCAGCCTGAAACCTGACCAGTCGCGAGCTGCTGGGCTCTGGGAGCTGTGTCTCCTCCCTGAACCCTCCGTGCCAGGAGCCATTGGGTGCTGTACCTGCCTCTGCTCCCTCCCCGGCCCCTCTGCCCAACTTCAGGCCACACCTCGTGTTGTATGCTTTGGTTTTTTCCTACCCTACCTTTGAAGGGATCCCGCACGCATTAGTTTCTCGTCAGGGTTCAGAGTGCTCATCATCAGCTCTCTGAGGTTAATTAGAGACCAGTGAAGGTCCAGTTGTTTTATTTCCTTCATTTCTAAGGCATTACAGGGTCCTCAGCTATAGTCTAAACGCTTCTCACTTAATCCTGCTCCCTGACAATTAGGGCTGTCTGGGAAATGTCCGTCGCGTGTCCACGATGCTTCATGGGTTTTATCTCACTGGGTTTGTAGCTAAAGACTCCAGAAGATTTGCAACCAATGCTAAAACTGTTTGGCTCGTTGGCCGCACAAGCTGCTGTAGACAGAGCCTGGGTGAGTGCACTGGGGCTCTGCCGGTGTGTTCGTTTTCCACGTCAACCACATGAAAAAGAGATATTTGGGAGTGGAAGAAATGCTGGTGAATGTGCAAACACGTGGCCACAGGACTCCAGACTCATCTCGTGTTCTTTTTGCAAGTATCGCTGTGCTCTGGGGCTTGAAGGGAAGGTTTGAAGGATGACAATGAGGTCATTTTTTCGGATATTCACAGACTGCTCTTCAATGTTTGATGAGCAGCATGGGGCTCTTGATGGAAAATGACTACAGACTTTTACAGGGTTTTTTTAGTTTGCTTTAATTTTTATTTGTTCCAGACTCATAAGGTGTTTGGAGAGCTGGTTTTGGCTTTCTGGAAGCCTGTCTCCGTGAAAGCAAGACTGGGATACAAGTCTGTCCTCCCCTTATTCTTCCTGGCAATGCCTGACCTGGTGTGTTGTGACAGCACCCAGTGTTCCCAGCAGCGCTACAAGTGTTCAGCACAAGCGATCAGATGCCTTTAGTATCTCCAGCAGAGAGTTTGTCTCCTGCCTTGTCCGTGATCCTTGAAATATCATTGCATAAAATACTTATGAAATAAATGGGGTTTCACCCCATCGAGCCCGGGATGTGAGTTTGCCATCGTCTGACGGCCGCGGGGAACCATCGCGCTGCACAGCCCTGGGAAACTCTGCTGCCTCTTATTTGAAGTTCTCTGTGTTTCTTTCATTATACCCATATTTTATTCTGGTTGGCAAGTGCTGGTTTTGCACAAAGTGGCATTCATTCCGGAGTCTTAACCTGATCCCCGCTGGCTTCAAAATTGACAAAACTCTACCTGACTATTAGTAAGGTACATAATACAGCGGCTAAATATAGAACAGAGGAAGGCTCTCCCTGAAAATAGGACCAGCATGGGGATAAAATCAATGTCACTTCTTAAACAGTTCCTTGACAGGCATTTGCTAGAAGAGCCTTATCTGTGCCTGTCAGTGATCCTCGGATACTTCTTGACTCCCATCAAAAAGCGCAGGGCTGTCAGTGCCTAACGCAGAGAACAAGAGAACCCCTTCTCTGACCTTTCCCTGGAGAAGACCCTCCCTTCCTCCCTCCCTTCCTCCCTCCCTTCCTCTCTCCCTTCCTTCCTCCCTTCAGGGTTCCAACGTGCTCCCCTACCTGAGATCGTGGTATTGAGATTTGCAGTGGTGCACCGCGGGCTGGTATTTTTCCTTAAATTATATTGTTTCCTTGTGTACTCTTTAGTAAAGGTATTTGCTTCTCCCTGGCAAGGCACGTTATCCTTTTGGCATTTCAGAAGAGGTGGGCAGGATGAATTATTCATTTTAAAAGTGTGTGACATTATGATGGAGCTTCAGCAAAGTACATTTAAACATTACAAAATAGGATGAATCAGTTTAAACTCATCCAAGCTTATCGTATATCAGATAAAATGACTGATATAAAGGCTAAAAAGGAAGAAAAAAGCTCTTCTCAAATAATTTCTAAATCAGACTCCAAAACCACACCAAATATTAGAGGGTTTATTTTCAGATCTTTTTATGCCAAAAGGTTTAGGGAAAATTGATGAAAATACAGGGTTAAACCCCTCTGCTGAAAAGCGACACAACTATTGGGGCTGTGTAGATGCAGATCCCTAAGGCAGCAAAAGGGGAGGTGGGGACAGAGCACTGGGACTGCTGGATTGCTGAGGACACAGGTTCCTCAGGAGAACTCACGTACAGGAGAAAAGAAAAGGCTCTGGTCAAAGCCTAAAGAATAAGGTGGTAAAAGGCAGCGGAAGGGATCTCGTGGAGGTGCTTCAGGAGTCTCCTTAGACTCGTGTCCGCTCAGTCTCCTTTATTCTAAAGTGGTGGGGTTTTTTTTCTGAAAACACAAGTATTAGTGGTTTTCTAAATCCTTCTGCAAAGTCTTTTTCTACACGTGTCAAATAAGATGGATCCCTGAACCTGTAAAATGGATGTCTCGAAGTATAAAGCACTGGGAATAAGATGTTGAGTCTCAGAATTTATTACAGCCTTATTGATGAACATTCTGTGTCTTAAATCAAATCCTAGCTGAAAATCCCTTCCAAAGAGTCCTTTAAGCAGAATTTCTGCTTATCTTTATGCTGTAAATATTGCTCCATTGCTAACTGTTGTCGTCGAGGTTTGTTGTGCTTCCTTCTGGGGCAGCAGGATGCCCCAAGCTGCTGTTGTGCTCGCTCCTGGCTGCAGGGACCGTCACAGGAGTTTCTCTGGGGAGCCTCCTGCTCGGACCTGGCTGCTCATCTGAGCTGTATCACATTTCCTCCCAGTTTCAGGAAGGCCAGGCTGTGGTTCAGCTGGAGCCTTCCTGAACAATTTTTTTTTTTTTTCATTTTGATTTCCCATGATGCTAAAATATCAAGGCTCTTGTCAAACTGCTCCGTCGTCTCGGCTGCGCCGTCCCTGCCAGATGAGCGATGGCAGCTGGAACGCCGAGGAGCCCCCGACCGCCTTCCCGAGGCAGCTCTCCTGCACGCTTGCCTTCCTTTCCTCTGCTGCTTCTATATCCTGCCTACACGAGTCTTTATGCCATGCCCACTTTTTTTACTACCTGTACAACTAAGGTTCTTTCTCGCCTAAAACTGAACTTAAAATCCTTTTCCCAGCCACAGTTTCATTGCAGGAATAACGGAGGTGCTGTAGCAGGTGCTGAAACACGTGCTTTTGGTTTCCTGCACAATGACTGTAGCTGCTCTGCCTTACCAAAATCCCCCAGAAGACTCTCCTAAAGCTCCTGGATGATAAGCTGTAAAACTGTGGGCCTGACCCCTCGTGATCATTAGGCTGAGAGGGAACCTAAACGCGGGGACTCTCGTGAGCAGTCGCTCCAGCCACCCGTGTGATGCATCCTCCATCCTGTCATCCACAGTGACAAATGTGAGCTGCTCCTGAAAAAAGCGACCCTGAGCAGGCAGAGAGGGGAACACCCACCACCAAGGACATCTGTCCCTTCATTCGAGAGAGTTGTAACCTTTTCTAAATTCACGTTGTATTATTTTGACATCAGTTCCTGTTTTGGATGGGAATGTTTGTTCTTTCTGGAAAGGAAGCTGAACTCTTAGCCCCCCGTGATGTGTTGTGGCATTGAATCCCTGAGGTTCCTTATGTGAAGATGCCTCCATTGGTCTGTTTGTTGGATTTGTCACTTTAATTCAAAACCTTTCAGCCCCCACCCCGCCGGTGTCCTTAGGACCAATGGGAATGACATCTTCCTCGTCTATTGCTCTTTGCCATTCATTCCAGATGCAGCTTTGGAGAATACAGAAATATTGCAATCCAATCAGATTGGGACTTGTGTAATTGCGTTCTGCCGAGCTAGATTTCCTTGCAATTTCAATTGGATGCAGTGTTATTCATTAGGTGAGGTCCTAATCTGCTGTACCGCGTTGCTGTGCAACAACTGCTACAATTAATCCCCTGGGTCAGGGAACTGATACAGTCCTCCTGTATGTTTGTAATTTGTGAAGTGGTAATGGTTCTTTTTCAAGGAATATTACTTAATATTTAATAACAGTAATAGTAATGGACCCTGCATTTTCTGCAATTAAACACTTGGAAGAATGGAGTGTAAACTGCTTTCAGCTATAGAAGCACGGCAGTTTTTTGAGAGACCTTCTACTTCAGGACATGAATAGAAAAACAGGGTAACGCGATTCCCGTGCAATTATGCGTCACGTCCACATAGTGCAGCTGCTAAAAGCATTTATCATAATTAATGTAACCACACTGATTATCAAAGGATGTTTGTATAGTGATTGATTTGTCACTTGTTGTAAAGCCGTGCAGGACATCAGAGCACAAATTACAGCCGTTAGCTGTAGCAGTATACGCTGTCATCCCTTTGGGGGGAACCTGGGGCTCTGCTGCTCATTCCTCCCTCTCTAGGCCCCTCTGAATAATTTCTATGTGATAAAATAGAATTACTGCTAATAGTAGGCTTGAATGAAGGGACAATGCTGCCAGAGATGCTTAAAAGAAAACAAAAATCTTTCTTCTCATCAGAGTGAAAGGGAAACAGCAAATTGCATTCAGGCTGCAACGAGACCTCCAGAAGGGTTTGGTGTCCCCAGGCAGCCTTCCACCATCACCTTCCATTATTGCCTTTCCTATTTTTAGTTGAATTTCCAGGTTTTCCCAAGCCAATTCTTTTCAGCCATTCAACATTTCTCCCATGTCAGGGGGAAGGATCGCTTTGCATGGCGTTGCCATGGAAACACCTGCTGGATACGGGATAGAGATGGGAGAGGAGCAGGGCGAGAAAAGGAGCCTGGTGAGAGACCGAATAGCGAGGGTGCAGGAGCCCCATTGGGTCTCTTCCCTCTGCAGGGCAGCTTCATTTATTTGCCCAGTTCAGAACTTCGTGCCAGACCCAGGGATCTGGGTCCAGCGCCGCACCCGCAGCGAGGGGAAAAGGACCAATGTTATCCCTGAGAATTTCATCCCCCTCCTCCAAAGTGAGCAGCCGGTTTTTCCATGGAAATTGGCTCCCAGCCTGCTCGACTCACTGCCCCTTCCCTTGGCCACCAACACTCCACAGCCCCCCCCCAGCTCCTTCCTTGCAGGTTGTCTTGGCAACACATGATGTCTAGAGAACAGACAGGGCGATGCACAGAGAGTTCCTAAGAGTGGTACTTTGTTCCCAGACCATTGCTAAAAGGTATTTTTGTGGGGGGAGGAAATGGAGGAGGAATTAACATGAGCCATCGTGGTGACTGCACAGTTGCATATTTTTAATTTTGAGTGTGCACATTTTACGTTACTGACTCCCAAACTGATGCTCAGCTGCTCCATCTGACAGCCTGATCCAGGGCTTGCCTGAGTCAACAGGAGTCTTTCTGTTTCCCTCAGAGATCTTTGGCTCAAGCACGACCATAAAAGCTTTTGGATCAAAGCACACGTTGTGCAGAAAGTCAGACAGGTATAAAGGGCATCTGTTGTGTTGAGTCATTTGAGTTTGTGCCATGCTTTAGGCCACTTGTGGATAAGCTCTCAGCTTTCTGCTGTGTATATACCAGTTTAAACTAAGCTTAATGTTTGCCTCTCTAATTTTAAGCAGAGGGAAAAATACTACCTGTGTTTATGCTTCTCTGACATTGTGGGTTTCACAGAGGTGTGGGAGCGTTAGCGCTGAGAACAGGGCAGAGCATTTAAGGAAGGCTCTAAGGTGATGAACTCACAACCATTTGATGCTCGTGCAGCCTTTGCAGGACACTGAGAGTTCAGAAGCCCCTGGATAACTGTGAGGAGTGTGTCCAGGGATGGGTGGATAGCTGGTTATGTGCAGGGCTTCAAGCGACTACAAGTCTTAGACATCTCAAGACCTGTCTTTCTAAGATCTGTGTGTGTGTTTCAGAGTTTTCTCGTGATATTCAGAAATTTAACCTTGCACTTCTCAGGTAGATGGACTGACCTGCTGATAGATAATGGCCAGAGCAGGATGAAGATGTGTAAGTGTCCCTGAGGATGGACCAGCTTCTTCAGGGAGGCCACGTCTGTGCTTGCTGACAAAAGCAGCATTGACTTGTGGAGCCAGAGCAGCTTTTCCTTCAGAGTTTGGCTGCCCAGTTGTGTCACCCAGAGCTGACAAGACCTGGGGAGCTCTGAATGCAGTTATCCACAAGAAAGAAAATCCTTCTGGGAACTGGGTTTGAAAATGGACTCTGTCATTGTTACAAATCATCTGCTAAGCGTTCAGGGAAGGACTGCAAGAAGTTGAGCACTGAGTCTACATTTCATAACTTTCCCCTCTACTTTCTGGCCGCCCATTATCCTGCTTTGATCCCTTCTAGTGTTACATTTTCCCCATCACTAGGTTTGCCTCTCTGCTGAGAACCTGAAATTGTGTGTGCAGCTATAGGGTTCAATTTGCCTTTTATGCCTCCTGCAAATCTTATTAAGTCCTGTTGTATTAAATGGGAGAAGCTCACAGTTAAGTCTGTGGTTTTCAAAATGCATTAGACTTCTTTTCAAGTATGCAAAGTGTAAATGGATTTTGTGCTTTGGGAACGTAGCAGTGTGTTTACGATTTTGGTTAGATAAAAGGATGCTGAGATGGCCTTTAACATTGATTTTGTGTTACGTTTTTCTCAGCTTTAATATAGCCTTGGAGGTTCTTTTAGCATTTTGATTTACAGGATAAATCAGAAAATGAGTTTTGTTTTATTTATCAGTCAGTAATGTGCTTTTCTTTCTGCTCTTCCTCAGTGCGGTTACTCCTGAAAATAGTAGCCTGGGTAATCTCATTAGGTCAGGCTTTATTCTTGCAACATTTCTAATGTAGGATGGTTTGAAACAAACTTCTTGCAGTGTTCCAGTATTTTTCTTTTGAATCCGACTCAAACCAAGCAGTTTAGTGAGCCAGGAAAAGTATACATTAGACCTAAGCCCTTTTGAACCTGAAAAGAATGTTTTCTGAGTAATGTAGATTAAGTACCAGGAGAATCTGAGCAATCTCTAGGTTGGTCACATCACTCTGCTACACCAGACGTCACCGTCCCATGCTGCAGCACCTTCAGCTGTATTTATTCATCTCACAAAGGCAGTTAGAAGGTTATGTTTGTTGTAAGAGCTTGTAAATAAACAGAAACTTTACAGTGCAAGTTGCCAGAGAAGTGCTGTGTTTAACCACTTGGTGACTTGTCCAGGGAGGGTAAGGAAACAGGCAAAAACCAAACATCTCTCTTGGGTGAGTTGGCAATATCTGTACATTACCCATCCTTTGAGGTGACTATAGAGTCATGGGGTTGCTCTTGCAGGAAAGAAGGGCCACAGAAACAGGCCTGGAGTTTTGACTGTTTCAAGTGCCTTCATTATTGGGATCTAAATTTAATTCCAGGTAGGATGACTTTGAGAGTGATGCCAAGTCCTATATTACTTGACCTACTTCAAAACCGTATGGAGAAGTGGATCTACCAAATTGACCTTCCTTTTGTCATTTCACATCTTGGATGCCAGGGCAGGAAACTTGGCATTAATTTTTCAACAGGGAGAGTGAGATTGGGGTGAACGTAGCAATTGGCAGGTAACAGCATGCTTATTCTTACTGATCAACAAAAGGCCGTGTCGTGCCTGAGAGATGCTCAGTCTCCTCCTTGTTCTCTGGCTGGCTGTCCACTGTGGAAGGTCCTTGATAAACTCTTGGTTTTAAGCTGGTATAACTGTATAGTGTGAGGGTGGCATAAAGCTGGAATTACACAGCGTATATCGCATCTGATGCTTTCTAGCAAATGTGTGACTATAAGGAGGGAGGGCCAAGAAGTGGGGGAAAAATCAAAACACTCAGTATCTTAACCAGGAGAGGGTGAAATGTTCGGGCTGTTCCTTGTGTAGTTGGGTTCACTCCAGACCTCTTGTTTACTGGTGTTGTGTACAGACCTGCGGTGAATTCCTTGCGGTGCAGAGATCCCTGAGCAGGTTCGGTGCTGGCAAACTGGGATGTAGCAGAAGCAGCCTGGCTGCAACAGATTTAAAACAGATTGAACCCCCTGAAAAGCCTCGGGCTGTGCTGTGAGCTGCAGTACCTGCCTTGCTTTGGAGTCCTGAGCCAGGTTGATTAATGCCACACATCCCGGCACCCTGACTCACTTCCCTGCCCTCAGCTGATGGTGGAAAGGCTGTAGGTAGGAATAAATCACATTGTGTTGACTTTAAGGCATCTTCCTTCCCCCCTGCAAAGCCAGAAGAGCACAAAGGCATGTCAGTAGGAGCCAGTCTTGCCCTTTCCCTGAATACCTTTCTAAAAGAGGAGTCTCAGCCTTTGCAAGGGCATTGTTGGCCGGTCTGTCCTTTGATCTGGTCCCTGTTATACTTCCATGACTAGTGAGGATTTTTGGCAATGTTGGATTTCATCCAAGTAGTCCAAATTCAGGTGGGCAGCCCCTGCCCTTAAAAGTCAGCTTCTGCTTGGGCATCAGGACAGGGAACGAAGCAACATTTCCTCTTGTGCTATTTAGTATTTGGAAAAACCGTGGCCATGCCTTCTCTTTAAATTCCATTTATAATTACAGATAGGAAAAAATTACCAGGGCTGTGTTGTTCAAAGGAATTTCAGAATGAAATGTTTCGTGGTCAGTTGACAAGGAAGGGTATTTTTTGACTTCAGGGGAAAGAAAAACCGGAGGAAAGGAAACTCTCTGCAGAAAAAGCACATTTCCTGCATCAGTTTTTTTTATAATGTTGATAGAATAGTGTCGTTTTGTCACAGCAAAGGACGTACTGACCTAGTGTTTGTAACATACTCTTGTAGGCCGGGTCTCAAATTGGGTTTTTTTGTGTCTGGAGTACAAGTAACTGTCTCAGCAGCTGAGTCCAGTCAGAGAGAAAAACCTTCAATCTAAAGCAGCTCTCATATATTTCCCTGGCTTGAGAAGCTATGTTTTATTCATAGAAGAATACTAGTCAACATCCTCCAGTTCCCTGGATACAACCATGAGTCTATAAATAGCTGTGCAATGACACAGCAAACCGGTATGGGGACCGCTGGCAGTGGCACAGCAGCCCAGCAGCAGCACTGCCCGGTGCCCAGGGCAGGGCTCCCGGGGCTCGGCCGGCCTGGCTCTCTGCTTGCAAACAAACATGGGACCAGCTCCATCAGCTGGGTCCAGCTCCACCAGCCAGGTCCAGCTCCACCAGTCAGGTCCAGCTCCACCAGCCGGGTCTGGCTCCATCAGCCAGGCCCAGGTCTGGCTCCATCAGCCAGGTCCAGTTCTGCCAGCTGGGTCTGGCTCCATCAGCCAGGTCCAGGTCTGGCTCCATCAGCTGGGTCCAGTTCTGCCAGTTGGGTCTGGCTCCATCAGCCAGGTCCAGGTCTGGCTCCATCAGCCAGGTCCAGTTCTGCCAGCTGGGTCTGGCTCCATCAGCCAGGTCCAGATCTGGCTCCATCAGCCAGGTCCTGCTCTACCAGCCAAATCCAGCTCCATCAGCCAGGTCCTGCTCTACCAGCCAAATCCGGCTCCATCAGCCAGGTCCTGCTCTACCAGCCAAATCCGGCTCCATCAGCCAGGTCCTACTCTACCAGCCGGGTCCAGCTCTGCCAGTCAGGTCCAGCTCCATCAGCCAGCCAGGGCTGCGCTGTCAGCTCTGCGGGATCCACATGCCCAGGGTTGCTGTTCCCCCTGGGAGGGTTGCAGAATGCTGAGCCTGTGTCACTCCTATCCTGCCACGCTCCTGCCCTGGGGTTCAGGGCCACGCTGCGAGATGTTCATCTGAAGGGTTTTTCCTGCACCCCCAAAACAGGTGTGTGTATGTTCAGGAGAAGAAAGCTTGGAGTAGTGGATAGAATGGGGTGGAATACAGTTGGGAAATGGAAACAAACGTGTGCCTGGCTGCCGAGTGATGTTCTGCCTGATGTACGCTCAGTAATAATTCTCTCTGTAGCTAAAACTGGCTAGATCCTAATTTAATGTAAACTTAGGTGAGTACAGCTATCATAATTTACTCCAGACAGGGATGAAAGCCTGGGAGACTTGCCTGGAGTTTCTCACATGTGCCCCAATCATATTTCAGCGTTGCTTTAGCTGTTCAACAGGCGTAGCTGGCATAACAAATTCATCATGCATCTACATGATTTATATACCTGTGTTGATATATATCCTTGCTCTCCTTATTTTCCAATGCATTTATCATCCTCACATGGTCATTTCTTTCCACTCTGCAGTTCTTACGGGCTTTCATTTTTTTTGGCCGCTTCTGAGAATTTCTCAGGAACTTTATCTGGAACAGAAGGACATTCATACTTGGTCCTCCCATGGTACACAGCGGAGGATTCAGCTGCAGAGCTGTGTAGACCAGTACACGGGAGGTTTTATGAAGCGCTATTAATGTGTTGTTTGGTTTCAGCACAAATACAGAGATAGCTCTGTTTTGTATTTATCCTCTTGGGACTTTTAATGAGCTTTTTCCCCCTGACTTTAATATTTATTGGACCAGAATAACATAAGATTTAGGATTCTCTGGTAATTCCGTTAGCCAGGAGCCAAGCTATAACGCAGAGCTATGCTGCTTTCGGCTCCAGACGTAAACAGCTCTTTAAAATGTGACATGTGCAGGCAGTAAGGAAACGCCACGTGCAGAAAGCCAACCAGGTCCCTGCAGTAGAGCTGTACGGACTCAGCTGCCTCCTCACCAGCCTGGGGGCCCATCAGATTTGTTTGATGGTGGTGCAAGGGGCGATCGCACGCCGGGTGCCTGGCTGGGATTTGGGAGGGATTCGAGCTGCGCCTCCCCCCAGCACCCCCAGAGCTGGGGTTCAGGGTGCAGCAAGGGTCGGGTCTGTCTTGCCCCTTTCACTGTGGGGACTCTGCCCCCGAAGGGGAAAGCTTTTGTAAAGATCTTGGTGAGGAAGGGGGTGAGGTGCGAGCTCTGCCTGCGCCGCGGGCGGGGTTCCTGCCTCTCCTGTAATCACCGTGATGCACACGGAGTACTAGAAAGTTGTGCAAGTTATTTTTAAATTGTGGAGGAAGTTATGTAAGGTGGATCATGTAAAGGTTTATTTTATTTTTAATGACTGTACTTAAAAATTCATGCAGAAGCGTAGAGGGACCTTTAATTACTAAATTTAAACCTTCAGGTGACACTTAGGTAAAGAAAAAAAGTCCTTTTTCATTTATTTTATTTTTATGTCCTCCTGTTCTTTGCAAAGCAAACGTAGGAGCAGGCTGCGAGGTTGTCCTGAGATAAGATAGAGATTCAGCTTGGGCACGAACTGCAAAAGCACAGCCCTATTTCACAATATCTTACACTTCACTGATAATGTGAGCATCCTTCATTCTCCATTGCAGGAACTACTTCCAACAAGACCACTTTAATTTCCTTGGGGAGTGCACCATATTGCTGTCTGCAGCTTTCTCTGTCTAGCTCTTGAAGGAGGTGCTGGTGCTCTCTTCAGCAGCTTACCGGGAGAGGGATAAGCTGCAGACCAGAGTACAGCAAAACTGGAGTTTACACCAGTCTGAGCAGCACCCTGGCTTCAAGATGTGCTTTGCCTAAGGCAGTGGGATTTGAACACCTGCCGAAATGAAATACGTGCTTAAGTGCTTTGTTGATCCAGCGTGGAGTGCTGAACTGGCGCGTCGTTCTCGTGAGCAGAGCAATTGGAGCTTTTAGAGATAACATGTTCCACTCGAAAAGAACAGTTCTCCTTCTTCCCCAGAAGAGAATTTAGGGCAAATGGAGAGGCACACCTGAAAGCGTTACCTGGTTTTAGTTTAACGGGATGGTCTGACTTAGGGTTTGGATCAGAAGTGGAAATGAAAAGAAAAATAATGTTTTCTTAGGGGAAGCTTTTAGGAAATTTCATAAGCTTGGAGCCAGTAAGATGTTCAGAGATTTGGTGGAGTTCTTAACATCAGCCACAACTCCTAGAGATGAAAGTTCACAGCCTATGGCCTCAAACCAGCAAAGAGTTTCTATTCAGTGTGGAATTTTAAACCCGTCTGAACTCATCTCTGTGCTTCAAATTAGCTGTAAATTTGAGGTCTGGCTAAATAGGAGTGGATTATGTAAAAAATGTTAATGTATTGTAGGATCTTGAGGCATACCCATTTTTCTGCATGCCCTCCAGAGACAAAATTGTAAATCTTTTAATGAGGATCTGCTTTAATTCTTCTGACCATTTTGAAATGTTTAGGCGGAAACATGTTTCTTTTCTTCCATGCCAAAGATGACACCAGAGGAACACATATTTATACAGAAATAAACACATCATCAGCTCGGCTTTTGTGTTTGCTCTCTAATGCTGTAAAGCATCTTTGAGAATCCACAAAGCACAAAGCAAGTTCTTTGTATTCCGCTAGCCTATTGTTTGTCTTATTGACTGGTGAAGAGGAGAGAAAGAAAAAGTGCATTTTAATTAACCATGAGAACTTCATCGGTACTGAAGGTCAAGCTTCAGCTTGGCTGGATTTTGCTTGCAGAGTGAATCCACTCTGGGAATGGGTCTGTCCTTTAGGGATGGGTTTGGGACATCTTCCCGCTTTACTCTGTTGGAAGGCAGGTATAGCCTGGCCAGCAACACCCTGGATCTCCTTTTCTTTTGCCTTTATCACATGCGCAGAGGTAATTCCTTGACCATTGTGTGCCTCTGGGTTTTTTTACCTGCAAAGGGCAGGTAACAGCACTGGCTTCCCTAGCAGAGCTGTTTGAATTCAGGGGATGACAGGCGAGGATAAACTGTTCTTTCAGGAAGAAGCAGCCTAAATACACCCAAGAATATTAGTTTCTCCTTTCTCCAGCTTGTGCCTTTGTTTTGTTCAAGTGACAGCCCTGAAGGGGGCACAGAGATTTTACAAGTCTTTGAGCTTGTATTGCCTAAAGGGAACAAAAAGAGATTCTCCCATCTAGTTTTATTGAATATAACCAATCAGGCACAATTGATTGCTCTAAAGTAATCCCAAACCTCACGCTTCCCTGAATGGGAGGCTTCAGACACGATAATTGAAGTAATTCAAATTCTACGTAAGAAACAACCTTATTGTCTCCTGCTGTGGATGCCTTTGTAATTATGAAGATGGAATTGGTTATCTTTCTGCCAGTGGACTCTAATGAAAGAGGCGTTTGGCTGGATAGTTAAATGGGCCAAGAACCGGCTTTCAACCCTCGCAACACGAGTCAGATAAATTCCTGCACTGGCAACAGAAAGTATTTGATTAGAGGCCTGCAAAGGCTTTTGTGGGGTTTGCTGAAGGCAGTCGAGAGCCCCAGCAGCACCGGCGGGTTTCCCATCTACCTGCCTAATGAGTGACAGTGAAAGGATTTGGAAGGGATCCCATCACAGGTTTTTACCCTTTTTTCTTGAGGTTGGTATTGTCAGGTCTTCCATCCTTCCTGCTTTGCCTCTCCAGTTACCAGTGGCGCTGAGCAATTTTAATTCCCTTCTAAGCTGGGGAAGCAGCCCTGAGTCGCTGCCATTCCCAGCGGCTGAGACAGCTCAGCTGTTGCTCTAACAGGAGATCTGCTTGCTGTGGATCTCCTCGTACGCTGTGCTTCTTCACAGCTCGCGTAACCCCCGAGTCTCTGCTCCCCGAGCCTGTAGCCTTAGGGAAAAATTCAGCATCTCCTGTGCTCTGGGAAGAGAACGGAGCCAGTTTTCCCCATCAGCTGGTGGAGCTGGCAGAGCACAGGGGCTGCTTTTCCCAGTGCTGCGCCCAGCATCCCCCATCTCCTCTCAGTCTGCACCACCGCGCCCCGAGGAATCCCCAGGATTTAAGCGGAGGAAGAAGAAAATTGGGAGCACGTGGCCTGGCACGCGGATGCCGAGCAGGGCAGGGGCCGGCGAGGCTGCGGGGCGAGCGGCTTCGCGCTCGCGATCCGCGGAGCGCTGGCACGTGACAGATCTCTGCATAACTGGTGATGTGCTGATGGCTCGGATCGACGGGCACTCTGACACGGTCTGCCAAACAGGGATCGGGTCATCGCTCCCCAGCGCGCAACGGGGCCTTTCAATTACCCCAAATCTTCCTCAAATTCGCGTCAAACGCAAGTTACGGAAAGCCTCGGGAAATGTTTGCAGCCCTTATGTTTGCCCTGTTGAAACCGCGTGGAAACTGCGAGATGAGTCCGAATGTGTCTAGTCTGACACATCTTACAGAATGATGAAGCTGAAGTATAAAGAAACCCGCTTTCTCCCTCCTCTTTTTGCATAAAGTGCTCATTGTTAATTTAGTTCTGAAAGGTACTTGATGGATGGTACCAGGTACGTTTCTCCATTACTCTTCCTTGATATACAATTTAAGGGAGCCGAGGAAAAAAAAAAATAAGGAGGCTGAGGAAATTCAAATCAGAAATCATTTAGGCAGCAATTCCAGCATCCATTAAAAATAACCCATTAAATATTGTCCTCTGCTAAATTTAGAAAATGCTCAGGTGTGTCTGCTCTTGTGCTGCACAGAAAGTTTTAACACAGATTTAATCATAGCGAGTGTTAGGGGAAAGAGCTAATTAGATCGACAAATTTAGAAGGTGGTAGTATATTATATGGGAAGAAATGGGTGATTAGATATTATTCACTGTAAAAGTGACTGGCCCTGGGGAATGTCTTTAAGGATGTTATATGACATAATCCTAGTTTAAAAATTGAGAAAGTAGAAGTTCACATCATCCTCGAAATTCTTCTTTCCAAAGAATTTTTTTTTCCCCGTGGTAGTTTCTAGCATTTTTTGGCAGCTGGAGTCAGGTACTGGGCTAGAAGAGCAATGGTCCTGCTGGTGATTTAGCCAGTCAGGCAGTGAGTCTGTCCCTCTGTCAGTCTGTCCCTCTGTCAGTCTGTCCCTCTGCCTCTCTCTTTGCCCAGGATTGAGAGAACTCTGCTCCGTTCACCCCTGCGCTTGCAGCCCATGGGGCAGTGCTGGGTGATACCTCCCT
>WUAM01000217.1:6471743-6499538 GCA_024336885.1 Actenoides hombroni | reverse complement strand
ACCCCTGCGCTTGCAGCCCACGGGGCAGTGCTGGGTGATACCTCCCTGCAGGTTGCTCTTATGCTTTGCCATCGTGGACCTGTGTGATTTTTGCAAATAACGGCCTTTGTTTGTCCCCATAAATTGCATTTTTACAGCGTTCATAAAATTGTTGGTTAGCCCTATACAAATGGATTCCTTCACAGCAGTTTTTGATATTATAGTTCCCCTATGAAGGCAGATTTGGAAGGGAAAATGGGGTTATTTTCTTTAAATAAATAAAATAGTCTATTTCTTAACGTGATACAGTGAGGGAAGTCTCGGTATTAATGACTTTGCTGAGCTTTAATCACCACAGAAGGTAAATGTAGCACGTTGGGAGCAAAAGCCAGTGGAAGGCAGGCGGGGGCTGCGTTTGTGTCGCAGCCCATCGTACCGCTGTGTTTTCCAGCTCTGCCCACAGCAGCGTGTGGGTTCTCTGGGTAAGTGACCCCACCACAGCTGGACCTGTGGCCTGTCCCCTGTGGTGCCCTCGGAGCCACCGTCCCCATGGGTCCTTCTGCCCCAGACTGCCCAGGCCAGGACATCCCTCTCCCTCCTTGCTCCATTTCACCAGTAAAAGAAGCTGCCTTTAGGAACTTCTTCCATCTCCTGAGGTCATTGTTCAAAGAGAGGTATGAAATGTGTCAGGATATCTGCTTACTCTACAGAGCCGGTACAGAAGTGATTGATAGAATGTGTCATTGCTAAATTGGCCAAATAAAAAATGATTCATTTAAGTTCACTTACGCTTGTCCTTCCATTATCCAGCACTGTTATTATTGCAGATGCAAAACCGGGTGTTTACAGAAAGCATTTTGACTCTACTTCCAAACAAAGGGAAAGCTTAGTTTAGTTAGAAGTCCTAGGACTGGTTTAAAAATGGCAATGACAGTAGAAGCACGTGGCTGTACGTTAGTGACTTTGCTGCCTCGGTCCCCGGGTACAGTGCTGCGTACGACAGAGCAGGGCCACTTAAGGCTGGTGGGATGCTTTACACCACGTGCGTTAACTATATCAGAAAAATAAATCAGCAGCTTGTTTTGTCCTAAAGCACGCATTATTTTTCCTCTCTTCTAAAGCAAATTTCTGTTTCAATCCTTCTGAAGGGGTTCATTTAATAGCGTGTGAAATGAAATGTCAACAAGAATTAGAACAAATGGCATTGCAATCCCCGCGAGAGCACAAGTTTCTGCTGGGAAATATTTCCAGCCAGCCCGCTGCGGGGAGCGGAGGGGAGAGGCCTCAGGTGCTGCCGGCTGCTCTGCGCAGTGGTGCCAGAGCCCTGGCCCTGCCTGGAGCCCTGCTTTGGGGAGGGTCGCAGGACGAGAGCTTCGAAACTATCCTGGAGAGCTGGGCTCTTCAGGAAGCTTCGAGAACCTCAGCCTTAAAACCTGGAACTAAAGCCTGCTCCTGTGCACAGGGCATGGACGGGATCTGCATTTTCCCCCAGCCCATCCTCCTGTGGCGAAGCAGAGGGGTTCATGTGGGCTCCCCAGAGCAGAGGGGTTCGTGCGGGCTCCCCAGAGCAGAGGGATTCGTGCAGGCTCCCCAGAGCAGAGGGGTTCGTGCGGGCTCCCCAGAGCAGAGGGTTGCGCGGCCCAGCTACTCCCGCAGTCCCGTCCCTGGCTGTGCCCACGGTTCCCCTCCCGGAGCGGGGCTCCCACAGCTGCGCTCGGCCCTGGCACGCAACCACTCAACTGCGGCCTCGGGGCTCTGCCGAGGGCTCGCAAAGGGGAAGGCACAAGAAGTAGGAAGATGGCCTAGGAAGAAAGCCAAATTCTGGTCCTAAAGCTGGGGTTGAGAAGCCCAAGTCCAGCAAAAAAAAAGAGAGAGGAGATTGGGCTTTGAGGCTGCGATTATTCAAGAGTTAACGGTCTCAAGATGAAACACAGGAAGTTCCACCTCAACATGAGGGAAAACTTCTTCCCTGTGAGAGTGACAGAGTCTGGCCCAGGCTGCCCAGAGAGGTTGTGGAGTCTCCTTCTCTGGAGACTTTCAAACCCACCTGGATCTGTTCCTGTGTGGGCTGCCCTGGGGGACCCTGCTCTGGCAGGGGGGTTGGACTCGGTGATCTCCAGAGGTCCCTTCCAACCCCCATCATTCTATGATTCAGTTCTGTGATTAGCTGTTCCTCTAGGCTACACAGTCCTGCCAAGGCAGTGCGAGTGTGAGAAGACATCTCTGCGGTCCATGGGGGGATCCTGTCTGGTTTGTGCTCTCCCTTCTCTCTCCGAGGACAGTCCCTGTCTTTCAAAACCTGAGATCATCTTTTATGGCCTCATCCTGTGAGTTCTGTGTGTTGCAGGCAGAGACAGGTGAGCTCCAGCCATGGCCATGGCTGTGCTGAGTGTCCCACAGGATCAGGCCCTTGGGTGCAGATTCTGATGCAGGAGGACTGCGCACGCGCAGCCGGGGCCATAAACAAAGTTACTGCCCTTGGGATTATTACTTTTATTACCTGCAAAATCTGTTGTTTATGGGAAGTTCAGAAATGACATAAACCATAAATGTGAGGTGTGCGAAGAAATCCTGACAAAATTCTTCACTAGGCTCATTATTATGGAAATAAATTTAAAATGTGACTTTTCAGAGCTGCTGGAAGCCATTGCTCTCTAGAGCTGCTCCGTGCCTCTCTGAGGAGTGGATGCCAATATCTGCCGTGTGCGGGGAATGCTTTTCTGTTTTGCTTGTTTTGAAAGTACTTCCAGAGAAACAAAGGCCACGGGATAATCAGGAGGTCTCTGTTGTGCTGGATGAGCCCCTCAGCTCCCGCAGCCTGGCACGCTCAGGTGCTCTCTTCTGCTTGTGGCCCATTTGCATTCTGTACAGAGGTTTGCAGACCTATTACTGTGACGTTGCTCTCTGCACAAAGCCTAATTAATGAAAGGTTGGGATGCAATTAAAAATCGTAAAGTGTCCTTTATTTCTAAGTGAAGTTTATACTGCAGCGTGAGTTCCTGGAACACGCTACAAAATCGGTTCCAAAGCCTAAGATACCTACTGTTTGTTTGTGCGTTGGTTTTGACCCCTGTAGAAATTTGTGGGTTTCTTTAGCAGGACAGAAACCACACACCAGTCTCAGTTGGCCATTTGTAGCCCCATAATGGATTTGTGCCTCCGTTTCTCAAAGGGTCTTGAATGTTGGGGTACGAACAGAACCGTGATGCAGGGAGAAATACCAGTATCGAAACTGCCCGCCTTGTCTGCAGGATTTTCTTCTGGGGTGACATTACAGTGATTAGCAAGAAAGCTACGGGTGAAAAAGAGTCAGATTGACTCTCTGAACAAACCCCCGAAATCTCAGTGCCACCCTTTGCCTGTCTGCAGGAGGTGACCCGTTCCAGTCACCTCCTGTGGAGTCAGGGTCTTTAAAGAAACGATCCCAGCTGCCTCCAGTTTGCTGTGCTGTCCCTCTTGGGGTACAAGTGATGGTCTGAGGGACTGCAGAGGTTTCCCAGCTCCACAGAGGACGATGGGCTGCTCTGCCCCAAAATGGGACCTGGGAATTTTTTATTGTATGGCTTGTAAAGGAAAAGTTCAGTCGTTTACTGACTTGGATTTTACATCTGTAAACTGGAGATGTTTATTTGGGAAGGTAGTGAACTTTAGAAGCTATTTGTAGCATATTCCGAGTTTGGTGAAGCTGCAGAAATGTCATGAAAACTGACTACTCTTCAGTTTTTTATTTCTTTTTGTTATCAGTCCAGTGGCCACATGAGGAGGTTTCTTTGCTGCAGTAACAAACCTGTTGCTGTTACATTTGGTGTAAAAGTCAGGAGGAGTGTGCAACAGAGCTCCAGCTGCCTGAGCACACTTAGCAGAGCTGCAAATGGCACGTATGTGTCTAACATCTGTAATTAAACTGATTGACCTTTCCATGTACAGGCTGGAGGGGAGAAAAGAAAAGTACTAGAGAAGATGGATTGAGAAGTGAATGAGATGCCAAAGTAAATCTCATTTACCCGTCCCATGTGTCAATAGTGAGCTGGGAGAACATTAGTCTCTGAAATCATCTCACGTCACCAAAATCTTCTCAGACACCAGCTGTTTGCTCCGCAGAGCTGTCACGGGGTTACAGGCTCGGCAGCACTGCAACTGCTGTAGCAGTTGAGTTGTGAGACAGCTTCGCACTTGGGTCACCTACCAGGGCTGCAGCACAGACACCTCCCCTCTTTCTGAAACAGCCCCTGAGCAGCAGCACAAAGTCACTGCTTGGTAAGGGAGAGGAAAGCAGAATGTGTGTGAAAGCAGAAAGTGTGTGACTCAGAAGGAAGAGGAAAAAAAAAAGACATTTGGGAGGATGTGTGTTATGGGAAAAAGCAGCAGGAGAGGCAGCAGAAAGAACTGGCCCTTAGCAGCTCTTTTCTTCACTACATCCCATAAGAAAGAGCCTTTTAGGCTTAGTAATTCACCCCCTGAGCCTGCACTGGCACAAACAAAATGGGACAGAAGAGAACTGGTTCTGAACTGTGCTCCCCCTGCCCTCTCTGCGAGGCAGCCCCCACCTCTGTGCTAAGGGTGGGATGGAGAGGACTGAGCATGAGACTTGAGCTCCCTTTAGAAAGATGCTCTTGGGAAGGAAATAAGCGATTTACATTTAACCACTTGTGCTCTTGCTGTGTTCTCTGTCTCCATGTCCGTGGGAAAGCTGGGGACTGGGGCCTGGCAGGTTTTGCTGTGCGGATCCACACCCAGGGCCGTGTGTCCTGCCCTGGGCTCACTCGCTGTCCCACCCCATCCGGGGACTGGCCACAAGCCACAGGCAGACCCGGCCGTGGGACCACAGCCCTCAGCTCCGCTAACATAATACCTTGTCTGAAAGACAACTCTGAGTAGTGCTTAGTTCTTAAATAGATCATTCCTGACAAAGCCCATTATTCACAGTGGGCATAAAGCCAATACCCCTCCGGTTCACCGAGCGCTCCCTGCAACGCTGCTGTCAGGAGAGTGAGCACGGGGGCACGTGCTGAAGAGGAGGAGAACGTGTATTGACAGCCACAGACAATCTCTTCATCAACCTAATCTCTGACATTTTACATTTCCCTTCCTACCACTCCTTGTGATGCTTGACATGGTCCACGTGTATAATTAGACCAGGATTCAGATTGCTCTGTTGCACAGCGGCCCGTACGCAGACTAGGAAGGTCTTGTCTGGTGTCTCCACAAGGATGTGAGTTCCTCCTGCATGCTGCCTAGTCACAGATCACCTTTAACCGAGCGTCAGAATGTGAAGAGAAAAGTTTTGACGTGACGCTAAAAAAAAATTTGCTCATTTTATTGTAAAGTCCACACATGTGATACTTTTGAGAAACGAATGAGGGGCAAAATATGCATGGGTGCTGTTGTATCTGTGGCTGCGGGTGCTCATCCCCTCCTGCAGCTTTTCTTCAGCCACTGACCTATCTCACAGCACGTCCTGAACTCCTCCAGAACTGTGTAAGAGTTTGGACACCGAGAAAGGAAAATGGTCTGGGAACGATGGACTTTGCTGGGCAGAGGAGAAACCCCTGTGTCTGCCGTATCTTTCCTCAGGCCTGCCTTTTCTTCAGTGGGTTTTGCTTTCTACTGCTCAGCACTGGGGTTTTTTTTTTCAAGAGGGATATTATTTTCTACTATATTCGAATGGTAACGTTTAAAAATCACTTTGCATCAATGCCCAATCATTCAGGCCTTCAGTCTTTTTACTTTATGGTTGTGTTTTATCATATACAGTGATGTGATTGCTTTTCACATCTTACATGTAATCCTCAGGAATCTTTTTCATACCCACTCAATCTGCTTTACTTCCAGCTGGATGCCTGTAGGGTTATGGCTGAGGATGTGCTCACTCGCTTCATGGGACTACAAAATTGCATCTGGCAGATTTTAAGATAAATTCTGAGCCCACTGTATGTGCCGTGCCCTGGCCTGTGACTTCTGCTCCCTTCCTTTCTTTTATTCACCGCGTCTCCCTCGAAAGGTCACACAATGTACCCGTTATTCCCGTGTTATGGAAGTGTTCGTGGGCTCCAAGTATTGCATTGTGGGTCCTGCACATAACTGCCTAAAGCAGACAGTCATCGTGTGGTATTCTGTCAACCAGTGACAGAGCTGCGCGAGGGGAAAATACGCAATGAATAACGATTAAGCAGAGTGATTGTTTTTAAATTCCGAGGCTGGACTGTGCCCGCTGACTAAGTAGATGATTTGTGGCATTTGTTGTTATTCCCTCTGACTCCCAGCCCAGGCACGCTGTCAGCTGAGAGCTGGTGTGCTCTGGAGATGCTCAAGCATCTTACAGGAAAAATCTGTCCAAGCAATTAGAGATTTGGGGTTTTTTTCTCCCGTGCTTACAGGTGGCTTGAGCAGAGCTGCACAAATGCTCTTCAGAGTTCCTATTAATCCCTGGTTTTAAATGACTGTTCCCTCTTCTCCTGTGGTTGGAAACACCTCGCTGTGTGCGTGTAAACAGTCGGGTTTACAGCCCAGGGGCAGACAGATGCTCTGCTTTGTGGAAGATCACTCTAGATCCGAGAAACTCCTCTGAAATGGATGAAAATGCAATTAAACCCACTTAAATTCGCCACTTGGTATTTGGAGATGTGGTCGCTCTTGTTTAAGTGATTTTTCTCTGTGGACAAGATCGCCTGACAAGCCTGGAACTGCTGAGTGCCTGGGTCTGGTGTCAGTGGGGTTTGGTGCTTCGCTCTGTAGTCGAGCAGTGATAAAAGATGGTTAAAGATCTGTGTGTTTACATGAGATCCAGTTTGGGTTTATTGCTTCTACAGCTACTGACTAGGAGCAAAGTTAGTCTTTGGCCACAAGATATAATACTACAACTATTACAGCTATTTTTATCCTATTGATTTTACTGGGTCTTCAACAGAGTGGGACAGAAAATTGCATTTAGAAGATAAACGCAAATAAAGATCCAGAGGATGCATTGCATCCGAGATGGCAAACTGCCTCCTGGGGTTCCGTGTTGTTAGGCTCAGTATTTGGGCTATGTTTTGTAGGCCAGGTTTTGCTAAAAGTCTGATTTTACCATAGAACAACATACGCAAGAGTACTTTAAATATATAATAAAAACTCAAAACCTTACATTGTATCATAACTTAAATGGGCTGATTTTGCAGCTATTTAACATTTGACATGCTGTGTGGCAGAAAGTGTATCTATTATTATTAGTAAGTTGCTGGGTAAAACGTTGAAGAATGCCCAACTACCAGAGGCACCGACGTCCCACTTTCCAGTTCCGAGCGCTGCGTGGTGTGCAGCTGAACTGGATTTGCTTCTGGCAAAATGTATAGCCATAATCTACTCAAACTGCTAAGTTATAGGTGAGGTTTAATATGAGGACGGGCCAGTGCAGCGACGGAAATCCTGGCAGGCACTTGGCATGTGGGGCAGGTCTGGAGGGGCCAGAACCGCGTCGTTCGTGCATCAGCACCAGCAGGATTGGCCCATCCACGGGCTGAGCTGGGTGACAGCGTCTTGGCAGAGCCTGGTGAGCTGTGTGTGTGTTGCTGCACATGCATGCATACGTTTCTTGGCTAGATGATTCTGCAGATTTGTTATTTATAGCATTTTAGTACTAAGTAATAAATCAGCGTCTGGGAAAGAAACAACTTCTGTTTGCATTTTGCTAAATCATTTTCCATCTTCCCCTATGAAGCAGGAAAACACAGACCTGTGCAACATCTTTTATTCTATCATCTAAAATTCCGTGTGATTTTTTTTTTTAATTTTTTTTTCACCATTCTCTCCTTTTATCTGTGAGAGGAGATCGAGTTCTTTGATATTTTATTTAGATGGCACTGCACTTTTGGAAATGAGCCATTTGAGCTGATTACTGATATATTTATTGTGTGACCACTGTCGGGTCACCTTCTCTCTCTGGACCTCTGGCTTTTAATCCGTGCAGTGGAGACAGTGCCTGTCCTGCAGCAGAATTGTAAATGGAGTGATTAAGTGTGAGATGAGAGGGAGCTTGGACTGTGCGTGTTTACCCCATTAAATTCCAGAGAGCTGGGGATTCAGTGTATCAGAGTTTTTCCCATATATAAAGTTAATTGCCCAGAAGCTGGAAACTGCTTTCAAATGTCCAGAAAAACAGAGCACAGTGAGGGAGACTTTGGATCTTTGTCATTTCACAGCCAGAGGTGGGATCTAAGCCTCACTCGACTTTGAGAATCCTGGCACGGAGACTCAATTAGTTGACAAATAGTCACCAAGTCCTTCCCAACTGCCTGCTGAAGGTTGCTATGGGAAGCACAAAGTCATGACAATTTTGTCTTGCTCACATGAAGCTTTTTGTTCTGACTCACAGCGAGAGCTTGCACAGAAGCAAAGGTGCTGTTGTACTTACATTTATAGCTTTCCCTGGTGATAGGATTGGATGAGGGATGTGGTCGCAGCTGTCTAAAAACCCCTTCGCCCTGTCCCTTGGCCATTATATCTGGCCTTCAGAAGCCCATTATGCTAAGCTACAGTGGCAGCTCATGAGGGAGAATTGCTGGACACAAGACATCCTACTTCACAACATGTCTTATGTATCCTGTATCAAACATGATGCCGACCTTTAGAGAAAGAGGTGGATCTTTCCGTGCCACCCCACAATGAGGTTGAGAACAAGCGAAGAGTGATAAAAATGGGACACGTCAAGGTAAAGGGAACTGCATTAGCTGTGCTTATTTCCTACAAATTCCACAAATCCTTGTCTGGCTTGCTTTTCGTGACCAGTAGTTTTTGTCTTAAGTAGTTCATGTTGAAGATAAAGCATTCAACATGCACAAACATTCAGAGAAACGCCCTTTGGTTTGTGATGATTTAATGGGTGGATTTAATTTATTGTATAGGCAAGTGCTATAGGTGGTAGATGCGCTGTCTGCCCACTCTGGTTTGATGTTGCCGGGGAAGCTGTTACTAATGGCACACAAATTCTATCCAACAATTCTCTTAAGTGCCTAAACTGTAGTGCCTCCAATACTGCGAGCTGGAAATCTCTGCTAATCATGGGCTGTCCAAGGAGAGCACTGGTAAACATGAAAGATGCGATGAGCTCTGTGGAGGACCTGGCACCAGAAGGCATCTCTTGCTATAATGATTTCCCTGTAAAAGCAGCATACAACGTATTTCCCAAATTACACCCGGACCTATTCAAATCCACAGAGCCCAGTTTAGCTGTCAGTGACACTCGTTTTTCACTGGTGTGACTCACTGACTGTAATGAAGTTACTCCCGCTACATGTTGTGATCAGTGGGCAGAAGCATTAAAAATTCTTTACGTAGATGAAATTGCAAGGGACTGTCCAAGCTGTCACTAAAGCAGACCTGGAAGGATGCTCGGAGCCCCAGCCTCTCCCAAGTTGCGGGTTTTATGTCCTGCAGCCCCCAAACGAACCCCCTTGGTCCCGACTAACGAGGCAGCTACAAATGCCTCCTTTGTTTCTGACAAAAAAATGAATTGTGAAAGCTGCTGAAATTCATTTTCAGTTCACAGTACATTTGGTGCCAGACTGTCATGCTGCAATCACGTGACTCTCCCCTGACATGTACAAGGAGCTGTGCGTGTGTTTGTTTACCCTGCGATGTGCACTTGAAGGCATGCACAGGCTTCAACAGAGATACTTTTAAAGACTGAACACCTGTTTTCAACTAAAAATCTTTATCTCCCACCAAATTAGCAGTTATTTTTTACTGCAAAGTCCAGACATTTTCCTTTCCTTTTCCTCTTCAAACATTTTTTAGCTCTGCTCAGACAGTAACAGACAAAGGATGGACAGTGGCAGTGTCTGGGAGTGGCACAAAGTGTGTAGGAGGGGAATAGCTTAAACAATACTTCAGGAACTGCTGAAAATCTAAGCAAAGAATGGTAAAAATAAATGCAAGTGTTACTACGTAGAAGATAAAATTTAGATTTAACGACTTTTCTTTCGACATCTGAGGATCTACTCTCCTTTTCTAAAATCTCATTTTCTCCTTTCACTTCCAAGCCAACAGAATGGAAAACTCTGCTAGACAGCATATGGGTACATGATGGATCATTCCTTACAGGCTAGGATCTTTCAGACTCCTCCTTTCTGGGTAATAAATCGTTCACAAGATGTTGTGGATGTGAGATTTCCTTTGGGCCATTTGGCAAGACCTCTAAATTGGCATCTGATCTGACAGATCTTCCCAGGCCACCAAAGCAAGACTGGGGATTCAGATGGAGATCCACAGAGACGAGCCATTTCAGGAGTATTTGTTCATACAACCACAGAATAATTTTGGTTGGAAAGGACCTCTGGAGGATACCTAGTCCAGCTCTCTGGTGTCTTCTGTGGAGGGTAGGACAGTCCTGTGTTAATGCTGAAGGAAAGTTATTAGGATGTGTGCTTACAAGTCACGTTGATGCGTACCCTTGTCTGTATCAGAATTGATGAAGAAAGGTCTAAACTGGACAAGGAGCCTCTACCATTTGTCACTTCTCTGATCCATCCTGACCCCTACCCCTTCAGGACAGAATCTGACAATGACTGTGACTTTGCTCTTGAGCTACAGATAAGTCTTCTGTGTGTAAACTGGTGAAGCTGTTTACCTATGTGGTTTATCTCTGCAGAAGGCTTTCCCTAGGCTGGAAATCAAGCTTGTTCAATAGAGCTCATTAGGTAATGAGCTTATTCACTAAGCTCATTAGTGGTGGAATTCATCCTGCTCAGCCCTCTGCAGCCCAAAATCTTGTGTCCCTTCAGCCCAGCGTACCACTTGTTTTGACCCTTAGCGGGAGAGGTGACTTCTACCTAATTTCATCTGGTTTGTGTATTTTCATTCAACAGCTGCCTCGCTGAATGAATCTTTCTATTATTTAATCTGACCCGCTCTTCCTCCGGAGCAGGAAAATATCTACAAGGGCTGAAGTCTTTTGCATCGAGCGTGCCAAGGCTGGAGTGCCATGCCAGCTCATTTCATGAACCGAAGCAGAGTGTCTGACTCAGTAGGACTCATCCTGTTACGTGACGGATGCTCCCTGGATTGCTGAGCAGACGGTTAGGCAGATGTAAGTAGGCAGGAAAACGAAAGAGGCACCAAGTAGAAGTTGTGATTGCCTCCTGTGAGCTGACCGCGTGTGCCCATCTGTACACGAGCGCGCGGTCCTGCAGGAAGTTCTAAAGCACACACACACACACGGCATTTCATCTTTAGAAACAGGGATTTCAGGGTTTGCTTAATTTTGCAGAGATGGGAGAGGGAGCCTGAGAAAAAGGGTATCTCCCAGGTACAAAGCGGGGTGGGAGACGGGGTTTTAAATCTTCCTGTACCGACAGCACCACCGCAATGCGTGACAGGGAAGGATGTGTGTTGGCAACAATGCTTCATTGATTCATCTTTGAAGTGGGAAACTTTAAGTCCTGTTTCTACTTATTTCAGACACTGATTACCAGAAAAAGGTTCTCATGCTGTGGAGTAACGGAGGTGTCAGAGTCTGTTCAATCGACAACAGCCTGCTCCTATCTTACCTCTAAAGAGGCAGAAAGAAGCAATTGGAGCTTTTCTCAGTTTAATATTGATGACAAAAGGCCAAGAAACTCTGTAAACCTCGGAAGACACTAAAACAGGTTTCTAATTGAGAATGAATTCTGAAATCAATTGCAGGGAAAAAATAAGTTTCTCCCTGCGTTAGCAGGTAGTGTGGCTCAGCAGGAGCCGAGCCAGCGCAGAGGACCAAGCATCCTGACCGTACACACCTCGGGGAGGATTAATTTCCGACTAGTCCTAGCCTGGTCTGTGGACTGAATGCCCATTAGCAGGAAGAGCACTTCAGGTGCATTTCTGGAGGGCATCTTCCAGTCGTATTTCATCCAGAGGGAATGCACTTTGCTGCCCCAGAACCTCTCTGCATTGGGAGCTGAACTGCAGCAGGGACAGGATGGGTGAAGTTGCTTTCAAAGAGTGTTCCTAATCCAAACTGAGACATGGCAGTAGATGGACTCTGGGAGAAAGCAGCTCAGAGCAGCTTTCTCTTCGTTTAGGTTTCCTTTTGAAGATAGCTTCCTTCTGCCAAGCATTAGGTTGCAAGAATAGCTGGATGGCATTATCCTTTTCAATTGAAAAAGAGAGGGCTATTTTTGTTCTTACCATAGTGCCTGTAATTAATATTTAAGGAGGATGGCTCCTTGTGCTCCGGGTCATACAAATATAGAGAAAAGCATGTGCTGTTGATGAGCTGTCATCTCCAATTTACACCCCAAAAGTGCACATAGAGCAACAGACGTGGAACTGAGGATCGTGGCAACTGGCTGAGAAAATAGGCAGAATTAAATAACAGCAAGAAGTGTTTTCCTTAGTACAGAGAAGAAAAAAACAGGGTCTGTCTGGTTGTGGGGTGAAATCTTGTTATCAAGGCTGTGCATTTAAATGTGAAAGGCTGAAAGTGACTCAAGATTTTATCATCTGACATCTTCACATCTGATGTGAAACCCTGTATCTACAGGCAAGAGGAGAAAAACAGCACTTTGTGCCTCTCATATGGCAGAGGGGAGTCACATGCACAGAAAGAATAAAGCAGTAAGTTCGTGAAAAAATAATCACCCGTAATGAAAAGCTGAGGGTACTTCACAGTGTTGAGGATGTGTTGTTTGATTAACGGGAGCTGCTAGAAGTGAACCCAGCAGCTTTTGCTCCTGCCTGCTGCAGGGCAGGTCGGGTGAGGTTCTGGGTGCCAGGGGGTTGTTTCTGTCCAGCAAACCCCTGCGTGGTGTGTGTTCAATAACAGCGGCCGCTTCCTTCCATAGGTGAGGCTGACTCCTTGAATTATTTGACCTTGTTATGAGGAGACTCCACAGCACAGTTGCACTGAGACCTCCGCAGCTCTGTTTGAGCTCAGGTTTCGGGAGCCCGTAGCCTGGTTCCACAGGACTGCTCTCTTCAGAAGCAAACAGTCCTTCTCCAGGGTTTTCTGGGGATGTACATCAGCCAAATTTCGCAGAGTCCTGAAGGCAGAGAGCTAAAGCTGATGGGTGTTTTAATTTTGCCGCAGATGGCAGGCCAAGATTGAAGCAGCAGGTTTCCCCAGGCGATCCGCTCAATGGCTCTCCCCAACCCGAGCGGTGAAGAAGCCTGCTCGGAAAATGACTTTGAGTGGCTGCCCATTTTGGTTTTGTTGTTGTCGCGGATGCTTTTGTAGGTGAGAGATGATTCATAGGCAGAGTGCTGCTCTCCGTCAGGAGAAGTGACAGCGGTGACAATGCCGTCGCAGCGCTCGGCCCCAGACCCAAACCCCTCACGGCCCCGTGTGGAAAGTAAGAAAAAGTCCACGGTGTAGAGCCAGAACAAAAGAGGGGAATCACAAAAGAATGAGGGAAAGAAAGAGCCAGATGCTCCGGCGTCATTTCCAAGGCTGCAAACCAGAACGAAAAGCCAGTAAAGACTTGCACCTTTTAAAGGAGTAATGGATTGTTTCCTCCTCTGGCAGGTGGTGATTTGACTTGCCACATGCCTCCTAGTAATTTCCCAGCAGGTTTTAATGTTGGAACAATGGCATTCTGTTAGATATTGATTTTAAAATAACTCTTCCACACTTACTTGTAACTTTAAGAGGTGAATTACAGCCCTTGAATGTGCTCTAATGTAGCAGTGGTAAATAGTTAAATAGGCACAATCTGTTTCTGCAGGCGTTGCCTGTCCAGGAGAAGGCAGAGCTCAGCTGAACCCTGCCTGTCTTCCTGGTCCGCAGGGAAAACATCCAGCAGTCTGCCTGCGCCCAAGGAAAATACTAATCAATTCACCGTGGATGTGGTGGAATCTGACAGAAAAAAAATAAATTCTGTGCTGGATGTTGAAGCAGCGAGAGTGGGAGGGCAAGGGATAAATGGCTCTGCGAATCCCGGGCTATCGCTGCGGCTGCCAGCAGCCTTCAGGGAGCCCGGAGAGGCAGCCGGGGCTGCCCCCCGGGCTCGCTGACTGCCAGGGTCTGGCACAAAAGCACGTGGCCAGAGCTCTGCCTGAGCAGTGCAAAAACCTGCTGCTGGGCTCGGCTATCGATGTTGCTGGGGCTTGTGCTGCGTTACAAACGCAGAGACCCGCGACGGGCTCCGGTAACGCGCTTGGGCAGCTCCGTCCCTCTGTACTCTGTGTGGATCGGAGTGAAGGGTGGGAAGACTTGGCCCGTGTGCAATGTCAATGGCACGCTGAAGCTGTGCTGAATTACCCAGGTAACAGGGCTGGTGTTCCCTGAGAGCACTGTGGTACCCGGGATTGGAGTCCAGCTGGAGGGGGATGGGTGGCAGGGAGGGATGCTGGTTGACGCTGAGAAAAATGCTGTTTGGTTGAGGCTGTTCGTCTTACACTTTTTTGTATCTTTTCTTTTCTTTTTTTCTTTTTTTTTTTTTTTGTTTTTAACGAGGCTATTGCATTACAATTCCTAGGACACTCCTCTGCAGCCTAGAAATAAGCTGGTTTTGGTCACAGGTATTCTCATGTTCTGGTTTCAGCCGCCCACAATGGACAGATCCCTTCAGAAACTGCAATAAAAATGCCTCATATTGTTCTCCTAATATTAAATTGGGGCAGACGCTTAATTTCATTTCATATTTTAGGTGCCCCGTGCTAAATCCGTGCCAGGTAAGGCAGTCTAGGTCAGGCTGTGATGCCCAGATGGCATCTGCAGAGATGTGGGTGGCTCCTGGCAGCCGTCCGGGGAGAGGATTAACCTCCAGCTGAGGGGCTGCAGAGACACGGGTCGCTCAGAAACTCCCTCTAAAACCCCAGCAGAATGGACACATGACCTCTGCTCTGCCATTCACATGGAAAACTGCTTCCGACTGCATGGGCTGTAATCAGCTAAGAGATGTAATTAGTTTTGATTAATTTGTTGCAGGGCCTTTAACTTCACACCTCCTTTCCCTGCTTTCTGACTGGCAGTGGCTACTCTGTCCCTTATTTTCAGCTGATCTCTGTAAACTAATTACTTTTACTGGGTCAGCGCTGTTATGAAATTACCATTTTATGAGACTAAAAATAGCTCAGATCCAGTCAGCAAGCCAATCACTTCCCTTCATCTCCAATGAAAATACAATGTTATCTTTAATCTGTATTTCTCAGGCACTTAGTGTGATGCAAGCTGGAAAGAAAGGGGAGGGGGGAAAAAAAGGAAGAGGAGCTTAGAAAAAATTCGTCAATCAGTTGCTATAGATGCATCTCTGCCAAGGCTTCCATTGGTAAATTTAGCAGTTGTGTTACAGATTTAGCCAGCACCATTACTTGGCCTTATTCAAAATAATTCACTTCTCGCGCAACGAGTTTACCCTAAAGGAAAGTTATTTTGTCTTGCACATTAAAAATGGTGTCTTTGCGCGTACGTGCAATCGCTGCAAACATCCAAAGCCCCAGAAAGCCTAAGGACAGATACATTTATTATTTTATTTTTTTTTAAGAGAGAGAAAAATCCAGTGAAACCTGCTTGCTCTGAGAATGAATAAAGGTATTTTAATACTTCTGGGGTTCTGCTGAATACAAAGAGCTCAAAAATGAGATGCTTGCCTGAGATTTACAGCAAGATAGTGAAGGGAAAAGGTTCCCTCTGTAGTTCCTGGTACAAAGACATTTCACACACAGTATCTGTAAATCCATTAGGAGAAGAAAATTGATACACATTTCGTATAAGATGAAGCTGGAGTCAAGAGAATGAAAGCTCAAGAAAATGGCTTCTTTGTGTAGCTCCATCAATTCATTGTTTGATTGGATTTTCCCTATATTAAATTCAAGCAGTCCTTTGGCCTGTGGATATACGAGTTGTTGACTGTGCGGGAAATGGGGAGCGTGATGCAATTTTAGCGCCTTGCTTTCCAAAGGAGATATCCCACATCCCATCCGTCTTCCCATCGATGATGTTAAATATGCAAAGCAGCGTTTCTATTAAAGCCATTTTTCTGATTCAGCTGAAGCGCCGATGCGCGCAGCTCGGTTCCTGGCCAAACACCAATCTTGCTGGAGAAGCTGGGAATGGCAGCGCTCCAGAGATGATTTATTATTTTCCTTTCTTTGCAAACTCCTCGTAGTTTGCATGAAGGAGGGTGAATGAAGGTTACTATCAGCCTGAGTGGTTTTCAGCGCTCTGCGCCGGGGAAGCGCGCGCAGAGAGCTCTCGGTTGACGCGGCGGCTGGCAGCGTGTGCAGGGAACGCGGTCAGCGTTCGGTGAGTTCTCGCTGGTCCAGCTGCCAGCACTTTGGCAGCAAGGGTTTCACGGGGTCTTTCACTGCGTACGTTTCAACCCCTTTCTTTTTCCTGATTGTGCAGACCAGCGAGACCTGGACGGGCTGGAGAGTTGGGCGGGGAGAAATCCAATGAAATACAACAAGGGCAAGCGGAGAGTCTTGAGTCTGGGAAAGAACAACCCCACGTACCAGTATAGGTTGGGGATTGACTTGTTAGAGAGTAGCGTGGGGGAAAGGGATCTGGGGGTGCTGCTGGACAGCAGGGTGACCGTGAGCCAGCAATGTGCCCTCATAGCCAGGAAGGCCAATGGCATTGTGGGGTGGATTAGAAGGGCTGTTGTCAGTAGGTCGAGAGTGGTTCTCCTCCCCCTCTACTCTGCCCTGGTGAGGCAGCATCTGGAATATTGTGTCCAGTTCTGGGCCTCTCAGTTCAAGAAGGACAGGGAACTGCTGGAAAGAGTCCAGTGCAGAGCTACAAAGATGATGAAGGGAGTGGAGCATCTCCCTGCTGAGGAAAGGCTGAGGGAGCTGGGGCTCTGGAGCTTGGAGAAGAGGAGACTGAGGGGTGACCTCATTAATAAATATGTAAAGGGCGAGTGTCAGGAGGATGGAGCCAGGCTCTGCTCTGTTATGTCCGATGATGGGACAAGGGGCAACGGGTGCAAGTTGGAATGTAAGAGGTTCCACAGAAACATAAGGAAAAGCTTTTTCCCTGGGAGGGTGACGAAGCCTGGAACAGGCTGCCCAGGCGAGTTGTGGAGTCTCCTTCTCTGGAGACTTTCCAACCCCACCTGGATCTGTTCCTGTGTGACCTGCTCTAGGTGATCCTGCTCTGGCAAGGAGGTTGGACTCGATGATCTTTCGAGGTCCCTTCCAACCCTTAACATTCTGTGATTCTGTACCAATAAAAAAGAAAGCAAGCCCAAGAAACAGGCAAACCCAAGAATCGTGTTTCTTTCAGAGGTGTCAGTTGTCTCATGTTCTCTCTGACCTATGTTTTGCAGAACCACAGGGTACCAGCTCAAACCCAGATGAACCAAAATAGACCCTACCCTCCAATCCCTTCTTTCTATGCACTGGGCTAATAAAACCTGTAAGACGTTTCAGATCTTGCTCCAGATCAGGCTGTTGACATAACCAGGCCAGCATGTCTGTTTTATTGACTTCCTAGCGTTAAGCTGGTTCCTTAAATGAATTATACAGATAGGACTGTGTTGTCCGAGTGCACTGAGGTGTACCTTTCAAATTCATTGACCAGTGCAGCCAAATGGGAAAGAGGGATAGTGTTCTTGAAACCATTATGTTCTTGCAAATTGTAAGGGAGACAGTCAGACAGAAAATAGATGCTCTGAGGACCACCCCGAGGGCTCTGAGCTGCGGGAGCTCAGCCTTCGGTAGGCAACAGAAACTCACGCAGCCTATCCCTAAGTTCAAACCAGAACAAACCATCCATAACCTCTGTTCCTTGGTCCACAGTGCTGCTGGTTGCTTGACACAAGCGGCCCAAAGATCTCGGTGACAATTCCCTCCGGCACATACTGCAGGTTCCTCACCCTTCTCTGCTCCTGGCTGCTCCCAGCTGTGGTGGGATGGGGGTGCTGGCACTGCCTGCTCTGGGTCTGGGTGCTCTGCTCTGGCATCCCCCGGGCCACAGCTGCGATGCTCTGCAGGGCCCTCGGGAGCTCTCCGTGCCCCGGGGTGCTGCAGGTAGACGTGGCCCTGATGTTGGCAAAACTACAGTTTGCTGCTGCAGACCCTGCCCGAGAGTCTGGAACGTGCTGCTGTTGTCAGGTGGAAGCGAAACAGCTATAAAAAGCTTAGTAAAACATGTGCTCTGAGAAAAAAAAACGGGTTTTAGTAGGGGTTTAGCAGCATGAGAGAGGTCTGGTACTGCAGCCGTGTCTGTGGTGTGTGCTGATGGGCAGCGAGATGTGGGGCTGCCCCATCCATAACTAAATGTGACCGAAAAGTGAATTAAACCGACACACGGGTAACAAAATTTCTGATAATTAAACTGTCCCTGTCTAAATGTAAAACTGGTGGCTATTGCCTATCGAGTGAGGTCAAAACCAAGACAGGGTATTACTGAGGTGGGGGTTCTGGGGCTCAAAACCTCCCGCAAACCACAGAATGGGTGCTGGCAAAGCTACTATTTATTGTATTGGTGGTTTAGACAAAGGCAGGAGAGAAGATGGGAAGCTGTTGGCCTCTTGAGAAAAATGTTTCTGCATGAATTGGAGAGCTGATTTTGAATTAATTTTGAATAGTTGTTTCAGTAATTCAGATTGATTTAAGATGCACCCAAGAATAATGCTTTCATTATAAAACCTCCTGAGCAAAATTTAAATTGTGCTAAATTAAAAACAGTCTCTGTTAAACAAGGGCTGATGAGCACAATAGAGGGATCAGAGATGCAGGGTCAGTATAATTTAATTCCTTGGCTTTGTTTCCCATTCCAGAAGAGCTGTTGTACCTGTCTCCTTAGGTTGTAAACCACCTAAGGAGCTTGCAAGTCATCTTGGATTTTTCTGAAACTGATTTGCATATTAACTGCGCCAAACCCAGCACTTCTTCTGTTTTATGCAGTGCTTCACCTTCAAGAAGAAATGCATTTTTATTGCTTTTCATTTATGGGTCAGTCTGGAAATTCAATTGTATCTGAAAGGTACTTGGGAATCTGTAATAACTGCAGCTGATGTAGAATCCAGGAGGGGAGTCAATGGTTTCCTAACCAAGTCTTGTTCGTTTATTATAAGTAAACTTCCCCTTTTATCTAAATGAGCTAATTTTTGAATGTCCTGATATCATGGGACAAGACATCCTGCTGCATTTTTGGCAACGTCTATGCCACGGGAATTGCCAGCTCTCTCGTTGATAACGAGACCCTTCCAAACACGTTGAGATGAGTTCTGAAGAGAGATGTGTGTGACATACTGCGTGAAAACTGAAAGGATTTCTGGGGAAACCAAGGGGGCCAGGGGATGTTAACCACTCACATCACATGATGGAAGTCAGGAAGGTGGAAATGACCTGAGCCCAAAAGTTGTGTTTCTGGAGTTCATGAATTTCTGTGCCATGATGCTGAGCCGTGGGTGAGAGCTGTGGCACGAGCCCAGGGCTGGTGGTGGCACTGCTGGCTCAACCAGGGGCTCCACGGGGTCTGGCCAGGGGTCCGTGGAGCTGGTCTGTCAGGAATTAGGGGTTTATAGCAACTTTTCTTCCTAGCACAGCTTTTGGGCAAGCCGGTGGAGAGTGTTTGGCTTTGGGTGCCCGCATAAGGGAGCGCTCGGTCCCTGCGGAACGTGGCCCTGGGCAGATCGGTGTTGTCTGAGAGCACAGGGGCTCTTTGGGGGCTGCTGTTAGCGAGGTTTCTGAGTTTCTTGGAAGCCCGTGGTGTGCCACTAGGGTTAGCTGATAGCCTGTTTGCTAGAGATGCCTACTTTAATTAAAATCCTGCAACAAAAATCCCAAATCATTAATACTGGAAATATAAGCTTTAAGGCTTTGGCAGCATTTTATAGGTCCCTTTCCAACAAACTCTTACAAAGCCGTGTTTAAATGTCTAATTTTTGTAATTCTTGTCAGCTCGTTTAACGCACTCATTCATCTGTGATGTCTGTGATTACAACAGGTTGAGAACACTTTAAAGTCCTCAGGAGCACTCGGGTTTCTCTCTCCGTGTGTTCAGAAGGGAAGGGAAAGAGAACAAGACCAAGTCAGTGCGCTGACAGGAATAGAGACTCAGGGGCTCTAGAGCACAGGCTGCACGTGTTCCACACAGAGGGTTTGTTCCCAAGCAACGCTGAACGCTCCCTTCACCCCAGCTTCCCTGTCATAAAGATGTAGCAACGTACGTGTGACTGGGCAGAAGCGTGTGGAGATACAGGGATAGGTGTGATCATTATTAAGCAGAAACCAGAAAACAGACCTGTATTTTCATGCTTTTCCCCTTTGTGCAGAGGACGAGGCACCCAGGACAGGTGACCTTATAAAGCTGCTGAGATACAGTGATGGGGAGAGGAGGCTGGGAACTCACCAGTATGGGCCAGTCAGGATATGGAAAGCTGAACAACAGGGTGGGGAGTGCTGGGATGCAAAGCCCAGCTTTGATTTCTAGGTAGCACTGACTTATTTTCCAGGGGAAGGAACTCAGCTTTTGCCATGCCAACTTGCAAACTTAGGTGTTAAAAAGGAGGAAGAGGTGACGATGACAAACACGTTCTACCTTTTTGCTTAACAAAAAATTCAGACTTGCCATTGTCATATGCTCAGGTTCTGCACCTTTCTGACAGCTGAATTATGATTTTAATAATTTAAAAGTGCTACTGTGAGCCTGTTGATGTAGAATGGGCACAGAGAAGTGTTCAAAAGCAAAAAGCAGTTTAGAGAAAAAGTGGTCACCGTAGCACAGGGATGAGAATTGTCTACATCTGAATATTAATCTGTGTGAACTCTCCAGTGGGAAAACTCTTTGCAAAGTAACCATAACCTTAGTGTGTTGTTCTGATGTGTGGAGTTAGGAGATTGCATTCAATCAGAACTATGGGCTGCCAGAAGCAGCAGCCTGTGATGACCACTTTCTTCTACATAACCCTGCCAGGGTGAGGGCCTGGCCATTCTGCTTACAAAGGTTTTAGTTCAGAGCAACAGAAGCTCGAATGTATAATCTCAGTAGAGACATCTGTAAGACAGAAATGAAATATAAGGGGAAAAAAGTGCCCTCCAGGCTACATTCCCCTTCCTTTGATGTCATTATCTTTGTGCCTGTCCATGGGAATGTTTTAAATTCTACTGCAACTGCTACAGCATACTCGTATTATTTTCCAAACTCACAGCTAAACAGAGACAAGAACCCTGTATCCCACTCGGTTAAAAACCAGATCATGTCCTAGACATCACTGGATATTTTCAGTATGGTGACCCACAATCTCCTTCTGAATTCAGCAAACCCACAGTTCCTGGCACGTCCAGTAAAGACACAACGACCGACATCGCGAAAAGAGACAAGAGAACACGTCAGCAACTCCCTGTAACATCTACTGCCCGAATGAACGTCTGGAAACACTGTAGGCTCTAGTTGGCAGCTCCCTTACGCTCATGGTTAAGTTTTCCCTCCTGCAGAAGCAGTGTGAAACAGGACCTGCTACTCCACAGCCTTGCTCCTCCTGCACTTGTTTACCACTGCGCCGAGCATTTGTAAAGTGGGTGTAAGTGCTTTTGCTGTTTCACGCAACTTCAGATAAGCATAAATTGCAGAAGTCATAAGGCAAAGAACAATCAAGACCTTAACAATTCCAGCCCCTTTTTGAACATGCACCCAGGAAGACGCTTAGGAGTAGCTGCAGCCAGGCTCCCAGTACATGCTTGCCTGCTGCTCGGTAAGAGAAAAAGTAATACTCACCCCAGCGTTGTCATGGTTACAATAGTGTACCAAAAGGAAGCAGGAATACTGGTGAATTTGCTTGCCGAGGACCCTTTCTCTGCATAAAACATCACAGTTGCAAAGATGATGATTGCCATAGTGAGGGAAAAGAGGAGAAAGCCAAGCTCGGAGGCACAGCTCTTCAAAGTGTAGCCCAAGATTCTTAAGCCTTGGGAATGGCGAGAGAACTTGAAAATCCTGAAAACCCTAAAAACCCTTAGTGTCACAAAGGCTCCACTGACATCCTCGTTGTTGGTCATCACCAAGCCGATGTAGTACGGCATGATGGCCACCACGTCAATGATGCTCATCACGCTTCTGATGAATCTGTAGCGACTTGGGGCCGCAAAGAGTCTCAACAGATACTCAACCGTGAAAATCATCACGCAAGCCGTGTCCAAGCAAAAGAAAGCCACATCGTATCTCTCCCCACATGGAATCTCCTTGTTTCCAGGCACCGTGCCACAGGGGACAGTTTCCACGACATTAGTGATCACAGAGACAGCAATAAAGAAACCGGTGACGTAGTAAAAGACTAAGGCTAAGGTGCTGGTGTGGGGGTTCTCAAAGGCTCGCCACATGGTCTGCCGGAAGCTCAGGGATGGCATGGACCCTTCTTGGTTGTTTTCTGAGTCATTGTCATCCATCAGCCGCTCCGCGTTTTCCCGCTTTCTGTCTTTGTACTCTTCGTAGCAGCAGTCCCCGATGATTTCAGGCAGGATCCCATAGAAGGCAAGCTCTTCGTCGTAAGCGGAGATGCACTCGTACCTGGGGTAGTGCAGCTTGCCAGTTCTATAAAAATTCAAGATGCATCTAAAGACCTCAGGGTCCCGGTCAAAGAAGTACTCCTTAGTGTCTTCATTGAAGAAGAACTCCTTCTCGGTGCTGCCCAGGAGAGTGTCCGGGTATCTCTCCAGTGTAGTCCTCCAGGTCTGGAAACGCCTGCCACTCACATTGAGAATGATCAGCTCATCCTGCCTCTTGTTTTTCTCCGTTGGAGCCAGCGGCATGGGACAGTTGGCCACTGGCATCCATCCTATGGCGGCTGCCCTGGCGAAGGGCAACCACGCTGCTACTCCTGCTGCCATGGCGACCTGCGGCCTTGTTACTGGAGAAGACTGTGAGGCTGCTCCTGAGATCTCTTGGAAGTCAGATCAGTTCCATCTAAAACACAGAACAAAAGCAAACCACAGCAGAGTCAAGCGGGGTGTCCGGCCCCGTGGTGTCAGAGTCAGGTATCGGTAGGTACAGGAGAAGTTACAACTGGCTCACCCTCGTCTCCCTTTGGAAGAACGATGTTAAACAAGGCACGCGATAATCAGCGCAGCGGGGTTATGGCATTATTATAGATTGAAATTTTGAATAGCAAATGATTCCTCATTAAAAGCATTTTAAAAGTAGCATAAACACGCTAATTTCTATTTGCTTCCTTACAAACAAGACTAATCCATGATTCCCCAGGTGTAAGCCTCGTGTGCTCATCAGTTCAACTACAGCTGTCAAGAAAGAGCTGGGAACTCTACCGAGATCAGCTGGCGGTTCACCCGGTGAGATGTGGGATGTGAAAAGCCACGACTGGACTGAGCTGGGTTTCCAGTCTTCAGAAAGCTCAATGTGTAACGAATCTTGCACTGAGAACATTTTCAGTTGAAGGAAACAGAAAATCTTCTCTGGTTTTCATTAGTTTTCTTGCGCCTTTAATTAAAGACCTGGCCTCAGCAGCAGTTTTTTGCTGGTCTCTTTCGTTTTGAGATGGATGACATTCTCGTGAAATACAGCATCCCTCCCTCCACCCAACCAGAGGAAAACTCTGACAGGGAGACATTGCTCAGAATACCTGAGCAACAGTCAGCTTGAACCCCACGTGTGAAAGCTGATGGATTAAGCTACCGACTGAGTGCCAAGAACATCAGAATGAGGGAAGTTGGGCAACTTTCTGCCAACAGGAAGATACCTTGATTATTCCCTAGCTAACAAAGGCAGAAGTCCTTCAGCTGAAGAACTGAAGGACTGTTAGGATGCAATGAAATATGTTCACTGCACTCTTGATTTTTGGATGAAATATACCCCAAGTTGTCCAGATCCTCAGCCACTGGAACATTCACCTGAAGTTAGACCAGTTACTGTGGTTCTGACCTAGCCATGAATTTTCTTTTTGGTCTTTGGTCAGAGCTGTGACAGTATTTAACTTCTGTTTTAACTTGTGTTTACTTCCACTTCCCTAATGTTTTTCTAACTCTACCATAAAATTATCTGGAGAAAGGTGTCATTATTGTATAAGATGCATTAGTGTCCCTATCAAAAGTCAATTTATCAATGGAAATGCCATTGATTCTACTGACTCAGGCCCTCAAAGCTTAATGGTATCCTCTACACAGTCTCCTCCTAGGCAGTTTTACTCTGAAGTTTTTTAATTGTATGAAAGCTGCCATTCCAGCCAGGGAGGCTGCAGCATTATTGATTTTAACAGGCCATCAAAATACTGAATAAAAAATGATGGGATCAATCTGTGGTGAAAACGCCGACACTGCTCACCAAAATGCTCTTCCTCTTCAGGGCCCATTAACATTCATCACCTTAATGCGGAGTATCTTTCGATGCGATTTTTTACTATCTAAAGGACAATTGAAGTCCCTCGTGGAAGCATCTTACTGCTGCTGGAAGAGGTTTTGTAATTACGAAACGTGTAATGATCCGTAGTGATGCTTATCCCAAGGAGACACTTTGCTTATACACATGGCACTGGAGCAAACATCTCACAATATTTCTCTGTAAAGACGTGTTCGGTATTACCGTGCACTACTTTTTCTCGCCCCCTAAAGAGGGAATTTGCTAATGCCAGGCTGGCAGCCCTGGAGACCCGGCTCTCCCGTCTGGGTGGGAAGGGGCAGAGCGAGCGCAGCGCTGCCAACTTTCTCTGCGTGACTTTGAGAACGTGTCCCGGTCTGTGGCCGAAGGGCTGGGTGTGCTCAGACAGCAGAGCTGCCCCTTTCCTCTACCGGCACTGGGGGATCTTCTAACTTTTACGAAACACTGCGTTAAGAACAGGACTGCGAAGCAGGAGGCAGCAAAATGAGAACCATTTAATTCATCAGTCACCAAATATATACAGGCAAATAATCGAGCCCGAGGTAATGCATCCTCTTCCTGTTTTCCCTGCTGGTAAACTGTCTTCTCTGCTTCTTAATGTCAATTAATTCAACCACAGTCGTTCTACCAGGACTGATTGGCGACATACAGTGACCTGACCAGCTCCAGTACACTAGATCCTCATCTCCCCTGATTTCTCAGGGGAACCTTGCTAGAAATCTTTTCTGTACTTTCATAACTTTGGTTGTAAATTCCAGGTTACCTACATTAGCTGCTGAGGCACTATAAATACTTCACGTATAATTGTTCCAATAAAGCACCGGTAACTCAGAAGTGACTTACACATTTCTAAATCAAGTTTTAAAGATAAAATGGGTCCTGCCATGCTGGCAGTATATGTGGGGAAGCCATAAATATCTCAGCTGTGAAAGGGATGGGAGGTTAAAACAAAAGGGAAAGAAAGGGAAGGGTGTTGTTCTGTGGAAGTTTGGTTCCCACTTCTCTGGGACCAAGAGATGCAGCTGGTTAAGAAAATGTAGTGCACACAGCTTGATTTTCAAAGCTGCATTAAATCTGCCCCATTTCATCCTCAAAATACACAAAAAGAGAGTCTTTTGCAGCTGTAAATTGTCTGAAGGACTGAGGGGGAGAAGAGAAATTAAATCCCCCACCACAGAGGTTTTGCTTTTTCTTGTCCCACAGCCCTTGAAACCCCACCCCTCCCCAAAGTAAGAGGCAGAAAATCCAGAGACAGGGCTGGATTTGTAATTGAGGGCTGCACAAACTAAGCTGAGTAAAAAGAATATGAAGTAACTCGTTTATCTACAGAATGTGAGAAGAATCCTCTATTTCTACATGCCTGGGTTTTGGTAATCAGTCTTTTTAGTCTGGAAAGCAACTGGCCGGGCTCAGAATGTACTGAACAGTCAACAGAGTCTCCAGCTCACGTAGCAAACAGCCACACTTTAATTCCAACAAGCGTATATTTAGCTATACACATATTTCTGATTTTAATGACCATAATTCCTGCCTGTAGTTTGAAAGGACCTAGTTACAAAAGAGCGGTACTCTCCTGATGACATTTACAAGAGCCGGTACACAAAATCAAATCATATACCACCTCCTGATTAAGAAAAGTCAGCATCTGTAGAGAAAAGAATTTGTTTTCCTTAGATCATTACAAGGACCGTGAAATAGTGCAAGCAAATTTGGCAGAAAAGCCTGTGGCATGAGCCCCTGTCCCCCTGCCAGGAGTCCTGGCTCCCACCGAGTCCCTCCCTGACCACCGCCGGCTCCGCAGATCATCTGCGCTGCTGCTGCTTCCTGGGCGCTGTGGTTTCACCCCAGTTTCAAACCATCCCTGACAGGCATGGCTAGGGCAGCAAGGCTCTGGAGGCAAACTTTAGAGAACACAGTTTTTTCTATTCACCTACAGGGTCAAGAAATAAATGCTGGGTTCTTCCCACGATAGCTCCCACCAGCAATGCCACACTTAATAGATGTTTCTTCGTAGTCTCATGAAAGCAGAAACAAACCAAAAATCTTATAGTGCTTCCCTTTCTAGAAGCAGACAGGGATGATTTAAAATACGACTGATAAACATACAGTGAGTTTCTTGATGAGACACTGCTAATGGGAGTGAAGAGCCTTGAGAATATTCATTCTCTCCTCTCCTGTCCTTGTTGGGTCAGGCTCAGACAGCAGAGATTTATTTGCTTTAAAGCAAAACCTGTCAGCCAAAGCTCCCATATCCTCTGGCAGTCACATCTTCCTTTCCCTTCGCAATCACATCAGATAATAAAACTTTCTGCAAAACATTCACTCCCTCGGTCCGTTGGAGAGGTTTAGGAGCAAAAGCAACAGGCTTAGGATAAACGCATGCAAACTTCTTCCCTCCCTCCCAGTCAGCCCAGAGAGCCCCATCTTGCTGGCTCGCAGCGATGTCTTACCTGGCAAGGAAAGACGCTCTCGGCGCCTAAAAGTAGGGCTGAATCTGGGGAACTGGAAGGAAGGGGGAGCAGTCACTCCTCAGGATAAAAGGTGAACTGTGCCGCCTGCCTCCTGCCTCCCTCTCTCAGTGCAGTCAGAAGCAATCAGTAAATGTGATCATCATCGGGAAAGTATATATAGAGAGATGACTAAACAGCTTCTCCCTCATTGCTACCGAACCGGAGTCTCTCCCTGCCTCTCTCGCCTGAGCTTGCTGCCTTTTGCCTCCTCCCCTTCCAGCACTGCTCGGAGCTCTCGCTGCCCAGCCCAGCTGGAAACGGCACCCGGGTCCCTGGGAGTCCTCTCGCCTGGATGTGGTGGGGAGATGGAGCCAGCTGGTCCCAGGCTGGGAGACGAGACTGAAGGAAGGTGGTGTGAGCTAACAGAGACACCCGCAAATGGTGTCATTAAATACACACCAGAGTCTACCCTGCATGCTAATGTGCCAGCAGTGGCAAGGGGGGGGGTTGTGAAGGGGGGAAAAGTGTGGGACGAACTTCACTGGTCCCTCCCGGAGCTCCTTCTGCATCCCTGACTGTTGGGCAGGTGGGGACCGTGCGGGAGAGGTCCCTTCTCCTGGACAAGGAAATACGCTTCAGCATCGCAAGCCTACAGCCAACACCTCAGCCATGGCAGGAGGCTGTATACAGGAATAGAAAGAAATAATTCATTCTTAAACCGATCTTTCCCTCTCTCCTTCTCCCCTCTTCCCACCACCTGCCCCTTCTCCCCCATGTCCTGCTGTTCTGCTTGCCCTGCTCCTCGGCAGCTCTTACCAGTCCCGTCTCCACACCGCCTCAGCATCCCTCTTTCATCCACGGTCCGAAGTTGGACTCCACACGCTCAGAGACCTGGCATCCTTGCTCATTTATCTGTTTGCCAGCGCATCTCCGTGAAAGAAATAACTCTAAGCCCAAATCAGAGCAGACCAGTCTCGCCCTGCTCTGCCGGGCAGCTCCCGGCGATGACTGGGGCACCGCAGCCGTACTTAGTGACTTCCATAAAGTAAGACATATACGTACATGAAGCACAGGAGCTCGGCTGCCTCGCCATTGCCTCGCGTCATTCCACAGCCCAGAATCACACTTTAATCTATC
>WUAM01000217.1:6460370-6471216 GCA_024336885.1 Actenoides hombroni | reverse complement strand
GGGGGTCTGGGGGGTCCGGGGGCTCTCCCCGCACACGGCCGCCTCCCTCTGTCCGTCCGTCCGTCCGTCCCTGCGAGCCGCCGGCAGGTGTCACCCGGAGCTCCCGCTGCGAGGCAGCTCCCGGGGCCCGAGGGGTGCCCGGTGGGGTGCGGGACCCCCGTGCGGGGGGGGCTGAAAGCTGAGCACTGGGCATCCAGATGTTCCTCCAGATGTGTCACTTGCGGTGAGGGGAAAGGGGGCGGGGGGGGGATGTGGTGGGAGCCTGTAGGGGAAACGGGGACTTTGCAAAGCTATTGTTAACCGGGGTCCGTTTCCAGGTGATTTTGTGTGCCTGTGTTAGAACTTGCCTTTCTTCCCAGAGTTCTTAAGCCGAGGCCTTATTTAAATAAGTAAATAAATGAAAAATAGCAAAAAACACTCCAAATCCCCAAATACTTCAGTGCTCAGACGTCTGGTTTGGAAAATATAATCTGGAAAATCTGATAGCAGAACCCTGATCCATCCAGTTCAGCGTTGTCTAATCCCTGACAACTCAATACAATTATTAAAAAAGAATTCTAACTTCTGAATGTCACGTCCTGGGTAATCCTTCCCCAAAACAGTTTTCCCCAATAATATTTGTAAGCTGCGTTCCGGAGTCTGTGGACTAGTTAATGAGGCTATGCAAATGCAGCTTATTATAAGCTTTAGAATATGGGTGCTGATAGTTGTGCGCTGGCCACATGAGTAGTTGTGTGCAAAGTGAATCCAAAAACTTCTTCTGTGAGAAACTTTTCAGGGCTGTGTGAATTTAGTCAAATGAAAACATCCAGAATCCATCTTTATTAGATGTCTTCAGAACTGCTTGCTTTTTAAAACACTTCCTATATCTTCACTTGCTCTTTTCCTCTTACAGATGCTTAGGGAAAAAAAAAAAGCAGAACCAGAAATGGCATTTGGCTTTTACTGGTCTAAGAGGTTTTTCTGTGATTTACAATGTCATCACTTCATAAAACTTACTGACTCTTCTCGCTCGGGCGTGCTCTGGCCTCACTCTTTGCTGGCTCTGGCCTGGCTGTGATCCTGAATAGCTTTTCCCCCATGACTCGGCCCCCTTTTAACTTCCGATCTCTATTAAAAAGCTAATTTGGGAACTCTTTTCCAATGCTCCCAATTTTGTATTTTTAAATAGAGTATGAAAGTCAAAAGCAAGCTGGCTGCAGATAGCCTGATGTGAAAAGATTCCTTCTTCTCTCTCTTTTCTTTATCTTTTTCTTTCTCCTTTTTTTTTTCCTCTCTTTAACTCTCTCTGTCTTTCCCTCTTTTTTACTCTTCTTTCCCTTTCTCTCTCTTTCTAGGAATATCTCCTTAGTTTCTACTGCACCAGTTATAGGTTTTATTAAAACTTCTGAACAACTTTTTCTCGTTCTATTACTGAAATGTAGATCCTGCCAGGGTTAAAACAAGCCACATATGCAGAGAAATAATTAGAATAAACTCTGCATGGTTAACTACCACCATAAAACACAGTTCATTTGGGTTTGGTTTTTTTTTTTTGCTGTCGTTTCCTTCTATATTTGTATCTGAAGCCTCTACAGTGTATTTTATTTCTTGTATTTGTTCTTTACGCTGGATGCTCTCCTGCATTAGTTCTGCATCGAAATAGCCCGTTGACATCATGGCCATGCCGCATGAGCGTTCTCTAGCACCAGTTGCAGTAATAAAGCTCGTGTGGTTGCCTGAAATTACAGCTTGCCATAACATTGTAGCTTTGTAGTCTGATTACGTCCTCTCGATTGTGCCAACAGTTTCCTTGCTTTGGATCCAAGCTTGTGAAAATGCCTGAGTAGATTAAAGATCATTAATGTGATTATGGGAAAGAGTCAGTCTTTGCAACCTTAAAATTATACATGTGGTCTAGTGATTGAGACAGCCTGGAAAACACAGCTGCTTGGATAGATCTCTGCTTCTTCTGAAAGCTCTCAGACCTTGGCTAAGTCTCTTAAGCTCTCTGTCCCTCGTTTCCATCTAAAGAAAGAATATACCCATATTTAATGACAAGAAGTATATTATCGGGCGGTATAAATATTCATAAATGGCGCTATGATTCCTGAAGGACAGAAGTTGTACCCAAGGAGGAAGGCTGGTTTAGTGACACATACGTCAGTCTGTGCACCCGTCGCTCCAGCGCAGGAAAGCAAACCGAGGGTTTCTCCACAACTTCACCTGTCCAAAGCATCCTCCTCCTAAAGGCTTGGGGGATTTATGTGGGATGACTGGTGATTGTATGAGCTCCACTTTGGGGAGCGCTGCAGAAGGTACAGGGGTGCTGTCTGCATCCTTGGGTGGCTCTCACACCCACCCATCCCGCAGCGATGTCGGCATATGATTGACAGGCCACATCCCTGTCTCGCTCTCCGGTCTTTCACTGCCTGTCGGTACTTGGAAACCAGCAGGGGTGGTTCAAGGCCATCTCTGATTTACAGCGTGTGCATTTTTTCCCCCCCTGTGTTTGGAGATTTTCCAGCCCGAAATAAAGCCTCACGGGCAGCTGCATTCTGCCACTTCTTTCCAAACGGGAAGAGGAAGGAGCCGTGGATGGTGTCCAGCAGCTCTGCCAGGGAGCCAGCAGCTGCAATGTTTTCTGCTCAGCTAACCTTAATGAATGGAGAAAAGCTCACGCATGATAGTAGAGGGGAAAGACCATTGAAGGACAGGAGAGACACTGAATCAGGGCTTTGATTCACTGTCCACTGTCTCTCCCTGGTATGTACCATGGCTCGCTCCTCCAGTCTCGTTTCACACGGTGAGTAAAGCAGCAACACTGGTTTGCAGTGCTGCTCACTGGAAGAGCTCATCAGGGATTGTGCTTAATTGGCCATATTCCTTCTTATCAGCATCCAGATATTTAAGTAACGAGAGCCTTGTGTTAACGTTCCTGAATACAGGTTCCTGATTGCAGGTAGGGAAAGGCAAAGTGGAAAGTGGAGCTGGAGTGAGCGGAGGATGCCGGGCTGTTGGGGAGCAGGTGGAGATGTGTTAGCTGCCAGAAGGCAATGCTGTGAGATCAATTAGCAGGGAAGTGAATTAACGTGCCTGGGTATTCTGGGTCTACTAGTGAGACAACACTGCCTGTGATTTGCCTTATTTATGTCTTGAAGAGAACAGTGCTGGAGAAGTCCAGTTTCACCAACTGGAATTTGAGGCATTTTTTTCACAGAAATCAGGACAACTGGCTTTAAGCTAGAAGCTCTGTAAAGGCACATGACTTCTTTGCTGTGCTCTTTACTGCTAACGCTTTAGTGTCTTACAGTTCAGGCAGGACTTTAGACATCGTTCTTTATCCGACTGCTCTGCAGCAAGCTCCTTTTGCAGTGATCTGCTTCCAGCCAGTTGGGAATTCTTGCAATTATGAGTCAACCAAGGCTAAAAATCTCTGAACTGAGCAAAGCACAAGCCAGCTGCACTCCTTTGATCTCACAGACATTGGGTTAACCAGTCACCATCAAAGCAATCATTATCTCCTGGAAGATGAGAGACCAATTAAAGAAAAGCAAAACAAAGACAAACCCCAAACCAACCTGAAATAAATGATTAATGTTAAATTACCAGGTTTGGAATGGTTACCAGAACTGGAGAGATGCTGAAGGTTTCGCTGCTGGACTCAACAATACAATAGATTGCAATGGCAGTTTTTCAGTGGCTCATACCCAATAAATCAGATCTGTGCAACTCTACATGTACTGCAAATTTAAGAAGTTGTTCTTTCATTTTTAAGAGTGCATTTTAAATCAAGTCAACAGCCATAAAGCAATATACAGCCTGCCTAGCAATTGTCTGGGTGAATGAATCCTGTACTATCATGATTCCTTTTTTATTGTTATTAGACATGGGGCAGGGAGAAGAAATCTGGGAGACAGATTGTCCTTGTTCAGCTGACCAGTGTATAGGGTACAGAGTTGCCTGAAAGGTGATGGGCTCTCCTCCACACAAGGCACTTTGGTTACATGGTTTTGGGCAAACTGGTGTAGAAAACAGTGGCTCCCATGTGTTCATGCTTTACAGAGGTATAGGTCAGAGCAGGACAGGGGTGGCAACCAAGCCTTGATTGTCTTTTTTTTTTTTTTTTATTTTAAGCTCACCTGCCTGCTATAAGCTCTTCACCAGGTGAGACCATTAATGTTACAGCATCAGTGTGGCATGGGCTGGGAAAGGAGATGATAAAAGGCAGAGTCCTTCTACAAGCTCTGAGGCTGCTTCTCTGGGTATCCCTGCATCCAGGGCAGGAGATCTCTCACCCTTGTGGCAAAGGGTCCCTTTGAACCCAGGCTGTGGGTGCTGGACAGCCATGGCCCAGGAAGAAGGAAGAGTTTGTTGGATTACAGTGCTCGTGTGACACATGAGATTTACAGAGCTGTGACTGACTTCTGGCTCGTGCTGTAAGGATGTCCATGCCCTTGTCTGTCAACACCCTGCTCACCCATCCCATCTGTGGTCGTGGACCCACATCTGCCAGGTTAGTCCCGAAGGTGGGGGGTGGTGGCTGCATCTCCTTCCAAAGCCTGGTGGCCCTGATTTGTACAAGGGTGAATTTCAGTTTCTATGACGATGGCATCGACGGAGAGGTGGCTCTCTCCCCCCTGATAGAGCATGTAATGAGACAGACAAAATGTTGAAAGTGAAAATGAAAGGGCTTACTTCTTGTATGCCCTTTTTTCCCTGCTGCTTAATTATCAGGCTGAAGATAAAAAGAGCTGAAAAGCCACTGAAGGAGGAGATGAAGGCTTTCTGCAGCAAGCCTTGTCCCCTTTGGAACTGGCCCTGCTTCGGCTCTGTACGCAGCCGCTCCCCTCTCAAGCTGTGGCAGAGCCCCAGGACAGCCCTGGGGTTGTGCTACTGGAGAAATGGAGAGTTAGAAACTGTTACTGGAAATAATGTCTGACCCTCAGTACTGTGGTAAAGCTCACCCAGCTGAGAGCTGGGCAAGATGCACGATGTCAGAGGTGTGAGACTAGAGCTGCTGGGGGCTTTTTGATATAGAAAGAAGGTTTTTGTTAATGCATTAACTTAGACTAGGTCACTGCAGAAGCAGTAGCTGATAGCTTGAGAGTACATTCAGTATTTTTGGATAGTCCAGTGTTAAATGAAGTTCTTTATGAATGGAAAATCTCTCATCTAGGCTTCTCAGGAAGCTCAAAAGGGATATTTATGCAAATGCCTCTCTGAGCAGGAGGTTCTCTTGCTCTTGGGTGATGCACATGAGGGACATCTTGCTGCTTAACCCATTGGAGGCTCAACTCGTTCAAGGGGTTTGGGGAACATTCAGGCTCTTTGTCAGGACACTGCTGACGTTTGCTCGTTTGTAAGACCCTCAGCTTCTGAAAGAAAGCAGAAGCAGACCTTGTCTTTACTTTGGTTTGCTGGTTTGTTACCAGAGCCCATAGCCGAGGGGAACAGCCCCGAGCTGGGTGCTGGTGGCCATCTCCTGCCGGCAGCAAAGCCCCGGGCAGAGCGGTGCTTTCCCCACACCAACCGCTCGGCAGCTTCGCTCGCTTCGCTCTGTCAAAGTGATAAACTGTCTGCAGATTGTGCAGATGTTGGAGACATGATCCCACTTGCTTTGCGCTGTAAAAAGATAAGAACTGTCGGGCTTTTTATGTCTGCGAGGAAAATGTGTAGTACTATTAAATATGCAAACTTGGTTGGGGTTGAGCACAATTTCCCTTCTATTGCAGGCAGGGGTGAGGCTGATCGAGAGGCTCTGGCACAGCTTTTAAAATATGGCTGGTTTTGCTCATAGCAAAATTCAAGGTCAAACTGATTAATAATTCTATTTCTGTATTAGGTGACAAGCTGGGAAATTAAAAAAAAAAAAAAAGAATTTGACTTTTCAAAATCACTGTGTGTTTCTGACCAGGAAGCCTTCTAGAATGAAAAACTCACATTGTTCACCTGGGAATGAGTTACACCAACTCCTTCTTTAAATGAGATAAGGTAACATTCATCATTGTGGCCGGATGCTTAGATAATGCATTTTCCAACACGATGTGTAGTATTTCTCTGCGAGGAATAACATGCAGAAAGTACTGCAATCTGGAATGATGTAGCAGGGCATAACACAAGCCAGTTTGAATAGGAACATAGGAAATGTTTAAATGGCAAGCAATAAATCCATGTAATTGCATTCAAATAGAGTTCAATCCAAATGATGGCTTTGCTATTGATGAAGCCTCGCAATTTTATGCCACTTCTTATTTGGATAACTCTGAGTTTGCAGACACTGCCCGGTTTCTGAGAACAGCCAGTTAAGAGAGAAGCAGCTCCTTATTTCTGCTGATGGCAGAAATGGAGGCATATAAAAATCCCTCTTTTCCCCAGTGTTTAAAATACTGAAGAAGCTTTCCCCCATCTTGTTTGTTTGTTGCAAAGATCTACTGCCCGAGGTGCTGCCTTCCATCTGCATGAAGAAGTTAGCTGAGGAACAGGGGTGGAATTATTCTGTGTTAGAACTGACACGGGGAGCTAGGAATTTGGATCTGACGATTCCTTTATCGCTGTGATAAACATCAGCAGAAAGAAAGGGAAAGGAACTTTTCAGTGCTTTGCAATCTAAGATGTTATAGAAGGTAAATAAAGCTGTGCCTTACTCCCCGGCTGTGTGAGTGGCTGCGTGAGGAGCCGGGAGCGTGCGGTGCCGTGTGAAGGCACTCGGCGTGCTCGAGATCAGGCGTTCAGATGTAGAGCTTAAGGAAAAGCAAGGCAAATATTCATGAAAGTGTCTGCATTTTATGTGACCTCCTTTCCACCTCAGCTTTGATCCAGGCTGCTGATCTGAAGAATAGATTCTGATTTCCGTTTGATAGGGCTTACATTTTTTTGGCAAAGGGATGCTCAAAAATAATCCTTTTCTGAGCAGATAAATCATCTAAAGAGCTCAAACACGCAGGCAAAGGAACTGGAAAATCTGCCAGCTGAACTCCCAGGATTGCTTATTTTCAGGGGTCCCTTCTGGGAAGCTGGTCTCATGGCCATAGCGTGGGGATTAGTCCCAACTGGGCAGACACTGGGGTGCAGAGGTGCCCCCCGGGGCTGGGCAGACCTACGGGGACTCAACTCCGAGCACTCAGGCTGCTGAGGTGCTGGCTCCTCAGAGGGTTCTGGCTCAGAAATATTGAAGCCCTTGTTTAAAATGAAGATCCTAAAGGCCCAGCAAGTGAAGGGGCTGCTAATGTGCATCAAGGTAAACACACACTAAGTGCTTCGCTGGTCTGTAGCCAGGGGGTGGCTCTGAGATCCCAACCCCTGTTAAAATGCGGATTTTTAGACCCAGCTGATAACAAGAGTTGTCACATGGCATTCAGAGCTGCTGCTGGATGTAGAGCTTTTCTGCTGTAGGGCTCTTCAGGCAACCGTTTGGAAATAGCTCCAACCCTTCCCTCCCAGTGAGGGGAAGAGAATGGTTGTGATTATTTACTAATTGATCCAGTACAAATAGACACATGAATGGATGTTCGTTTAAAATTTCCTGCTGGTTCACGGAGCGAATGAGTCCAGGGCCTTGCACGCCATCGAGGAGCTTTTCTTGGCTCCAGCCTGAGGGACCCTGCAGGAGACTCAGGTCTGAGGAAACTGGCTCTGCTGTTAGAAAAACAAGCATTTATGACTGCAAACTGCAATTAAATAATGACCAAACAGCACTTCAGGTTTTAACTAGGGCTGGGAAGGTGTCAAAACAATGAAGACCAATGTCTGTATCACTTATCTGAGCCCCTGATAAAGGCTGCTCAAGGGACTGGGCCAAATCTGGGGTCATACTCTCATATCTCTTTGCAAGTATGTCACAGTAAATCTGGAAAGCCACTCGCGTGCAACTTGGAGAGCAGATAAGTGATACAAACCAAGGAAGAACAGTGCAGCAGATAATCATTTGTGTTACCACTGTCAAGCCAAGCAGCAGCAATAACAACAGAGGCCCAGAGCTCTGCACCCAGGGATGGCTCAGCTCAGTGCAGAGCTGCTCAGGGCCCCTGGTAAGGTTCCCGTGGTGGAGATGTGCAAAGGCACCCAGCACCACATTCCTTCAAGATTTTGAAAATGAGAAAAAATTTGAAAAAAAATTTGAAACTGAGAGCACAAAGTGAGGTTAATTTCCCAGCTCTTGTTTAAATCTTATTTCTTGCCCTTAGTTTTTTGCTAATAAACACAGCTGGCAGGTGAAAGGATTAGCAAGGGCTCAAGCTTCTCTGTATGAAATGAGGAGAGATGTGAAACATTAGCAAGTAGAAAAACTAAGGGTTTGTGTTAAGGCACCTCAGACAGATTGAAACTACCCAGTTTGCCTATGAGTAGAAGGCATGAAGCTCAACACGGGTAATTTTCCCTGTTCAGAACCATTTGGGAAGTAATTTGGGTATCAATATGCTCCACTAGTTTTGCTGGGGCCGCAGTAAAGCCACAGCTACCTGCTCGAACCTTGAGAAGAATAATAAAATAAGAAAAAGCTTGAGTTGTAAGGAAAGATCAAATCACATTTGCTTGAGTCTGCGTGTGGTCTGAGGGCAGAGCTGTGCTGTGCCCTGTCTGTCCGACCTCTGCAAAAGCCTGTGGTGGAGACCCCAGCTCGGTGGCACCGGGGACGAGGCTGGTTCGTGGCGCTCTGCGCTAGCAAGGCGTTTGGTGAACATCCCAAATGGTTTTATGAAAATAGCATTTTCCAGGGATGACTCATGTTACAGGATCAGCTCCGCATTGGACCACCTTCTGCTCTGACTTACTCCCCTGGAAATCCGGATAACGGCATTAGCAGCTACCGAGGAGGAATATCAAAGCAGATGAGAACTCGGGCCGTGGAGGAGGCGGAATCGCTGACAGCCAGCGCTGCTCTGTGCTGCACAACGTGCTGCTTTCTCTGCACCGACTTAAATTCCAGGAGTTTTCAGAAGTGCTGTGTCTATATCATTACAAAAAGTATTATTAATAATAATTCTAGTTAGCGCTTCTTGACTTCTAATCGTAGTCTCTATCCGTGAACAAAAGCAGGGGTGGATAATTCTCCGATGACCTTCAGACAAAGATAGGATGCACAGCTAAAAAACCATTCCAAAGAGGATGCAGGATAATTTCACATAATCCTGATGATAATGTGCTGGCCTTCTGAGGCAGATCATAGAATGGTGGGGGTTGGAAGGGACCTCTGGAGATCAAGTCCAACCTGCCTACCAGCACAGGATCACCCAGGGAAGGCCACACAGGAACAGATCCAGGTGGGGCTTGAAAGTCTCCAGAGGAGACTCCACCACCTCTCTGGGCAGATGATGGCATTCATTCAGTGTGTGAGCTGTTGCTAAGCTTTTGAAAAACATTTATTCTTTGTCCACAAGCTGCTTCTGGTCTTTGTCATTAGCAGAGACATTTATGTCGGAAAATGTTGTTCCTTTTAGAATTTTCTGTGATAAAAGGCTCTTGTTAGGTGTCCAGTGTGAGCTTTAAATTAAGACTAAACCGGGTCTGTGCTGGAGGAGCTGCCGACTCCTCCACGTTACCGATTTCCCTGTCAGCGTTGCCAGCCCTCCTCTGACAGATTATTTCCACAGTTTGGGGCACAAAGACCAGAGTCAAATTAATTTCCCGACAGGACATGCTATTGGCTCGGGCCATTTCCTTCCTGCTTTCATGGCTTTAAATGCCAGTAAACAAGAGTAAGCTCTCACAAGCCCCAAATTGGCTGTTGACATCTCTGCCGCCAGCTCCTCGGGCCGCAAATGCCACTTGCTGAAGGGTGTCAATAAAACACTGGGGCTCTACCACAGACCTGGGTCTAAAGTTCTTTCTTGTAGCCGCAATTCTTCATTTATTCCTTCAGTTTCAGAAAACCTTTGCTTTAGCAGCATGTTGGACTTTCAGCCTGCCTGTTTAATTGAATGGCACTGGGTGCCATTTAGAAAGAGGAGCTTTAATTCCCTAGATTTTGCAGAATTAAAGTACGCTTTTGTTAGTTCGCTCTACCTGGCAATTATTTTTCTCAATTTCTTTTTGAGGACAGGCTAACAACAGTCACTCTACTGAGTTACAAAAATTACACACATTATTCCTAAACCTGAAACACAAGCGGTTGGCTGGATGCCATTGGTACCGGAGGATTAAACCTTAGGCAGAAAAGAAAATAATTGGGTGTAGTTCAGAAAAGCACAGAGATCAGATTAACCTGGGCTGTGACCCTGTGACATATGGTTGTGTGAGAGCAGGGTATCTTCAGGAAGCTCAGCTCTTCCCTTCCCAATGGGGTCAGAGTCACCTGGGAATGGTTTCTCTCCCAGCTCTTCACTTTCTGTCCCCCTGCTGTTGTGAATTGAGAAGTGTGATGCCCCACCTGATCACTGGGCTTGTGTGATGGTTTGGGGTGTGGACCTTGAAAGAGGTTTAGGATATGCTCATGCTGTAGATATTGGCTTGGATTTATCCTGCCAGCTTTAGTGCCTAATTCTGGTGTCTCCATCAGATCCCATTTGCTCTTGGCTCATGGTCCAGCCAGTAGCGAGAGGCTCTTTGTGCTGGTGACTCACAGCAGGAGCCTGAGTCTTTGGTTTTCTTCTTTGAATTATGCTCTGGAGATGCCAGTCTGTCCCCATGGACTGCAGAGGAGGCTGACATCAGTTATGGCTGTGATGAGGATGAATTTTTGGAAGCTGAGGGATGGCCCCTGTGAAGTCCAGACGTGGCTCTAAATGAGCCATCTCCCACCTCAGCCAGTGGCTGGGTGTGAGGGTGAGACTGGGGAAAGGATGGAGAGAGCTGTTCTCCCTTGTCCTTAGTTAGTTCATCATTAGTAGAGGTTAAAGTTGCTTCTTCCTACAGAAAGGGGCCTGCA
>WUAM01000217.1:6432648-6460270 GCA_024336885.1 Actenoides hombroni | reverse complement strand
CCTGCAGAAAGGGGCCTGCAGCTCACCCAGCCCTCGCCAGCTCCGTGTGCTGTGACAAGCAGCAGGAGTGACCCCAAATTGGGCTGGGCCTGAGCTAAAAGTTTAAAAAGACTCAAATGCTCAGAATTTTAAGATACCCACTAAGTTTCTGTTCTTTCTTTTTCTACCTCTCTTCTCTTCTTTGTGTATATCAAAAAACCCTTCTTCCATGAAGACATTTATTAACTTACATCTATGTGAGGACTATTAGATGGATAATAAAGAAATTCTGCAGCAGGTGGAGCATAAGTGGTTTGGCTCATGGTTCTTGGTGTACAACACCTTGAGGAAAGAAATGCTGTGGGATCAGGACCTCGTAATGCTTTCAGATTATACTGGAAAGAAAAGCCAGTGCAGGTAGACCCTGGGGAGTCACCATTGGTCTCTCTCCATGGTCTTTGCTCCAGCTCTGCCCAGTGCAGCCCCCTTTTTTTGTTTTTCCCCTAAGAAAGCGTCGGGTCAGAGGAAAAAAATCCCCAGCCCAGTGTCAGTGGCACCTCACCACATGTGTGCCCCCCTCCCTGGAGCTCTGCAGAAACCTGAGCTGATTGATCTCATCCCCCTCATTTCCTGCATCCGAAGAGAGCAGTGAGCACAGGCCGAAGGCTGCGCTTCCTGCGAAGGACAGCGCGTGGTAATTACTTGGACAGAAGCTGAGTGTGTTCAATTTTGAGATAATTATAAATCTATTTAGGAAATCAAAGAAGCCACAATGTATTTTTAAAAGCAGAGTATTTTCTACTCCACACAGATAAAAACAGACAAACAGAGCAATAAAAGAAAATTTTAGCCTTCTCATCTGGGCAATCTTCAGCATCACGTAAAAGCAACGCATTTAACCTTTGCATGATTTAAAGATAACATTCTCTTATTGGATGCCGATCATTAGTCATCAAATGCAGAACAGAGCATGTAGCAAAATGAACCCACAATTATTTCACTCCAGTGGATTGATCTCTCCTTTCAAGAGCTAATCACCCAAACATTTCTGTAACGTGGCCAACATATTAACAGTTCCTCAGCTTTCACCAGCATTGTTGCAAAAACCTTTCTGCAGTGAAGCGAAAACTGGTGGTTTGCACCTCCCCTTTCCTCTGCTGGAGGCTGAGCCCAGCCTCTGAACCCCGACGTTATCTGCTGCATCGCAGCTCACAAACAGGGGGAAATAGCAGAGGAGATAGTGAGAGGGGGGAGACTCAGTGCTCTCCCTTTGCTGCTGGTGCCATGGAGCTCAGCACAAGCTGGTGGTCCCATCTCCTCCTTTCAACCCATTTCCAGCTGGTACTGCCATAGGCACAGGGCTGTGAAAGCCTGAGCTGAAATCCTGGAGAGCTGCAGCCCTGGGAAGTGGAGCAGGATGTTTGCACATCTCAAGACACGGCATGGAGAAAAATCCTTCACCACACAGGCACGTGCAGACTGACATCTCGAGGATCCTTCTCCACGATTAGCTTGTGTGGTTTGACTTAAATTTATTTGGGTTTGGTACAACACTAGTCTTCACAGAGTCCTAAAAAAGCAGTAAGTCTGGTAGGTGAGCTCAGCAGGAGGCGTTAGAATGGGATGATAATGGTGTGCTCAGCAGCTGAGCAGTGTGCTGTCGATCCTCTGAGAGGATGCTGAGCAGACGGGCGTTCCTGGAGCTGGTCTTTCTTAAAGCAAACCAATGTAAACAGAAAATCCTCCCACAGAGGAGGGAGGGAGAGTCCCAGGGGCTAGCAGCCAGGACTTGACAGCCATGCCCAGCACACTGGGTGCCTGGGAGATGTGCTGTGCTCTGTACCTGGTGTGATTTGGGATGGTACCCGTTCTGAGCGGGGGGGGTGGCTCCAGTGTCCATCACCGTCCTCGGGCAGGTTTCACCCAATGAGGCCAGGGGGTCTGTAGGGCTGTCCCCCCTCCACCAGGCCCCAGGGGCAGATAAATAACAAGTGGAACACAGCTCTGTTGTTCTGGACTGGGCTCAGTGGTGAGGGGAAGGGCAGCTGCTGGAGCTGGTGCCATGTGGGCAGGAGGAGCTGCACCAGACCAAGGGGTGACAGGTTCTTGGCTCCCGCAGGAGCAATTCACACTCACCTCTCCTCGGATCACCATCAAACCTGGGGTATAACCAGGATTTAAAAGGCAATTTGCTCCTCATTCTAATGGAATTAAAGGTACCTTGTGAGTGTTGGGCAGGAAGGCCACAGCTGTGTGCCACGTTCACTTGGAACACGACGGGGAATGCAACGGAATATGAGTTTTACTGATCTTGTCTGCACTGCATTGTTATTCAGAGAGAGCGAAATTTACCCTTAGGCACAGGACAAACATTAGAGTTGGGAAAAACATTTCGGCTGAATGCTTTATTTGATGAAAAAAAAAATATGCAGGTTTGAATCAGCTGAAAGTACTTCTGAATTCATGTTGCATTTGTCAACGGGTTTCAGCGAGTAAAAAACCCCCAAATCATTTGTCAGAAAGTCAAAACATGTGCTGTTGATGTTCATTAAATGCAACATCTACAGTTTTAAGGTCTGAAATAACAGTTTTAGAATATTAGTAAGATTTACTTTAAAAATAATGCTAACCCCCGAAAACAGAACTGGTTATTTTGCTTAGATTAAAAAATCATCAAAGTGCAAAATTCAGAAATGTGTTTTGAGGGATGTTTGGTTTTAAAAGAAAACAGAATTTTTCGGGTTGATTCAAAATGTTTTCCCCACTCTTTTGGTTTGGCTGATGAAAAATTGGTTACCCCGGGTCTGCTGAGCTGGCACAGGGTGGTTGTACCTCTTGATTTCAGCCTGGCTGATGCTGCAGCGCCTCTTCCAGCAAGCGCTGACCTCGGTGTGCCCTTTCTGTCTCTGCCCTTGCTTTTCATTTGGTTTTCTGCACTTTTCTGAAGTGTGAGAAACAAGAAGTGAATCTGAGGGCATTGGGGTGCTCTGGCCCAAACCGGTGCTTCGCTGAGTGCATTGAGATTACAGGGAAATACGTGAAGAGAATGAAAGAAAGGGGTTGGAGACTTATGACGAATTGACAATAGCCTGACACCGGTGCATGCGAGAGCGGAGTCGGGTTTGAAGAACTCTGTAATAATTTAATGTACATTATTAAACAATATAGATCTCATTGCAGCTGGTGGTGCTCCTGCTGCAGCAGTACCCTCTTTTATTTTTAATAGCTGAGGGTGTTCTCGTCTCTTTATTGCTCTTGCATCGCGGCGGCGGGCAGGCACCGATGCCAACACCGCTGTCTTGGCAGCAGATGATCACTAAGAGCCCAGGGGAAGGAAGAACCTCTTCAGGCACCAGTCCCTGGCATGGGCTCCCCAGGAAGGCCCTGGGCAGGGTGCTGGTGGGTGATGGAGATGTTGGTGGGGCTGCACATATGGGTACAACAGCAGCATCCTGTGCTGGGGTCCTGCTTGGTGGGTGAGGGTGCAGCAGCTGGGATGGGGAGAGAGCAGACACAGGACCCGTGCAGAGCAGAGGGGACTGGGAGAAGGCAGCAGGGGAGGAGGGTGGCTGGGCACCCTGCAGTGCTTTGTCTCAAGGACCCCGTGTGGTGTCTCTGCTCTCAGCAACAGGGGCTTCTGCTTTCACCATCATCCCCTGAGAGGACCAACAATGTCTCCCACAAGTGTCCCCACGGTGCTACTGTGGGGTGGCCAGTGCTGGCACTGACTGTGGGGTGGTCTGCTCTGAGCTGCCAACCCTTGGTTCCTGCAGCAGCTCTGTGTCCAGGTGACCTCAAAACTCCCTAACTTCATCTGCTGGCTTTGGAGTGCCACGGAACGAGGTGTTTGCACTGGCAGGACACAATGGAAACACAGCCCTCAGAAAGAGGGGGAAAAAAAAAATAAATAGAAAAGATATGTGATCCTATAAGAAAGCAGAGAAGTGTGGAGATAAACTAAGACAGCCAGGGATTTATTCGATAAAATCTATCCCATTTGTCTGGGATCTGCTGAATAGGAGACTAATCAGCTGTTAGAAACTATTTTCCCAGCACCTCCTCGATCATCTACTTTGTTCATTTTTTCCCATCAACCATATATGGCCTCCATGTCAAAACATCATTTTACCATTATTGTCTATTTCCAGGATGTCTTTTATTATCCTGATCTCATTTTGCAGCCCAGAAAGTGGCACAAGCCTGGCTCTATTCCCTCAGATTTATGAAGGGCTGCAGCAGAGGGAGCAGCCTTTCTCCTCCTGCTCAGCTGGTCCCACTCCTGCAAACCAGGGCACTCCACCAAAGGGACTGTGTAGGTTCACACTGGCCTGGTGTCTTTAGTGGCTGGACCTGCTCCTGTGTGCACACAATGGTGGTAGATGCTTTGAAAAAAATAAAAAAGAAAAAAATCTGAATTGCACATAAGGAAGATATGATGAGATCGAATTTACTTGTGGCAGTAATTACAGAAGTACTTATTTTCCAGCACAAGAAGATAAATTTTCTGCATGAAGCACTCTGCACGACTTCAAGCTGTGCCTTTCCCCACGTCAGACCGTCTATTTCTCGCTCCTCTCAGGGAGGAGCCCGCAGCTCTTGTCGGGGTGATGGAACACGGAGGCTCCATCGCCCACCCGGCCGCGGTGAGCGGGGCTGTGGGAGCTGCCTCGGCAGAGCCAGGGCAACCAGGCTCTAATCCAGCCCTCCCCAGCTTTCACAAATCTTCTGCAGTTTAGGCTGTTAAAAATTTAACAGAAGGGGAGGGGAATATTTCAAGGGTAGCCTGACTTAGAAATCTTTTTCAAACCATTGGTGAAAAGCCTGGTTGATGTGCCTCTGCCTTCCTATACACACAGTTATTTAGGTTTTAATCTATCAAAGAGATGCAGTTCTTAGGTCCTGGGCAGCTAATTCTCTGCCCTGGAATTTACACATCATAATAAGAAAGCATTTAAGCCTTTGGGGAAATGAGTTTAGCTCCTTCAATTGCTGAATAATTAAGGGTGACCCTTGTCAAAGACACGGTGGGTGCTATATATCATTGGATTACCTGTCTGGTTGGCAGCATTTTGCAGGCATTTTAGAGCTCTTATTATATGTTGTTTTTCATTTGGATGCGATTTCTTTTGTAATGAGGCAGAACTTATTTTCCAGCCCCTACAGGTGTCTTTGTCAGCTCTCCAAATTGTGCCTGAAGAGGCAGGTTCCCAATTGATCTCTCAATTAGGGCTTTGTTAATACTGGATGAAGGAGGGTTCACCTGGTTTGGACACGGCCTCGTCTGGTCGTGGGCCAAGGCTGTCAGCTGACGGACCACACGTGAAAAACAAGAATCCATCTCTTTGATGTTGCTTTTTCCCCTTGACTGCCCAGGCTGAGCACATGGGCTGCTGGTTGTGGCTGAAGCTGCAAATGCATGAACATGAAAGCGAAAGATTCAGGTGTAAATCTGGAGCAAATGCTGTCCTGAAGTTAGCACACCGGTAATCAGATCTTCTTATGCAGCTTCTCAGAGAGATGATGCAGAGCAAGCTTCCAAAAGAAGCCCATCCTTTTGTGCAGTGCTGCTGAATGGGGTTGGCTGCAGAAGCCCCCGGGATCTGCATCTCTCACCTGCCCAAGTAGCGATGCCAGAAACCGTGGTCGGTGTCCGACTGCCGGCATTGCGGGTGGCGGATCCTTTTCTTTAGGTCACACCAGCTACCCTGCATCACAGCAGTTTATTGCCACGTGCCCGAGCTCGGCAGTGCCCGTGGCAGATGGTGTGTGTTCCTGTGTTCAGGTGCCACAACCAGCCTGATCCCCCACCAGCTGCTCCCGGCTCCATACATCTTGTTTTATGAGACAAGATGTAGTTGCCCCAGTCACCACGGACTGTGGTGGCCTGGTTCCTAATGTCTGCCTTTGTCCTTTTGCTTACAGAAGACGTTTTGAGGAAAGAGCCTCCTCTGGGGGAAGGCTGAGGGGTGACCTTGTACCTGCTGGTGGCAAGAGAAGCACCCCACGAAAGCTGCACGTGACTGGGACCTGTTCTGCCTCAGTTTGGAGCACACCAAGAAAGGTAGGAGCAGGAACCGTTGCCTTCACTTTCACAAGAATAGCTCTATTTGTGTGTGGGAAAACCTCTTGCTGAAGTGTCTGGTCATTTATAGTGCTGCAGCCCAGCCCCGCTCACCCTGCCAGCCTGCAGGATGGGAACGAGCTCCTGGTTACAGCAAATCCAGCTGCTGGCAAATCCAGCTGCAAATCCAGCTGCTGGGATGCTCTCAGCTGAGACCTGGTGGCCAAGGGCTCCCGGTCCTGAGTACTGTGCTGGAAAAATGAAGTGCAAACTGTGGCTGGAGCTTCCCCCTGGACAGTTCCCGTGGGGTTTGATTCACCTTGAAGTAGAAGGGGAGGAAACCAGTGTTTTCAGTGCAGATGAGCCACCAGTTCGCACAGAAACATGATCTGTTTCAAGCAGGTAATTAACTCAGGCTTATTGACCACAGCCCAAACGCCTAATGGAAGAAGTCTGGAAACTGCTCAAAAAATTATTTCCTGCTAAATCAAAAGCTTGCTCTTGCTGAGATGAAAGAGAGGTTAATTTACAAAGATGGTCAGAAAGTTTAATAGCAATTTAATTTTTTTGAAATATGTATGTGTTACTATAGTCTGACATTATGGAGGAAATTGCAACAGTCCTGGAATAGACCTGCTGGCTAATTTTACTCCTATCATGTGTATGGTTGGGTTTTATGTGCAACAATTCATTTGATGGCAGGCTCCAAGTATTAGATTTACAGTAAAAATCAATGTGAGGTTATAGGCCCGGTCTGAATTTATGTCACTTTGATGCCACACACACGAGACTCGATTCCTGCTTCCACAACCTGCACGTTCCCCCTGCCAGGGCCCGGTGGTGCCTCGGCTGCAGTGGGCTGTGGGGAGATGGGATGAGACAGAGCTGCCCCAGTATTTGACCATCCTCGTTATAAACATTTTTTCTTTGCCTTGCATCAGAATTTTCTGGGCTCCTCCCCCAGCCTTCTGGTGCGAAGATAACCTTTCCTGACTTCTTTAGCCACTCTCCAGATCTTTAAGCAATAATAACAGCTGCTCTGTAGATGGGTCACCTCTTCTGGTCTGATGGAAAAGTTTGTCTGGCGATGCGAACTCGTGCCCACAGAAATTAAATCTCTGCACTTAATCATGTGGAAAGCATGGGAACAGGCTGGGGAGCTCCCTACTGCCTCTTACAGACGAGATCTTCCATTCCTTTGGTACTCCACAGATAACGACAATACCTTAATTTCTCCCAGCATTCTTCCGTGTTAAAACCCTGTAGTTTTAATTTCAGTGCTGTAGCTAAAGGCAGGGCTCATTGCTGTTCTCGGGCTATGCTACCAGTGCGTTGTGAAGTGGTCGTTCCAAAGGAGAGCCCCGTGGGTGCCAGATGTGTGCAGCTGCTGTTGCACTAATCCATGACTTTTTGAAGGTATGCTGTTTAGTATCAAAATGTTTGAATGAGCTTGTTACGTGATCATGCCAGTGGACTGTCATATCCATTAATAATATTATGAGCTTTCCTAGGGAGCTGTAACCTCTTTGGTATACATGAATTCAGTAATAACTGTAATTATTATGAAGTTAATATAAAACATGATGTCTCACTCTGCCAATTCAAGGGCAATAAGTGTGAAAAACAGCTTTTCTTCTGATTGCACATTACTCGCTCTTCCCTCGGTTACGAAGCAGCTCTCAAGTGTAGAGGGACGATGCAGCAGGATGCGCAGCTCGGGTAACGATGATTTGCCTTTCCCAGAGCTGGGCAGTGTGGGGGACCCACACCACTCCCCCCTGTGCCTTCCTGGCTGTACACTGGGGTCCCTGCAGCCCCCTGAGAGCTGCTCTCCTGGCCACTTCTGCAGTCCTGGGTACAGCCCAGGCGTAGTTTGGGAGCCCCCGGGCACAGCACCCGAGGCAGCAGCAGCATCCTGCCTGGCTCAGGAGGCTGGCGATAAAAGCAATCCCATTGCTCAAGCAAGTGTGTCTGCACTGGGTGTTTATGGCTCTCTTGGCGGCCACCAGAACCGTGTCCATCTTCCTTTTATGTCTCCAGCTTTGTTCTTTAAATACTTCAGCTTCTCACGGGAGGCTCCAGCCTGGCTCTGGCACTGCAGCCTGGGCGCGGGCTCCCGGCAGCTTTGCCCTCCCTTATTTACTGCCCCGTTAAAACATCTCCACGGAGCCCTTTTACTTTTTAATGCAGGAGATGAAAAACAACTCTGTCAAGATTTTCTTGTGATTCTCTGCCAGTGACATCATTGCAGTGATGTGGGATCAGAGCCCGGCAGAACCCAGGAACCCTCTGTGGGATCTGTCGGATGATGCGCGAGGCCCTTTTAAGCTCCTCTTCAGATGTGCCACCGCAACGAGCCGCTTGGATCTTTCCCAGCAGCGTGAGCTGAAGTAAACTTGATAATGAAAAGAGCCTTGATGTTCACCTGCTCCCACATGTACTGGAGAAAAAAAAAAGAATAAAAATAGAGACTTTTGTATTTAAATGACTTGCTGGTTACGTTCAATCTGCCCAGATGCTGACGGATGTGCAGCCTCACGTGCGGCGAGCACCGTGCACCTCCGGGCTCCGTCTCTCTGGGCCGTGCAGCCAACGCTCTGCTCCTCTCTTAGATCAAAATGCTGAGCACAAGCCATTTGATTCATCACATCTTTTTGACGCGGAGCTAAAAATAGCCGTTTAAAATCCTCAATCATATATAATTAGTCCTGCATTTATTTTTCAACAGATGTTCTTTCCCTGTTGCGTTTGAATAGGAGAGCGCTGAATGGTGTCTCTGTCTGCACTGGCCGGCGGGGAGGAGGGAGGGAACCTGCAGGATTCCAGCTTCCCCACGGGATTGCTTCACGAGGGCACTGGCAGCCATTCCCCCAGCACCTTTGCTCCAGCCTCCACAGACACGTTTTCATTCCCATGGACAAGGGCTGGAATTCCCCGGAGAGTTTTCACTGGGAAGCTTTAGAGGTGTAAGAGGTTAGTGTGAGGAAATCCATTTCTCCTGCCTGGAGGCACTAAGGGAATTAAGATTGCCACGGGATGATGGATCAGCAAAATTTTCCCTCGGAGATCAGATTAATGGGGATTATAGAAAAGTTGCAGTATATTTATCAAAAGGGGAAAAAAAAATAATTAAATTCCTCCTCCCACCATCAGAACTGATTGTAAATTAGGTAAATCTATTTTCCTTTAAAAGAATAATAACCATATATCAGACTTCCAGAACCTTTTTCCCTCAGGGCTCTGAAAATGTATAGTATTAATCTCAGCTACAGGAACAGCACTGATCTTCTATGTTAATTATTGTGCATCTTATTTGCCTTCTATATCTGGACTGATCAGGCACAGGAGTCTGTTAGATAAGACAAAAAGCTGGGAGGGGAGCCAGGGAGTTGGTGGCTATTCAGGTTTGGATCATCTGAAGGCACAGAAAAAGGCCTGAGGAGCATGGAGAAGGGCTTGGGAAGCTCGAAAACCAATTTGAACTGGAAGGCAGCGCTTGCTGCTGCCTGGCAGGGAGGAGGCAGGAGCTGCACAGAGCTGTTGTCGTTTTCTCTTCACTTCTGTGGTGGGTTTTCCTGAGCAAAGGGGTGGCTGCCTGCACGGCCACCACCTCGGGACCTGGACTTGAGATTTGCCTGCGAAAATAAAGCTGCAGTTCAAGAGAGTTGTGACATTTCCTTTTGCTTTCTAGGATGCTGCTGAGGTTCTCTGGCTTCTGTTTCGTCTTGTCCTTTGCGAGGTGTTAAATTATTCCTAGTTTTCATAGTGTAGATGCACATTAAGATGGCGAGTGCGATGAATTAAAGTGTCTGCGTGTTCCAAAGCTCTCGGGGGCCTCAGCTGCCCCTCGGCAGCAGTGATGCTCTGTGCCAACAGCAGCTGCAGCCGAGGAAGAGGAGGCACCTGCACATGGGTTCCTCTCCCCCAGCTCCAGCCTCCCCTCTTGGTCAGCTCCGTACGGATCCGTTGCATCTCTTGGTGATCTCAGAGATCTTCTCCAGCCTCAGTGATTCTGTGATTCTTGCTCCTCACAGATGCCGGATCTGGAGCTGTTCTGGCTCCAGCTTGGGACCTGGCACTGGGGGGTGGTGGTGTTGCAGTTCAGTGCTGAGCTGTGTCCCTGTCCAAACACCCTGCCGTTTGTCCCTAATTCCAGCGCAATTAGACTGCTGTGAGGTGTGTTTATTACATTTTATCTTTTCTGTGCAGCTCTTTTGTAATGAGGAGTTGGATTTCAGTAAAAGCAGAGTGACGTCTCGCGCAGAAGCCCTGCCACCGAGGTCTGAAAGGTTTAAAGCTGATTGCTTAGTAATGGTTCTGGCAAAAATGATAGAGGGCTGAATGTACAAAACACCAGCGTGAGCCTGACTTGATTCCCCTGCCCATGAATGTTTTAACCTCATTTATCCTCTAGGTACTTACAGAACCATTTTACATTTGTGCACTTAAAGGATTAAATAAAATAAATGGAGATGATTATTACTGCCCAGCAAAGCTGATGTTCAAAGACATGGCGTTTCCTTGCAACTGGAATTGTATCTGTGCTGTTTCCATACTCTGCGAGCCTTCCAAAAAGAGGATGATGAATCACACAACCTCCAGCTCTCTACTCCTAATGAGAAACCTCTTAGCAATATGCTGTTTATGGTCTCCTCTCAAGCAGTACATGGATGCTCCTCTTCTTTGGTGTCAAAACGAGATGCAAACCGCATGACACATGCAGGCACTGATGCACAGCCTGCAAAGGGCTCCAGGATTCTTCAAATGTTTGATGTATGCAATGTGGAGGGAGCCTGTCTGATATATATATATATTGCTCACTTAGCTATGGGTGGAAATACTGCAGTTCTGCATGAATAGTTACAAAGCAATGATTCCTGTTAGTGAAACAACCCATTCTAGAGGCTAAGTCTCTAAAGTTTAAACTTGCCCCAATTCTGAAGGTTTGACAGCTGGAAGATGATGGTTCTCTCTCTCTCTCTGTATTCTCCTGGTTCTTCAGTCCACATCACTCAGCCTTTTGCATAAAGGAAGAATTCAATGACTTTTGTCGCAGAGCTTTGAACCCAGCAGGTAAAACTCAAGGGTTCTTCAGAGCCCACTCTGAAGAGTCATTTGGGTCACTTCACTCTGAAGCAATTAGTGCCCCCTCCCCTAACTCTGCGTGCCTGCAGCCCTTCCCTGGCACACTGGGTGCCAGCAGCCCTTCCACACTGGCTCTGAAGGGCTGCATGGGCTCGGTGGGACGTGGGCAGAGCGCGCTGCCCACGGGGGCCTCTGCCAGTACTACTCGAAGCAGAGAAGCAAAACCTGCTCCTGGCTGCCTGGGCTCCTTTAGTGCTTCTTGGGGGCAGGATGCCTCCTTTGCTATTGTGCCTGTGTGATTCAGAGCTCTCCTAAATGGAGCAGAGTGAGCAGAACCAGGCCTGTCAAAGCCCTTCCAGTGCTGCTTTCCATCTGCTGTCTCAGATGCTTAAGATGTGCAGTGCGAGCCCTCTCTTGGGTGCAGCTAATGCATCGTGATCCCTTTGCTGTATTAATGGCATTATTTTCCTCCGGCTGTGAAGTACTTGGGGCTTGTATTGTGACAAGATTCAAGCACTCTGTTGTCAGTCTGAGGTGCTGGATGTCTCTTTTCAGAAGGCTGGTTTGCAACCCCAGGGGAGAGGAAGAAGATAAACAGAAGAACTCTTAAAGGCAAGAAAGGACTTCGTTCCCTGCCAGCACCTTCAGACCCTCTTTCCTGCAAAAGCCTTTCTTGGGAGCACCAAAGCTCTCCAGGACTTGCCAGGAGGTTGGCATTTCTCCCCAACCAGTAGAAGTTGTGCTTAGATGTTCACTCTGTGAGTTGACCCACGGGTATGTGTAGAAACCTCCAACACCCCATCCCAAAGGTGCACGCTGGAGCAGGCTGCTCCTTCTGTGGAGCTCAGAGCTCCCCAAGGATGGTCCTGTCCCCCCCATCCCCTCCCCTCCCTGCAGGTCTGAACCTCCCCAGCTCAGCACAGCAGCAGAGGAGATGTCCTCTCCGCATCTCAGCACATGCCTTCCTCGCTTCTCTCTGCATCTCAGAGTGAAAATTCAGTCTGTAACTGTTCTGACTTATTAGAAAAATCACATCAGAATTTACAGAAGAGCTTCTTGCTTTAACTTTTTCAGATATACAATACTCATCTGTTTTTCTTAGCCGCTCTTCTGAACACTGTGAAAGAAAAGGCAGCTCCCTGTGTGGTAACCCTGTACGTTTAGCCAGAGGCACTATCTCCACGGCAGCAGTAACAGTAGACGAACATATATTTTTTTCTGTCCTCTGGGGCATCCAGGTATCAGCTGTTGCTGGAGGCAGGGTGGTAAACAAGCGGGAGGAAAGCGAGTCCTCAGCCCCTTCCTGCGGGCATCACTGAACAGGCCAACAAACCTTTATTCTTCAAAACTCAGAAGTTGTTGTTATTTTGGTCGCCGCGCTTATTAAGTGGATTGTTTGGAGCTGTGCTTTGTAAATAATGCAAACCAGTCAGGGAAAGCGAGGAGCCGGGCGTGCTGCAGAGCGCGCGATAGACAGTTGTCACAGTAACTGCTCAGTTTTGCCTGGGTTTGGTTATTCTCTTAGAGCTAAAGGCAAAAAAAGAGGAACTGTAGATTCATCTGAAGTTTGGCAGCACGGAGTCTATTAAAGACCCATCGTCTGGGCTCAGCAGACCTGTGCCAGCCTGGCAGGAGGTGCTGGCACCGCACGACCCGGCTTGCTGGACCGCTGAGCTAAGTACCAAAGGGAGGTCAACAGAGGAAATGTCCCTTTCCTATCTATTTTAAATTGCCAATAAAATCCTGTAGTCATTAAATTAGTTGTAACTACAGAACTGTGATTCTAAGTGAAAATCCCAGTCCTGCCAATCCTCATTTACGCATCTATCCCATGGTGCCATTGACACGACTAGAAACCTGTACCCCAGGGAGGAATGTCTGGAGATGCTGTCGTGTTTAACAGTTAGACTTTTAACAATGGAAAAATACTTAAAGATTTGTGTATTTATGACTTTCGTACTCTTTCCATTCCCCAATGTTTCTTTGTCTTCTCCAAACAAGATTCCTGTGGCAAGTGGTAGCGAGACGCTCGAGTCTCCATCGTGGCTGCGAGCCCCGAATCAGCGTCGACTTTGAACTGGGGACTCAAGCAGCAAAGCATTTTTCTGATTGGTCATCTCCAGGATGACACAGCAGGGCTTTTTTTATTTGTTTGGTGGGATGCTCACAAGAAGCTGTCTGGATTACACCGTCCTGCAGGTCCCTGTGATGCTGGAAGTAGGGCAGCAGCAGCCGCGGGGGTGGCCGGGGACAGCTCTTCCCTCGGATCCGAAGGAGATGCTGGTTTCCATGTGCTGAGCACAATGCTCACCCTGGGCCCAGCCAGAGCTTCTGCTGATTCCAAGTCTCCATGAGATTTGTATTAATATAATGATTGACAAGATCCTTGAACATAATTACACGTATTAAAAACATTCTGAGTTTTGCCCAACAGCAATTTAGGAGAGAAATTGATTTATTAATTTAACTGTGATTTCTTGTCTGTTATTACAGTGAGTCAGAAAGACTGAAAACCTGCTAATTAAAACTCATAACACTTCTGAGCAATGCAGAGGAGCAACAAACTTACGTATTGCAAAGCAAATACTGATGGAGCCTTCCAAAAAGAAAAAAATGGGAAAAAAACCCCCGCTGTCAGCTTGGAAAGCAAGACTCTCCCCGTGCTTCTCCTAGGAGAAAAATTCGGGAAAATTATAACATACGTTATTCTTGTGACATAGAAATCCTGTCCTTGCAGCCAGAGCAAAACCATAACAATGGGACGTTGGCTGCAGTTTGCCTTTGTTTTGTTTGGCACAACGCAAGGCGAGAAGCTGGAGGAGGGTGTGAATGTGCAGATAGCAAGCGGCAGCAGCAGCCAGCGCCCGTGCCAGGCGGCTGCAGGGAATTAGGTGTCGTGAGCGTTTCTTCCCCATCTCCCACTCAGCCTCGAAACGTTGCTTCTGCTGGCACAGGAGCAAGGTAGCAACGTGTACCTGTGCTGCGACTTGATGGCAAAACATTGCATGTAATCTCCAGCGATACCCTGACAAGTGGCAAACCCAGAAACCCTCCTGCATCCCACCCCGTGCAGGTGGCTGTTGGTGCTCGTGGGGCTGGGACGAGGCTGTTTAACGTTCCTGCTGGCTGGTTGGAGTGGGGCTGTGCCTGAGCAGAGCAGCTCGTTTTTAATTAGCCAGAGCCTGCGTTAAGCATTGTTAACCAATATTGTCAGGGGCTGAGTGATTGTTCTCTAATTTGTTAAGGTTCTCCCACAGTTGACGTTTCTCTGCTCTTTATTTTAAGCGAGTCTGACTGAAAATTGATGGCTTTGGGAGGTGGGGGAGAGGCGAGTGCTTCCCCAGGATGGGGAGGGGCAGCTCTGCGTACCCTGCTGCCGGTGGGCTCTGGGACGGGACCACTTGGACATGGGCCACCTGCAGCTCTCTGGGCTGGGCAGGGCTCAGCTCACCTGAGGGTGGTTTGATGATCACTCCCCAGCTGCTCCTGACCCTGCAAAAGCCACCTCTGCCCCGGCACCAGCTTTCCCTGTAATCCTGGGAGGATGGCTGAGCTTCCTGAGGAGCGTGGATGGGCTTTTAAGGTACTTTCAAACGTTTCCTTTAACAAGAAGATGCTTCTTGAGTTTTTATTTCCATTCTTAAAAGATGAGTACTGGGTCCTTTAAGTGTTTCTCGGCTTGAGAGTCAAAGTTGGTAGGAAGATGTTAGCTTTAACTCGGAGCAGGCTTGAATAACAAGTGAGCTGGTCTGCTGGGGGAGCAGGGGCAGGGTCTGTGCCAGCAATACCGGGAGACCCTCACTTCCCACGGGACTCGCTGCCATCTGGGAGCTGCCCCCGGGGAGCCTGGGGACAGTTGCCTGGATGTTATGGATGAGGTGCCAGGAAACAGGCTTCACTTTCCTTCTGAATGATGGAAAGTCACAGCAAGAAAGAGCTGCCGTGCCTTTGGGAGACTCTAGAAACAGGAGCAATGTCTCTGACTTTCTGCTGGGAGAGAGAGAGAGGTGGTTAAAGTGCAAGAGGAGGTGATACATGAGTCTGGTTGGATATCAGCCTCCCAAGAGACTATCAAGCCTAATTCATTCAGCTATAGTGTACCTATAAAGCCTAATGTTTCTATCCATAATGTGCTTGTTCGGGCTAAGCATATTGATCTCCTGTGGAAAGTGAGTAGAAAGGGATTTTCTGCCTTGTGGTGGGGGGTGGCTGGGTACCAGCCTGCTGTGTGATGGAGAAGGGCCTGCCTGGCATCTTCCCTTCCCAGAGCCTCCCCTGGTCCCCAGTGAGCACCCAGCTTTGCTTCAGGGAACCAGCAGTCGGTCACAACTGCAGTACCTGGCAGTGCAGTGATGTAGTGCCCTCCCCAGAGAGGTATCTTAATGGCCAGACCGTTGCTGGCCTGGAGATCGTGCCAGGGCCGGCTGGGAAGGCAGAGTAGAACAAAAAGCAGCAGTTGCGGGAGGGCTGACGGGTTTCTGCCTGGGGAGCATCTCTGCGACAGCCTGGGAAGTCAGAGGTGAAGCCAAGGGATGTTGTATTCGATGGCTAATGAGCTGTGGGTTCTGCCTGGCTGCAGCTGGGAGGTTGTTGTGCTGGGATGAGGACTCTGCTGCAGGCTGGGTGGGTTGGGCATCCCACCAGTGTGTCCCTGATGAGGTGTCCTGGAATGGCTGGGGATCCTGGGGCAGCTGGAGCAGCATCCTAAAAGCATTTGCTGGTTTTCTGTTTTATATCTGTAACGGCTCACTCCTGGCAGCGCTTTCCTTCCCGTTTGATTCCATCTCCCAGGCAGAGTACAGGAGGTTTAAATGGATCACAGCTTTTTGAGTAAACACCAGTTAGATGTGGCAGAAGGATGCTACAAGCATCTGCCTGCTTCCTCCGACAGCAGGTGAACGTGCCCCACACCCTCCCTGCCTCCTCCCAAACTGTCACCTCCATGGGGTTAAACTTCAGGGTGGTGTAAATAAAACCCAAAGAGCCGTAGCTGGGCTCTGCACTCACTGGAGTGGCTCATCTCACGTTGGTGAGATGGGGACCTACCACCCAGGGTCCTTCCCAGGACAGGAAGGGAAAAGGCCAAGTCTTTGCAAGGGGCAGCACTGGCCTTACAAGGTGTTCTGTCATTCCTCATCGAGTACCCGCTACTTTAAGCAACTAATGTCAGATCAAGCAACACTCTGCTCTAAACTTTATGCCTTTCCCTGTAATAATTGCTGTTTGACTCGGTGCATTATAGAGGCCTTTGGCTTTACTTTGAAATGGGCATTGCCGACTGGTGCCAAAGACAGGGACTGAAATGAAAAAATCTTTGATCTAACTCAGTATCACAGCTTTTTTATTTTGGTATATTAACATAATCTCTGTGCTGAAATTAATCTGTGGTGTGGCTGCAGTGTGTTGAAGATTATATGTATTAGCATTCAAGATGATGACTTTTTTTTTTTCCAGCAGTAGCAATTCTTACTTTTTAAGCAGCTCCTATTTAAGGAGCTGATCTATTATGCCCTACAAAATATCCTCAGGAAAAGTTCAGGAGACATTTGCAGAGAAACTGTGTTTATTCCTTCGGATAAAACCAGTTGTAGGTGTGAGGGTGCCAGCAGCTCCGAGTGTACCCCAGGCTCTGTGCAAGGCCAGGACAAGGACGGGGTTTCTGACTGTTTTGTCCTTTATTCAGCTCATTGCAGAGGCCTGGAGATCTTCTTTTTCAGTGAGAAACTGCATTAACAGGAGCAAAAATATCTGCTTTGCATAAAACATCAGAACGTGTTTTGAGTTTTGGCTTTTTGTTTGTCTCTGTAGCTAACAAAATAAGCAAGTTCTGTATTCAAAGGACAGTATTTTCCAGCGGATTCATTAAAAGAGACTGTAGCTGACAACTGATGCTATTAGCAAGATTATTTATCTCGTATTTGAAGTATTTCCATCCTGAAAGTAAAATGTCCATTCTATAAGTCTATTAATATACAGTTCATTAAACTAGAAACAACTATATAATTACGAAGCAACTATATAATTAAAAAACAACAATTCATTAGCCTTAATGGGATTTAATAAAGTTCCTAAGCAAGGATTCTTCAGAGAATTAATTACAATATAGTAATCGGGGGGGGGGGAATCCATTTCATCACCCAGCTCTATTTCTCTGATTCCTGAGCTGTGAAGCATCAACAGTTCTCTGAACAACCCCCTCCTGGCAGTGCAGAGTTTTTCCCAAACCCGTCGCAGGGCAGGCTCCCGAGGCTGGATAGCTTACAGGAGAACTGCTCTTTGTTTGGTAAACACCCTATTTCCAAGCAAAAGCAACATTATTAATCATTCCACAGCCCCTGGTGTTGTGCGGGGAGGTGCTGGGTTCAGGAGATCTCAGCAGCCCCAGCCCACTGCTCCAGCTGATCTGGAGCTGTCAGGGATGCGAATCCCGTCGCTTTGGTTGCTTCGTGGTCATCCCAGTGAAGGTCCAGGTCTTAATCCAGCCAACGTGTAAATGAGACTGTCTGAATTTCATAGTCCTTAGCAAGATCCATCGTTTCTCATCAGGGCTTTTTATCTCTGCCTGCTTTTTTTGCTTGGAGGGCTAGCCCAGCTCTTATTAATTAAACAGCAGCTTTCTGCAGGCACTGATAGAATTATCAAGTTATACCTGCCACGATACAGGGAATAAAAGGGAGCAGATGTATTATTTTTAATGCAAATGGCTTGGGTTCAGACATATTTGATCAAACCTAACCGACAATTAAATTATAAATGACTGAAGCGAAAGGGTCAGTAATAAAACAAATGACCCTGTCACTGTCAGTGTCACATTTAAGTGAAATAGTTTTTTCGAAGCGAGATGAGAATTGCAAGTGTTGACTATGGCTGGCTATTAAAAATCAGCAGCAAGGATTTTTAGAGATGGCAGCAGATGACGGATATCATTTCTATAGTGCACCTGTAAAACGTGCAAAACCGTGTGGAAGCCCCAGCTCCCTGGCTCACACCACCTAATTTAAGCCTAGCTTATGCTCAGCGTAGACTAACGGCTGCCGTGGGCCCCGCTGAGGTCTCGCAGCGCTGTGATAAGAGATCGGTGTTCGATCGGCATCTCTAACGGGGGGGGGTTTGTACCAACACGTTGAAATCCATGTCGACATCCTTGACTAAAAGGACAAAACCCGCCTTATCAGCCTGACTCCAACTCCCTGTCTCAGAGGCTTTAGGAAACGCAGAAGGTGTAGGTTTATCGCAGGCTGGCATTAGGCAGCTTCCCCTCGGCTCCCGTCGCCTTTCCCCGCTCGGGGCTGCGCTTTGGGAAGGTCTTTGGAGTCATTTTGTGCTCTCGTTGTGTCACGACTTCATCTTTTGTGCACTCCTGGGCTGTTCCCTCCCTCAGATAGTGTATCCCTTTATCTCCTGTAGTTTGGCCTTCTTTTATCTGATTATTTCCTGGGGTTTATTTATTTATTTATTTTCCCCATTAATAAAGAATGATTAAGCACTGGAGAGAATATTTTGCAGATAGGCTTAAGGAGCTCAGTCTGTTTATCTTATCAAAAAGAAGCTTGTAACTTAATTTCAGTGGATAAGTACCTTCGCAGGGAGGAAGCTCCAGGTACTGAAAGGCTTTTTCGTCAGACAAAGCCACAAAAACACCCTATAGATTTAAGCTGAAGCCAGAAAAATCCAATTAACAAGGTAGAAATTTCAAACTCTGAGGATCATTAACTACTGGGAAAATTTGGCTAGCTCCTCCCTTCTCTGGGTGTCTCTGGATCCAGATCTAATGCTCTCCTGGATGATCTGGTCTGATGGCACTCAGCAGTACAGAGGAAGCACTTGACTGCCTGTTACCTCCTGGGCCTCCCACAAGGCAGCCCAAGCTGATTTTACCCTCCGAGTCCACAAATATCCCACATTCTTCCTGAGATGCTTCACCTGGGCTGTGATCTGCGGGGTTGATCAGGCAGCTGAAGCACTGCCCGATAGACCAGCAGTCTTGTGGGGACCAGCAGGAGTCTTGGTTCAAACCAGTGTTCCGTGCCAGGGCAATTCTCTTGTGTCCGAGCCTGGCCAACCTGCCCTGGGTCAGGATCTGGTTTGTGTGCTGGGAAGGTCTTGAAATACCAATAGCACAAGGGAGAGCAAGACAGCAAACCCCAGCAGCACGTTGCTTCCCCTCCCCAGGCAGCGATGACTGAGGATGCAGTCGCAAGCATCCCACGATAAGCTTTGCATTTGGAAAGGTTTCTGACTCAGCCTTTGCGAGCTGGGGAAGCAGCTTAAAAGTAGCGAGAGACACTAATTGGTCATTTGAACTTTGCCTGAAGGGCCCTTCCAGTGGGGACAGTGGCTCCTGCTGACTCAGTGAGGCTGAGATGAAAAGAAGATGAATTCCACAGAGGAAGAGTCAACAAGGAGGAGGAAGGCCAGCGGCTTTGGATGGGGACTTCCAGTTCATTTGGGCGATGCAGTTTTGCCCCTCTGCTTGCTCGTGCAGGAGAATGCAAATGTGGAAACCTTCCCTCCTCCCCTAGTTTCTCTGCCCAGTCCTACCCAGGTTTTGGCCCCAGAAGATGAGCAAGGACACTTTATTTTTTCTCCCTTCTCTCTACTTGCAGAGGTGGGTTTTTTTTTGGGGGGGGTTGGGGTGGGAGGAGCAGATATGGACAGATGTGCAACAGCAGCTTTACGTGACTGACTGCAAATGGTTGTAGGTGGGGTCTTATACTCTCTTCTCCTGTGGTCTTGGGTGAAGCTGTTTAGTTACTGAGACACCAAACAGAAACCTGCAGATGTTCTGCTTGGGCCCCAGAATGGGTTAACTGGGTCTGCAGTCACTTGCTGCCTGGAAAACCTCAGGTATAGTGAGGGGAGCTGATGTCTACAAGGGCTAAAATCAGGCCATTACACTTCACCCAGAGAACATGTTAAATATTATGGAGTTATTTCTGAGTGATAGTGTATAATTCTTGCAACAACTAACCTACAGGAACAGGGTTTTGCGAAGTATTTATCAACTGGAGCCAGAGCAGGGTGTTGCCATGGAGATGAGAAGTAGCTGGGTGATGTTTTTTTTTCTTCGGCACGTCTATTGTTGCAAAACACAAGTGGGGAAAGAAAAGGAGCCATGTTATCTTTGAAGAAGTAAAAACTTGGGTTTAGGTTGTCACACAGGGGCGAAACCACTTCTCTTGGACCGTGGAAGGTGGGGTGTATCCCAGTAGGTATGGACTCAGAGCTGGGCTCTGCAGAGCAGGCTGCCACTCCAGAGGGGACGTGGGATGCTGTGGCCCCCAGTGAAGTTACTGAGTTAGAAATAAAAGCAATAGATTTTCCCATGACTGAAGGTCTATGTAAATCCAAGGTCACCAGAACCACTTCTGTGGCTGCTGCTTATCATTTAATGAAGATAAAAAAGAGCAATTAAGTTTAGTCTGGCAATTTGGCACATTAGCATTAATCTTCAATGAAATCAGAAGGTGTTTGTGTTTTGTGTAAGCTCAGCTCATGTATCATTTTACTGCTAACAAGCAGAAGCCATAATTACTCTTCTATTTGACAGAATTTGTGGATGATTTTATTGACAGCTCCCCATGTTATTTATGCATACAAGTCATTTACTTAAGGGGAAACTTTAATGTTGAGTATGTGTTCAACTTCCTAGCCAGCAAAGGGCAGCTTTGGGTGATGTCCACTGAAACTTTCTCCATTTCTCAATGGAGATCAGCGCGCTGCGGCGATGACAACGGCGGTGACACGTGCAGGGGTGGGCCTGCCCTTCCTTTGGACTTAATCTTCAGTTCTTAAGTACTGGTATCATCCTAATGTGAACTGCACTTGCTCTTTATTTAGCGATGCAAAGAACATTTTATGGTTTTATCACACAAAAAGAATAAATTTGGAATACATTAGGCAGCGGCCCTGACTTACGGCTGGGTTATACTGATGGGTTGCATTTGGCATTCATGACTACTTCTAGCACTTAATGGCTTGGCTTTAATGGTTTTTATTTCCTTTTATTAAAAAATATCCCACAAGACCATAAGGTCCATTACAGGGCCGGGCTGGGGGTGTGCAAGGCATTTCTAAACTCACAGCAGCACTGTATGTTAAATATTCATAGCTGCAGCTACCATGTGCTGTTGATAAGGACATTGATTTTCTCTGGAAGCAAAAGAATTATTTGTGGCATTTATTGTCTGCTGGGACGCTTTATGTAAAAGTTTGGGAAAAATATTAAGCATTGTGCAGGCTTTTGGGTTTATACCCTCCTACGGCAGGGAAAATAAAGCCCAAAATATAATTTAGTTAAATCGTGTTTCTCAGGACTGGACTTAATAACACAAAAGAAACACCAAGTGAGGAGTGAACCCCTCGAGCATGTCCAGCCGGCGAGGCTGCCGGGTTCCGCAGCACCCACCACTGATGTTTGCTTGGGTTTTGCACATACCTGTTTTATAGAGAAGCTTGAAACAAGATTAAGTTCTGCCCCTGGAGAGTCCCTGGTGGGGCTGGGAAGCATCAGAGGGAGAGATTAGTCATGGTGCTAAATGCACTCCTGGCAGTCAGTCTCCTCCTGTAACGGGAGCCTGCATGAAATGGGCTGCAGTGGAGATACTGGTCCTTGTGCTGAGCCAGTTCACCCAGTATGAACTGCGTCCATCGGTGCCTGCTAGTTCCATTTGTCACCTTTGAGATGGGCCTTGTGTGAGCAGTGGCTGTAGGTCCCACGGAGGGATGGGGGTTGTTTCTGGGGGATGTGTTTTGGTTTGGGAGCCCAGCTCCACCCAGGAGCCAGGCTTTGCTCCCACGCAGCCCCTCGCCGCGTCTCCCCGGGTCCCCAGCCTCCTGCCTGCTTGCTTTTCAGAGCTCTGCGCTGGAATTTAAACTGAAATAAATGAAACTTAAAATCTGAGGTGAAATAAGGGTAATAAGCTGGAGCCTGGAACAAATCAGTAGCTTGCAGTGGTGCCTGATCCATTGCCTTCGGAACGCCCCTTGCCCCGTGCTCTGCAGGGTTCCCCAGCCTGGACTCTCCCATCTCTCCATTGGCTGCTGGAGCTTTTCTCTTCATGGGAAAAGAACACGTTTCCCTTTCTTCAACCCACCTACGTCGCCTGTGAATGCAGAAGCTGCTGAGCCCTCAAAAGCACAGCGCTGGGCAGGGCTGTGTGGGAGGGTTATTGTTTTAGTGTTAATGGTATTTCTTGCAAATGACGGGGTGCTCCGCAGCGTTCTGCCTGCTGCCGTCGTTGCAGATGATCCCAACCCTTCGCTGATGCTGAGCTGCCAGGTCGGGCCTGATGGAACTGTTCTTCCCCAGGTTGGGGGAGCACAGCTGCATGGTTCTTGTCTCTCCCTGGTAGGGAAGTCGAGCCTATTTCTGGAAAGCAAAGCTGCGCTTTTTCTCAGTAGCAAAGTGCAACGTTTTATTTCCAGAGATTTCAGAGTGTCTGAAACCAGAATAGACCATTGCTCAGGGGAGAGGCTGATTGTGGAGCAGCCACGTGCCAGCCAGTGACTGTCGCTGCCGTGAAAAGCCCAACCCAGGGTCCGTTTACCTGGCTCTGATTTGCAGCTGTGGTCCAAGGTGAGCAATGCAGGGGATCTGCGAAGCAATAAGCCTGTTTTTCAGACACCACTTCAGCCAAGGTGTTGCCCTTTGCACCCTGCTTCTAATTGCAAGGAGTTAAGAAATGTCCAGGGAATATTAATCAAATTACCCACCTCATTTGGCCCCGATTAGTTTCTAAACCGTGTTTGGGTTGGCAGCCTTGGGCTGACTGCTGATGGGAGGATGGAGAAGGTGCCCAGCGTTTCGTGCAGCTGTGAGGCTTCACCTCAACTCAACCTCTGGAAAGGTTACAGTGGTTACGCTAAAACATCTGCTCTGGCTTTAGTGGTATTATACTGAGAAACTCTGTAAGAAGGGTCAATACAAAAGCTAAAAATCCCTGCTGGAATGTGCCCGTGCTCTCCGTGCAGAGGGACGGGCTGTTCCTCAAAGAGGTGCACGAAGCTTTGAGATGTGGTCTGATATTACTGAGGAGCACCTACTCATGCTGCTGTGGGTCAATTCGAGGCAGACCTGGGTAGGAAGCGAGAGCCACGAGGGAAGGGAAGCACCCCACAAGCCCCCTTGCTGCTGGCAGGTTCGAGCCTGCTTGGGTAGTTGGTTTGTGTTGGTTTGAAAGGCCCTTGTTCTGCGGATGACTGGTCCCTGCGTCAGCGCTGCGCAGCTCTGCCGGGTGGGATCTGGAATAACAAGCGTTTGCGGCATCAGGGGAGCCCTGTGGGAGTTAATCCTTATAAATAATCTAGGCACTGTCAACTCCTGTCGTCTCCTCTCTGCTATGGAGAAGGGTAGGGAGCGACAGAGGGAAGGAGCTGCTGGCCTGTTGGTCTCGCTTGGGTTTGGAGGTGAAGAAACGGGAGGAGGTGTAGGGGCAGCTCTGGTGTTTATGCACCACCTTAATGCACACGAAAAGGCATCTGTTCCCTTCAAGTACATTTACTTGCTTTTGGGTTTTTTGGTTTGTTTTTTTTTTTTAATCAGACCTGAAAAAGATTACACTCACAGAATCACTGAGGCTGGACAAGACCTCTGAGATCATCAAGTCCAGCCTAGGACCTAATACATTGGCCAGACCATGGCACTAAGTGCCACATCCAGCCTTTCATTAAACATATCCAGGGACAGTGACAGAGATCTCGTATTGTGAGATCTTCAGCCCTTTGAAAGAGAAGCACTGCCCATGAAGCCATCTCACATGTGGGAAGCCCCAGCTGGGAGCTCAGACTTCACTGTGGCTGGAGAGAACCTGTCTCAATCTTACCTTTCCTGGACATAACCCCCTTTCCCTACCAGAGGCAATTCCTCACTGCAGAACCTCTCCACTGCTGCTCCTGTGCCCCTGGCAGGGTCCTCCACCGCATCTGGTGCTTAGGGACATGGATTAGTGGTTTTTGATAGGGCTAGGAGTAAGGTTGGACTTGGTGATCTTGAAGGTCTCTTCCAGCCGGAACTGTTCTGTGCTCTAATAATAGCTGTTAGATTCTCCTAGTGCTCTTCTGCTCCTTGCCCATGGCGTTCATCCACCCAGTGATGATAACCAAACCTGGCTGCCCCAGGAGACGCAGCCGTCTTGCAGCACAGAGGGGGGTGTTCACGAGCCATATGGTTGCCCGATGGCCAAGCATCTGCTGAGGCTTCTCAAGCACCAGTTGGTGCTTGTGATACTTCCCCGGGCCTTGCGCTCGGCTGGAGCTCCCCAAGTGTGAACAAACCAACCTCCTTCCCTGGAGGAAGCGTGTGGGGTACCTTCTGTAGGCTCACCTGCCACACAGTCATCAAAGCTCTCTCCTCTGTACTTGTGGAGAAGACGTGGACGCAGAAGCTCTAAGAAGCTCGAGTTGTCATGGAGGGAGATGAAAGTACAATAGTCAGAGCCTGAAATTTGTGGCTTGCAAGATGACGTGTTGTGTCTAGGTGGAGGAGGAGTTTGAGGTGAAGAAGTTGTTTATTCATTATTTCTGTTTAAAGTCTCTTTGGAGACTCTTGCTTTTGAATTTGGGCTTCATAAGTTTCAAAAGCTTATTCTGGGGTGGGGGGGGGGGGGAGGAACACGAAGAGACAGGAAAGTTTTTAAAAGCAAATCTCGCCATCCTTCAAATGGAAGTCTTTGCTGTGGTTGGAGTCGTCACCAGCTGCTCATACTCAGATCTCTGAAAAGGGGGTGGAGAGAGAGAAGTGGGGCCCTGACGTGGCTGCGGCAGCTCGTTCTCAGGTGCCTGTTGGTACCAGGAGCTTTATGATTGCTGCATGTACATGTTTTTTTTTTTTTCCAGCTGCAGGAACCTTTCCAATGGGATTTAATAAGTCTCCAAGCTTCTATTTCCATGTTTCTCAGACCGTCTCAGTGATGGCCATGAGGATGCCGTTTCCTGCCTGGTGTTTCAGGGTTATTTCTGTTCTCTCCTTGAAATCTGCTCCCAACACTCACATGTGCAAAACTTGGGTGACAACCTTGCTCCTTCTGCCTTTTGTATCCATCACATTCACAAAGGCAATTCCTCCAGAATGAACTTATCATAGAATTATTAATTTGTTAAAGAGATGACAAATCCTTTTCCTAACCCCAAAAAGGGGCCAAGTGAAATCTGCCACAAGCATCTGTCCCTGCTACTGTGAGCTGAGCTGAGCTCCCCTCTCCCTGTGGGCCCTTCCTGGGCAGGGGGAGTTGTCCCATCAGTGATTTGCCCCGTTGGGTGGGAACAAGCCAGCAGATGGCACGGGGAAAAGGAGCAGCAGCATTCAGACTTGCCCACTTCTGAACCTAAGGGCAATGGTTTTCCTTTATTTCCTTGACAACCTCATCCAAGTTGCACATAATTCTCTTAAAAGAAATACTGACATTTTTGGCCTGCTTTTTTCTTCTTGTTTAAAAAATTGCTGAATAATCGGAGCTGCTCCATCAGTGCAGGGGATCTTTTGCTGCAGCTTGAGTCTATGGCCTGGATCATTTTCACAAAAGCTCTGCAAATCTGTGTAAAGATGAGGAAAACAACCTAATCTTGGGGAAAAAAAGCGTACAGGTTGTATAAAATGAACAGATGGGGAGTGCAGAAAACTCCATTTAGATTGTACTTGGAGGGAGGTGGGTAATTCTCTGAACTTCTGAGAATCTCTTCTGTTTTTTAAACGAGCAATATTATATAGAGACAACCGGAGCGCAGGGGACCTTCAGTGTAATTGAGATGTTATGACTTGTTTACAGAGGCAATGATTATAAGATTATGTACTTTCCTATGAAATTTCTTGTAAGGGAGTCCAGCTGTTGGGTGGTGATTGTGGTGCCTCCAGAAGCCTTACCTCGGGGAGTGGGTGGAAGAGTTGCCTCCTTCCTGGGACACGCTTTTTCTCAGTTAGCATGATTGTTTCCTCAGCTTCAAATCCTGTGCTGAAACTGTTGCTTGGTTTGGGTTTGTTTTGTTTTCTTTAATTTAGCACTGAATTTTATTGTCTCAGCAGCTTGGGTGCTTCTTCCCTTTCTTGTCTGAGAGTTTTCTTGAGCTTTGCAAGGGAGATGCCCTTGGTGGAGCAGCACAGCTGACTCCCAAGGACGAGGCAGCAGCAATTTGTTGTTTGGGTGCATCATCTTCACAGGATGCCCTTGGTTACGCCTCTGCAACGGCACTAAAGGGTAATGGGGTTGCACAGATGCGAGGCAATCGTTTGGCCTGCACGCTCACTTTCTGCTGCTGGTGATGCAGAAAATGTGAGCCTCGGACATCAGCTGGGAGCCCTGCAGGGCTCAGCCCTCCCCTCCGCAGTTTATTCCTCCTGGAGATGGAGAAGGGATTTGGAGCGAGCTCTCAAACCCCCATGGGGACAGTGTGGCCCCTCTTGCCATGCTGGTGAGGTGAGCCAGATGTCCCTGCTGCCAGGAAGGGCTGCCCCAACCACCATCCCATCCCATGTCCTCAGCATGCTCAAGACCTTCCCTGGGCATCTGTTTGCAGAGGGGTGGGTGGGAGACTTGGTATTAAAAAAAATAGTGAAATCTTCCAGATCCAACCTAAGGCTTTTACTGTGGAGCAGCAACCTTTGTGTTGCCTGTCCTGGAACAACACTGGTCTCTGGGGTGGGGAAATAGAGCAGAGAGAGAGGAAAAGGAAAATAGAGAGTCTTAGTTAGATGGACCTCGGATGATTTCACAGCCTGCTTAAAATGCTGGAACCATCTTCCCTGCTGGATGCTGCTGTGTCAGGAGCCTGAGGCTGACCAGGAGGGACCTGGGGGGGCACAGCCTTGTGCTGGGCAGGAGGGTGGGACTCTGGGGGGGTTTGCTTTGGTGTTTTCAGGGCTGTGCAGAGTTCTCTGGGACTCTAACAGCACCATTCCCAAAGCTGCTGCTTGCAGGTGTCAGCATTTATTCTTTTGTGTAAACATCCCTTGTAAGAAATTAATGTAGCTGATTAAAAAAACCCAGTCTGAGCTGCATTAGGAGAATGTGGAATACGTGATTGAAACTTTTATAGCAATGAAAGGGAGGTAGTGTCAGAAAGTGACTTTGAACCAACTCTCTTAATTAAAAAATAATGCCTTTCCATCACGGATTTTGCAGAGAAAATTCCCTAAGCCTTAGTTTTTCTGATGTTGTGATAGATTCATAGTATTTATTCTTAAAAAGGCCAGAGTAGTGGCAACAATTCTGTTCATAACTGGAAATTACAGGGAACAAATTTCTAGGGTCATAGCTTTAGAAACAAAAGGGAAAGCCCAGAATGGGGAAGTGGTGAAACACCTGGTTTGGGGAGCACTTGGATGCTCTGCCCCTCTCCTCTGTGCACTGCAGAGCATCCTGCTCCTCCTCAGCTCCGCAGCCGGCTGCTTCGTGGTGATATTTCTAATGGTATCATTTCTCAGTTGAGATCCATTCATTTTTATTTTTTTTAATAATTTTTATTTAAATGCCAACTAATTAATTATTCCAGATGCACCGTAGA
>WUAM01000217.1:6415681-6432548 GCA_024336885.1 Actenoides hombroni | reverse complement strand
ATTATTCCAGATGCACCGTAGAGAAAAATGTAATAACTTTTTTTTTTCCCTGATGTTGAACTAGTTTTCTGGAACCACAATCTCTAACATATTTTGTAAATCCCTCCTATCTCATCAGCGAGTAGGTAAATTAATACAGAATTACAACTCATTAGCGAGTGATGCATTGATGTCTACTAATTCCCTGCTTTCTTATTTGGGAGAAAGTAGGTTATGCTGTTATTGAGTTAGGGCACTAAGTTTCAGTGCTTTTTGTCATAAGCATTTAAGTGCTTTTTAAAATATGTGTTAATTAAGAGATTACACCCACATCAACATTAAAGCATTATAGTCTCTGTAATTATAGAATAGATTCTGGTTTCTCCAACCATGACACAACACTGAGGAGTCCCATCGGTCTGATTTCAGTGGGATGAGTCACATAATGAAAAGCAGCTCACCAGGACATGGGGTAACACAGTAAACCAGCTGCTCTGAGGCACCTTGTTGTGGTTTGAGGAGGGTGATGAGGATGTCCATCCTTTGGAGAAGGGAGAAGAGCAGAGAGATGTTAGGAGGCTATAAAGTCATGATAGGTATAGAACCGATGAACTGTTGCCATCTTTTTCTCACAAATGTGAACTAAAGGATCTGGCACAACTGTCAAGAGATGGTTGGAAACAATAAATTCAACTGTGGAGCTTGGTTTGGTCTAGTGGAAAATACTGAGTTTTGAAAATGATGTCTTGGTAACTGCAGCACATCAATATTAAATACAGACATCAAAGAACTAGAAGTCTTTTATTAAGTGTTCTAGTTTAGTTTGTTTTGTTCATTTAACTTGAGCAGTATTTTCTAATCTCTGTACAGCCTGATGAGTGCAGCTCAGGTGGCAGAGTGGCTCCCATTTTTATTTCATGCCATATCACTATAAAGATGAAAAAACAGAGAAGCCTTCTGCCTGGTGCCACAGTGTTACACTACTTATCAACACAAGTTCAAAGCGAGCTCCATTTGTATAGGATCAACTTATCCCATTAAGCAATTTATCTTTGACAAGAAAGAGGCTGATTATAAGAGGTAGAAATGCCTGTGAGCAAGTAAATTGAATGCAGTTTGTAATGAAGTGCAGGAATATCAACCAAATGGTTAAGAACGTGCCACAAGAAACAGTTAATTAAGGCTGTCCGTCCATCTCTCTCCTGCTCAGATGATGGTTGTCATTTCAAGTTTACATACATAGAAGCAAACTTGCTTCTTAGTCTCTTTGTGGCCATCTGAGCAGGAGCCTTTTGGTCTTCCCCAGAGCTGTGCACTGATGTCCACCCAGGGATTCCTCACCAGGGTGCACCCAGGAGCTGTGGGACATCTCCTGGCATGGAGGATCCTGTAGCACAGGGCCACCAGGTCTTGCCATGCAGAGCAGACAAAGGGGACACCACAGACCAAGGGACAAAAGTATATGAGGTAGAAAAATCTATTTCTTTAACCTCCAGGCTTCAGGGGTCCCTCCTGCTGCTTTCAGTATCTGCCTACAGCCCTGTTGTCCATGAATCCACCTAATTCCTTTCTCATGTCTACCTTCACAGCCTCCCTTGGCAGCAGTTTCCAGTTCACTGCCTGCTCTAAAAACTGAACTAAATCCAGATGATGCAAGAACCTTTCCTTTTTATCGGTTTCAACCCCCCTTCCTGCTAGAGTTCTGCATTTGAGAGTCTTGGTGAATAGCAGTTCTGCACCAACCTGCTCTTCTGCCTTTGCGATTTTGCAAATCTCAGTCGTGTTCCTCCATAAGCCTCGAGAATGTGGCTCCTATTCGCATGGATATCATTTATAAAGGAGTGCATAACAATACAGATCCATTACTCCAGTTTGCACTGATGGGCAGGGAGAGGGGTGCCTGGGGGGCTGTGCTGGGTGAGCTATAAAGGCCAGTTAACATTGAGGCCCTGAGCGTTTCTGCTATAAATGCATCAAAACATGTGTTAGTTTTAATTATCCCCACAGCCTCACAGAATCGCTTCTCTGGTCAATTAATTTAATTACTTTTTGGATAATTATTTTTCTCAATGGTGCATTGGCTTCTGATGGTGATGGTTGTTGTGCTGCTGAACTATGAGATAGGAGAGACTTTGCTTTGAATGACACATAGAACATATCATCAAAATACACAATTATAACACAAACGGCTGAATTAATGACATCCCTTTGGAGGGAAATGGAACAATTCCCCTTCTGGATGGGAGAGGAGAAAAGCATCTCATGGCAGCAGTAAAACTGCTGAGAAGCTGTCAGGAAAGACCTCTTTTCCCCTCTGCAGCCTGCTTTGAACCAGAGCCTGGTCTAAAATTCAGGAAAGCCTTTAACTGGTTTGGAGTGGGATTTCAGCATGGGTGCTCTCTGAGCACAAGGTCTTGGTAGTGATGTCTTTCCACCAGGGTAAAGACAGCAGCTTGTCTGCACATACTGCCTGAGAAAATGGACTTGCCCCGGTGTCAGTGTTGGCACCCTCACTAGAGAGGAGAAGCAAAGCCTGGAATTCACTAACATCATTATAAACCCAAATATTTGCCAGGTTGGATCGGTCGCCTGAGATGAGGATGACGGAGTGATTGTTAACAAGCAGCTAGGACTGAGAAAGTCCTCTGAAGGTGATCAGTTATAGTTGTGGTCTTCAGTGAAAGTAGCTGTAACTCTGCAACCCTCACCCTGACCTCTCTTCGAGTTACCCCGTGAAGAGCAGAGCAGGGAATGACCCTATAGCAGAGAGCTCACCATCTCTCGGATTCCGATGGGTGATGGCCAGTGATCCTGTGCTGCTGCTGCTCATCGAGAGAGCTCAGCTCAGATTTTTCTCTCTTTTCCATCTATTCAGGTGGCTTTTTTCCTCCAATACTCACTAATAACCACATTGATTCCCGAGCTTACCCACTGGTTTGATCTGCTGTTTTTGAGGCCACCTGGCTCTGTATGAATTAAGTTTGACATCTCCCTCACGATTTGGCTGAAACTGGATGTTCTCTGGTGTCAGAATGTCGGGCTCCAGCCAGACCCCATCTCGGCAGCATCCTTGGGGTTCCAGGCTTCTGCCCATGTCAGAGCTGCATCTCCTGCTGAGGAGCAGACAGCCCCCCTATAGGGATTTGAAATGCCAGGAGAGAGAAATTGTGTTTGAGGTATTGCTAATTGGACCAGAAATGGAAATACCAGTGGAAAAAAATCTTATCAAGCTAATGATTTTTAGATTTCTGGTTTAATTTTGCAGAACTGAGAGACTCATAAGGCTTTGGAGAAGCACAGAAACTCGCAGGGACTTGTCAGGATCACTTAGCTTTATCTCGGTCATTACAGTACCTTGTTTTGTTCATTTTTCCTAACACGTCTGTGATAAACTACTTGCCTTATTGTTATTTATTCTTCATATGCCTGAAGTGCTTCTGTGTTCTAGTCAAGCTTATCTTCACTTGGGATACCAGTAGCCAAGAGCTGCACCTCCCAGGGTGGCAATATTTAAAGAACCAGCCATGGACAGGGGTTCTGAGCTCAATAAATTGAGCACATTGTTACCACCTCACACTGCTTTACTCCTCCTCACCTGGACCATCTCTCTACTCAAAGAACTTTTCAACCTTGCTAGCATAAAAAGCACATAAACTCATATAAATGTCATGCCTCTCTGGCAATGTATTGTGGGATACGTAGCTTAGGATGCAAACTAAGATGTCTTTATGCAGTTGAGTGCAGAGCTGTAACTTACAGTGGTTTCAAGCCTGTGGTCAAGTGGCCGGGTGTGATAATTGAGGTGATTTACTCAGGTGCACAGCTCTTCAGTTCGCTCTTTGATATAAACAGAGTAATAAATGGAGTGCGTGGGGACGTGTCTATTAAAAGTCAAAGCAAGAACGAGTGAAACCCCAGGTGCATTGTCAAGATTAATACGCTTGCTGGATAAAACTGGACTGGTGCCAGCTAACACCATGGCTGAGCGATGCAACAAGATAATATGCTTTGACTACAACCAACAGAAAAAACCCAAATAGCGAGCGACGCGCCAAAGGGGAAAGTACGAAACGTACTAATAAGTTGGATAACCAGGTATCGCACAGTTTCCATTAACATGGAATCTTGTAGTGATAAAGCCTATCTGCTTCGTGTTTGACTCCCTCCCTTTATTACAAGAGAACATTTTTGATTTTACTCTGAGGCATCTGAATTGGTGGTGCACCCCTGGAATGACTGTAATGGATCCCCTATTGTTATCAATTTTGTTCGACGGATGTTAGTAACAGACAAGGAAGAAAAATGAGGAGGAGTATTGGGCAAGAAAAGCTGCTTCATGTGAATTTTCTTGCTAACGAAAAGCTTATTATGGAAATATCAATTAGAAGAATTAGAGAACCAGCTCAGGACAGTTCTGCCAGTGCCACAGCAGGAGCAGCCATCCCTCTTTTGGGGACTGGCAGAGGACACGATGATCCTGTTGAGCAGGCGGAGGCTGAAGAATGATGTTGCTGTTTTAGAGGGTTAGTGATGGGGCCAGGATGGCTACTTGGGCAGATCCCCACGTTTTGGGGCCAGATCAGCACCTGGTCAGGGTCTGGAAAATCCTTGAAATCCTCTGTTTGTGTTGTCTCACCATCTCCTGTGTTCACCGTTCCTTGCGTGAACATCATGCGGTGATGGAGAGAGGCACCGGGTCTGCAGAAGAAAGCTGGTAGGAGCAACCAGCATCATTTATTTCGAAATACACATACACAATGTTGTGCACTCCCAAACCCTCTAAAAAGGCACCTTCCCCTAAGCCATAATTACTGTCGTCATAATGTAAAAGCGCTCACATGAAAATATAATAACTAAAATGTGGTATAAAGCAGCACAATAATAATAAGGACCACACCAAGCAAATAAGAGCATTTACCAGGTGGTGCCCGCTTAAAAACGAGTGGCAAAGGATGGGGTTTGCAGTACGAGAGTGCCCTAAGGTTTGGGCTAATTAGCGTAACGAGGTTTTGGTTGAGTTCTAGAAATGCACTCTAAGATTTTGTATCGTGAAGTTTAACCGGTCGTTTAGGATAAGCAAGAAAAAAGCATTTCTCTGATGAAGAGAAGCCTTTTCCAGGTTACACCAGGATGGGACCCAGAGGACTAGGTGTGAAGCTCAGAAATGGACCAGAAGAGACCAGGGGCTTGAGTGGTACCAAAACATGCTGCAAAGTTGGGCTCTGTCTGTGCAATACATCCTTTGCGTGCAGGCTCTGGGTGCCCATCGGTACCTGGTCAGCAGAAAGGTCTCCCTGAGCTCTGGGGGAGACACTTTCAAAACAAAACTCCTATTACCTGTTTTCTCTCAGGCTAAGTTAGCCAAAGACAGGGTTGACTCCGAGAGCAGATACTATTTGTGCTCCAGAAATGCCTCCGGTTTGCTCCGTAAGCTGCCTGTGACACTGCAGCCCTCTGCACGAGTGCAAATGCTTTGAACAGTTAATTGATCTGGTTTCTGATACAGAGGGATGCAGCAAGATCCTCTTTCTCCTAAGGATGCAAAGAGAGCCCAGGGCCCCGAGGCAGGATCGTGTGTCCCAAACCTTTAGGATGTGGTCGTGGAGAATGGCTCTGTGAAGGGGAGCTGGGCTTTGGAGTGAGGCTGTTCCCTTTCATCTGCACAAGCTTGTCACCTGGTTCACAGCAATCTTTAGGCATAAGTAGAAACAAAATAGCAGTGTAAACCAAATGAAAGCTTTGCCAAATGAAAGCTTTTTCCTATTTGTAGACGATGATTAATGAAGGCTATCAGACAACCCGCTTTAAAACTCCTTTCTATCGGATAAAGCCCCTTCTGTCACCTCATTCCTTATTTTATTTCAACCCATTTTACTTCATCTTTCTCTTAATGTGAGCTGTCAAAAGCAGTCTTTGATGGTTTGTGTCTGTGTGTCACATTTCCTGACAGCCCAAAAGAGAAGATTCTTGGATTAAAACCTCAGGAAATGTGAGCAGGGTGTCCATGCACGTATCAGGGTGCCAGCGTTGATGGGTGCCAGCACTGATGGGTGCCAGCAGAGTGGCCTGTGCGTTGCTCTGGCGTAGGTTCTGTCAGCTGTCCTCAGCTCCCCTTAGCCTGTGGGTATCTGGGCTGTTTCCATTTACAGGGTTGCATGTTCCAGAGCAGTGATGTTTCCCCTGTGGAAAGCACCACTGTGAAAGCACCAAGTTCTGTTTCTCTTGACCACATAATCAGTGCTTTGCATCTTTCTCGTCCTTGACGAAAAGCTCGCAAACCCCCCAGAGTTGTATCTTGTTCTACAGCAAAAATTACCATGGATTTTTTTTATTTTTTTTAATGGAATTTTACTGCTGTTTGTTATTCAGAGGACTCAGGCGTGTTGATTTCCATGGCATGGAGCTGTGTTGTGCAGATGCACAGCTTCCAGATAAAGACAGCTCAGAATGGGGGAAGATGAGCCTCTGTTTGTCTGTCCTCTACCAGCTCTCCTGTCTCTCTTCCATCCCGTAAAGTAAGGCTGATAGTTTTACTTTAGTGTCTGCAAAAGAGTTCTATAAAGCAATGTGTCGGATTATGCATTCAGGAGCTGCAGCCACTGGAGATACAAGAGCTGTAGCCAGTGTGTTTGTTCTGCGGGTACCTTTGGTATTACTGAAGGTGCTTGGAGAACATGTAGGGACTTCATGGCATGTGAATGAATAACTAAACATATATCTATTTGAGCACCTGTGTGAGTATGTTCATGAACGTGCGTGGGATACTCATCTGGTTTTGGGCTAAGTCAATAATTGTAGAAGAAACTAAATACTGAGAAAATTGAGAAAATGCTTCAGGGTTTTCACCAAAAAAAATCAGAAATTTGTAAAGCATTCAGCCTTAGTGAACTTTGTTTAAACCAGTGGGTCTTTTGGAAAAATATTAAAGGTTGTAATCAAAGCAGATAAAGTGGCAAATATTGACAGTGTGGGTTGTCCAAAGCTCTTGAAGTAAAAGAAATACTTTGTGGTTGCAGTAGTTCGTGGTTGGCTTTTGCACTGGAACGGAAGGGCCAGCGCTGGGAGTCGTGTGCCCAGCAAACCTGTGTGGCTGGAGGGCAGGAGGTGGCTGGAGCTGGGACTGGAGGTGACCAGTGCCGTGGTCTGCTCCTGGGTGCAGCTGAAGGAATCTCACTGCTATCTTGCTGGCAAATCCCTCGAGCGTTCGAGTGCTTCCAGGTTTCCGTCGGCAGCAGTGAATGCAGCTGCCAGTTCAGTGTTTCTTCTTCTCCATAAGCAAATTCAGTAGCTGTTGTTAACAGCTATCGGCGAGAGCTGAAAGTTAACTGTATTCCTTCTAGCTCCTGCAAATACACAGCTCTGGAGGCACACGTGGGTTCAGCTCCTCCTCACCAGCTCATCCATTAGCTCGCGCTTGGAGGGGCAGAAAGACTATTTTCTGTTCTCAGTGCTTAAGTGCTCAAAGATTAGCAGAAAGCAAACATGAAGGAGTAATAAGCGTGATCTAATTGAAATTTCCTCTTGGATTTGAATGACTACTCGGAGACACTTCTCTCTAAGCCCTAATTGACTACTTTAACTCTTCTTTGTTTTGTAGTTTTGAGAGCTGGTTGGGTATAGTAGGCAAATACCTGACCCTCAAACCAGCAGAGAATAGAAAAATTAAACAGATTAATACGCCTGCTATTTAAGCATGTGTGGTGGGTGGTGTTTTTGGCTGCCAAAGCCCCGTTCTGTGAACGCGAGACATCAAGGCCACGGATATTTCAACACACATTTCATCAGCAGTGCAAACAGACACTTAAGGCGAGGCGTTCTGCATCCAGAACTTAATGTATTCACTTCGGCAGGTTATTTTTAGCTCCCAAGTGCAGTCATGTGGACGGCTGATCTGTTTGTGTTGCCCCTGTAGATTGCAGACATATGTTGGAGTAAACGTGGCGGGGAAAGCATGACTGAGATAGGCATAAATCCTTTTTAGATCAATTATTGACGTGCTCCTTAGAAAACCGCCTCGCTGAGCTCGTTGGCCAGGGAGGGAAGAACAACGCTGGGGTTTGCTAAGGAGACCCAGGTCTCCCACCAGGCACAGGTCGAGGGTGGGCTGGTTCCTCAAGCACTGTAGGATGGGTTTAGCATCCGTTTATGTGCGACGGGAATGCTAAAGAAAAGCAACAGAAAATTAGCACAGTAAAGGCAAAGAGAGGAAGCTGCTGTTTAGAAGCATCTTTCAGTGTAGTCACTCCAATCCACAGCAATAGACTCATTAAAATGTTCTTGTACTGAATATAAACCGAGAAATGATGCAGAATAGGCTGTTATTACAATGATCATAAAAGGGGGTGAACGAGCTCGATTTTCATTTTAATGTAAATTGTTTTTAACTCTACAATAAATCTGATCTCAAGAGTCAGTCACAAATATATACACTTGAAATGGTGTGTTTGCCAATATAAAGAAAAAAACAACTCTAATCTCTGTGTGTTTGAAAACCAGGCAGTTGGGAAAGAAAAGCCTTTGTGCTGAAGGGAACATTTTGTTCCAACCAAAATATTTTTTCCTAACTCTTTGGCTATATAAAAGAATTACTTAAAAATGCCTTGCATCAACTGAAACCAGTTAAAGTGCAAGGAAAACAAACAAAAAAAAACCCCCAAACTTATAAATGGTTTGTCTCTACCAAGCAGTTTTGTTTCTTTACCCTTCTTGATAAAAGAGAGATGCTGGATGCAGGAAGGCTCCTGCTGATGGAACAAGGACCATCACTTCACAGGGACAGTCTCACCGAGTTTCTAATCATCCAGTTTCTTCTTCATGGCTTAATAAACTCTTTGATTAATGAAACCGTGTGCTGGAATGGTGCTTCCCTGCATGCCAGCCTGGATCTGCCTCTGGGGAGTCAGGATCTGCTCACCAGGAGCAGGAGCATCCAAACAAGGCCGGTGTCAAATGCTCTCAGTGGTTTTCCCAGGAGCAAAGCCCTCCGAGGCTGGCTGCCTGCCCAAGGTTTGAGTTGCAGGTATTGAAATGAAGGTGCTGGCCTGGAGGGAATACAGAGTAAAGGCAAGATGGTTTGATTCGAGAAAAAAGTTCAAATGGAGGAAAAGTTCATGTATAATTCTGTTACAAAGTAGAAAAAAATAAGGATCGGCCAGAATTTTATTTTATTCCATTCCTGTGTTGCTTAGACTCCAGCTGTCTCAAAGGAGTTTCTCTGCAAACATTGTATAATGCTTCAGATTGTCTCTTTTTCTTTTTTTTTTTTCCTTCCTTTAAAAAAAAAAAAAACAACAAACCCCACAACCCATAAAACCAACAACCCCCTCCAGCTCTAAGGCTGAGCAGAGCAGCAGACTCACTGCGCTGAGCAGCTGTAGCTCTGCAGTCCTCGTTCACTAGAGGGAGTACAGCTTGGCCGGCGTCAAAATACTTTTATCTACTGATGATTCTTGTAGGTTTAGAACTAAAATTCAGCTGCCTTGTCATCGTTACTGTTGCCAAGAGAAGTACTCAATGTTTTGAAAAGACTCGTAAGCATTGTCACTTCTAACAAGGGCTCACACCTCCTCAGCCAGTTGTAGCTTAGGTATTTTGAGGAACCCAACAGAACATGTCAGAAGAAGACTGAGAGCAGCACTTAGCCTGTGGCTGTCTGGAAGGGTTAACCCCTTGGACAATGCCAAGATGACATCATCCACTGTTGCAGTAATGGGAGAAATGGCTGTAGGCTGCTGCTTGCCCATCCTTGTGCAGCTGACTGCAGGGGGGTTCTCCCAGCAAGTTTCAAAGGCAGCCAGTTTTATCTCTTCCGTGATCTGCTAAACTCAGGGTAGGGAGAGGAGTCACCACAGCAAAAAGCATTTTCCTGCTCCCTCTCCCATGAGAAGGGAATAAAATTATACAGCAGTGGCACAATTGCATTCCCACTGGCCCTGTGGTGCAGGGGATATGAAGGAGCACTGGGTTTTGCTGGCTTTTGCTGCAGTTTCCAGCAGGTCCAGAAGTGAGGTCCCTTGTCAATAAATGTTGATGGAGAAAATAACTTTTTCTCCATCTCGTCAGTGGTTGTTGATTTAAATTAGCCCCGTGCCCTGCAGCTAGGCACAGAGCATGGTCACAGAACGTGATAAATGCCATCATCACCTGCCTGGGCTAGCAGGAAACAAAGAGCTTCCAGCACATTGGCCAGGCCGGCGGTGGGGATGCTGATGTCCTTTCTGGTGGCAAAGCAGCCCCAAGGAGAGGGACCTTGGCATCCTGGTGGACAATGAGTTCTCCATGGAACAGCAATGGGCCATTGTGGCCAGGAAGACCAATGGTCTCCTGGGGGGCATAAAGAAGAGTGTGGCAAGCAGGTCGAGGGAGGTTCTCCTACCCCTCTACTCTGCACTGGTGAGACCAAAGCTGGACTGTTGTGTTCAGTTCTGGGCTCCCCAGTTCAAGAGGGACAGGGAAATACTAGAGAGAGTCCAGTGGAGAGCTACAAAGATGGTTAAGGGACTGGAACATCTCTCTGGTGAGGAAAGGCAGAGAGTCCTGGGGCTGTTTAGCCTGGAGAAGAGAAGCCTGAGAGGGGATCTTATTGATGGTTACAAATATCTGAGGGATGGGGGTCAAGTAGTAGTGCTTTGCACATGGATCCTGCAAATGATGTTCCAGGTCAGTAGCCAAGAGGGGGATAAGTGCAGGAAAGGGGTTATTTTATTATCCGAGCATCCACACTTGGCAGTTTAATACTCTACCCCCCGAGCAATCGCTCAGGCACCCGAACACCAACCTGCATGATTTTACTGCTGAGCAGGAGCAGTATGGATTTTTACTCCGTGTTCTCTAGGAAAGCATATTGATTTGGCACAAGAGGCATCAATAGGTCCGAGTAAGTGAATAAAGAGTCTGAAGCCAGTCTTAAAAAATAATAATAATAATAAAAAGTGCAGTTGATAAGCAGAATGAGCCATTTATTATTCTGGATGCCACACTGGTCACACCATTTGAATTCATTGCTGAGCCTTTGTTTTCTTCTCTCCTTTTGGAATAAAACTTAATGAACAAGGGAAGGAAAGGTGGCAGAGAGCGGGGCTCTCTTAGCTGCATGTGTTTCTGGGGACTTCTCAATGCTTTTGTTATCTGTAGGTATTTAGGCTCACAAATAGCAATGATATATTCTTTGAAAAAGAAAGAAAAGCTGCGTACTTTTTCATTTCTGGTTTTCACCAAAATTTTATTCTCTGAAAGTTTCTGTTCAGCTGGCAGGCAGCTCGGAGAGCTCTGCTCTCCAGTTCTCAGCCATTTGGCTTTGAGAGAGGGGCTAGTATGAAAACAAGTCTGTGAGGCCTGGGGTTAGGAAAACATCGTTATAAATTTCCACTTTCTACACCTTAATGTCTGTGAAAGACGACACGTGAAGAGCGTTTTGCCTTCCCTTGCTCCTGCAGGACACGCCAGCTCTTTGCCAGTTTGGGTGGCTGGGCTGTAACCCAGCCGTGTGAAATCCGGCTCCGAAGAAATAAATCATTATTTAGTATAATCTCCTGTAATCTATTAAATCTAGTGGATTTTGGCCAGTTCCCTGAAGTTATGGTTTAGTGCATCCTACCCCTGCAGTGGGCAGGGTGTAGCGTTCCGACAGCTGATCAGACCAGGAAATCTATTTCCCCTCGGATTTGTGCCGCCGTCTTTATTCAGGGCTTTCCACATTTCCACCTCTGCTTTAATCTATCTCATTTTCTCCTCTTTTACAAAGTGGCTCCAGAAGAAGAGGCAGAATAAAATAGGAATTGGCTTCGGTAAAATAAACCAAAGGAAGCCAGGTAATGCTGCTCAGCGAGACCCTTCGGAGCAGGGACCTGTGCCATCAGAGCCCCGTAGGCCGTCAGCAGGCACATCTATTGCCAGGCAAAAATAATATTAATGGGGCTTAGATTTGCTGGAATTATTTGTAACATGGCAGTGTTTGTTTTGCTCCTTTATTCCTCGTTTCACAGCAAGGGACTGGTACAGTGGGCAGTCCAAAGCTGGGAGGGAAAGTGGTCACGTCTCCTCTGTGGTGCCACCCCAACCCCTGAAGCGTGGATGTGCCATCCCCGCATCCCTCAGAAGGTTTTAGTGATGCAGGGAGTGACAGTGATGTCACAGCACTGCTGGACCACCCTGCTTCCCCTGGGTACCCCCGTTGCCAGGACTGAGGGGCAAGCGATGCTCTGCTGCACTCCCAAAGGCGTTGGAGCTTTCCCCTTCCCAGGCAGATATTAAAGCACAGGCTGAGATGGACAATTAGCACTAATTTAGGGGTTTTTTTTTGTAGGAGATGGGGAATGCTGGTGGGCAGCCCGGTGGGTCACGGCTCATCTGGGCTGTCGTCGAGGTGTTTGATCCTACATCCGTTTTGCAGCAGGGGTTGTTCATTCTGTTCTTCCCCTGGGGAAACTTGTACCCTCAGCAGCTGCCAAGTGGCACCTCTTGCCTCACCTGGGTGGAGACACCGGCTCAGCACCAGCTACAACCCCACTGCTCAGCTTAGCCAGTGACATTTCCATCCCTTGAATTTTTTTTCCACCGTCTTTGGGTAAATTTACTAGTAGACAGGACTCGTGAATGCTGGTGGAAAGAAGAAGTGTTGCTCTATTTCCAGCAGGGTATAATCAGGGAGGAAGAGCATATAAATAAAACATCTTGCATAAAATCTGGCAGGCTTGAGGCTTTGCATCCGCATCTGCTGCGGGCTCGCGGAGGACAGGACGCCTCGTGCAGAGGAGCGGTGCTGGCTGTGAGAAGAGAGGAGAGAGAGGAGAGGACAGGGCTCCTTGGCTCCCTCCTGGTGCTGCATGGCCAGCCAGGGATGTTATGGCCTTCAAACCCTGCAAAACTGTCAAGTGAGAGAGAGTGCATCATTCCTCTCCCTCGTTCCTGTGTTCTGCAGTCAGTTTGCATACCTGAGTTAGCTGGAATGAGTTATTTTGCTTGTCCATAAATTACTTTTTCCACAGTTACGTGTTTTGCACATAGCAGTTGCTCCTTTAATGCTCTTCTCTTCCTGCTCTGACTGGTGGCTGGTAGGTGCTGCTCTCGGGGGAGCCAGGCTCTTGTCTCTGCAGCCAGTAAATCCCTTTATTGCTTGTAAATGGCACCCATGGAGCCGTTGGAAGAATTGATTCTCCCATCCCTTCAGGATCTTCCCCGCCTCCCCCCATCTCTTATTCAGCACATCATCCCCCCTCACAAACAGACAATCTGTCCTGGAGGGATGAGAGTTGTCCCTTGTTGGAAATGTCCTCTGTAGGCTGGTTGGTGCTTGTCATCGTCTCAGTCTGTAGGATTTTTTGGCGAGAGAAAGCCATTTTCTAGGATGTAATAAAATATATATTTCTGCTGAGAGTTCTCTAGATTATATCTTTAAAAGCCTGGAGGAAAGCTGTTATTTTCTGCTAAGCTCTGTTAAGGGGTTAAAGTGACCTTCTCTGATCCCTCCCCGCTCATAGACCAGGTCCTGCGCTGCCCGGCTGTTCCCAAACATCTCTGCCAGGGTAGGTGACACCCTGCCCTGGGCTGGGCTCACCTCGGACATCCAGGCAGCTTGGTACCCAGCCCCACAGTCATGGGCAGCTGGATCATGTGAGCCTTGGCAAACAGCTCAGGGAGATCCCAGCTGGAGGCAAATTTTGAAGTAAAAATTAATTTTATGCCATTTCTTCCTTGAGGAACAGTAGTGGGGTTTTTCATCCTGGCCCTGGCTGGGGGCTGTGCTGTGTCCTCGTGGCTGGTTGACATGGCAGGAGCTAGTAGAGGATGCTCCCAGTTTCCAGCTTCCATTTACTGCAGATGAAGATTTTATTTTTTTTTCCCCACCCCTCTACAATGTTACTGAAGAATTTTGCAATTAGAACATCTTCATTAATGCCTGTTTTACCCCTTCATAAATGTACTAAATATAAAGGGGGGAAACAAAAGAAATACTCACTGGGGAAAAAAAAAAGCTGTAATTAACCCATGTCAGATGCCTGCAGCCTAAGTGGGAAATCTGAATAAAGACAATGGCTCGTGTGAGTTAAGGATGTGAGTCAGCCTGAAGTCATCGTGGATTGTAAGAGCTGCCTCTGGATTGTCTCCAAGACCTAATGGTATACAAAAATAGGCTTCTATTCATATTACACGAGCAAGGGACATCCTACACAGGCCATTTGGCCTTAGAGAGAGTTACACCTTGGCTCTGAGGATGGGAGAAGAGTTTCTCTCTGTGACGGATGCTTATTTCAGGACTTGGTCTTTTGACTTTGAGTTCAGCGTTCAGTTGCACTCAGATCTGAATTTCATGAGGGATATGCTTTTGCACCATAAAAAGTTGCAGCTGGAGTGCCAAAAGGAGCAGGTTTGATCAGAAACTTTGATGTTTTGTTGTTGGGATGGTTGTTTTTTTTTAATGTTTTCAAGTTCACAAGAGGACAGCATTCAGTGCTTGTCCTTCCTGCAGTTTGAGGTATGAAATGATGTGACTGTACATCTTTCACCGCATCCGTTCTACGCATCCCTGATGTGCTTGGCTTTTCTTTTTAATGGTAATGTTATTTTATTTTTAAGAAGAAAAAGTATTTCTCAATGTTGCTAATTTGACCCCCTGTGACACCCTGTGTTCTGAGTGACTGACACCTGTAGGAGTAGGGGGGTAGATCTGCTGTGCAGGCAGATGGGGCATAAACAGCTGGATTCACAAGGAGCTAGAGGACCTGAGATCACTGTTCGGAGTGAAGAGGTCAAGCCTTGCCCCATGAATGTTAGTTTGGAAAGATCCCAAACCACTCTCAAGCCCCGTAGAGTGAAATGGCCATTAAAACCCAGCTGCAGCCAGTATGCACAAGGTATCCTGGAGGATTTTCCACTTACAGAGGTTAAATTGTCAGGATTCTGTGGAATGCAGTAGCATTCAGAAGAAATTGCTCTACAGGTATACAGTACTCAATAGAGAATGATAACCATGCTGGAAAATGGAATGGGAAACTCTGTCCCTTGGGTGGGGTGGCTCTGCAGACCTGGAGGGAGGTTCTTGCTCTGCCCAGACCCCGCTGGGTTCCCCGAGGGAGTGTGTCCTGCGGGGACCGTGGCCCCATTCAAGCTTCCACGGATGGAGCCCACCCTGCACTGAGTCCCTGCCAGAGCTCGGTGAGGCAATGAGCCCCTCTCCGAGCAGAGATGGGAGGGAGGACCTGTACTAGGCTGTGGTAGAAGTCAAGGTAATGAAGCAGCTGCACGTTTTCACACTGGAGCGGTTCAAAGCAGCATCTTCTATTGGTGCTGATGCTCTGCGTGTAGCAGGGAAGGAAATTGGCATTGTTTAGATTGGGGAACGATTTCTTCTTTCCCGAGGCCTCCATCTATCTGATTCCGTGTCTCACAAGCTAAAAAGGAGTTGGTATGTTTCAAAATTTCCGTGACATCTTGACTGCTGAGAGTGTTAAGGTTGCTTGTTTTTTTTCAATGATCAGTGTCTCAGAGGGGCAAATGAATGATTTGCAGGGACAACTTTGTCTTCAGATTACAGAAACATTTGTGTGGTAGATGGTCTGGTTGAGAAAAGCCTGCAGGGGCAAGCAAACAGAAGAAGCGATCAAGTAATAATTTAATCAGAAAAGCTATAGCAGAACTGTAAACAAAAGGATGCCTGACTCGAGGGACACCCCAGAGGAACAGCAGCATCCTGCATTTGGAGGAGGCATGCTGACAGAAGGCTGGGATCCAGCCTGCAAGGTCCTGAGAGTGAGGCACAGGAAAGTGAAGGTGATCATGTGTTAGCCAGACAGATACCAAAGGGGAAGCCTCTCTGCTCAAGAGCAATCTGGACAGGACCCCTGTGATGTTGTGAAAGGACCATTTATCGGTCCAAACTTCACCTTGGGAACTGTGAGGCACTGGCAGTCAGAGGAGGGAGAAAGTCTCAGTGAAGAGCTGGTGATTTATGTGCCTCAGGCACTCTGTGGTTGAACCTTTGTTCAGGTGACCAAAGCAGGCTATTGAGAAGCCAGAAAGCCCAAATGCTACTGGCCCTGGGGGAAGCCAGTGTCCTCCTCCAGTGCTTGCTCCTCTCCAGCGTCTGCCTGGGTAGGAGCTGAACCTGCAAACCGCTGCTCTGAGGAGTACAAAAAAATTAACCCCTCTCACAGCTTCCCAGGGACCTTTCTGATCTCAAACCGAATCACAGAACAAGAAGTTTGTAATTAAAAGAGCAGACAAAATAACCATAAATCATAGCCTGTCAGAACGCGGCACCCGGCAGCTGAGGAGATAACTGTAAATGGAGCCTGACTGAGGTTCACAGCAATAGGCAAAGACAATGGGCGAGGATAGTGCAGTAGACGGTGAATTATCTTTGCCATCTGCTTTTTGCTAACACCCGTTTCTAGAAGAAACTAACATTTGGAAACACTGAGCGCTGGTTGTTGTGCCTGTGGAATAATTTTCCACTGGATACAATTAATCATTAAGCCAATAGAAGACTTATCCCAGCACTGCTCCAGCTGCAGCCACAACACCTGCTGAAATCTCCAAGTTCAGCAAGCAGTAAGTTTTTATAGGCTCGAGCTGAAAGTTTAATCAGAAGTTCCAGGGTGCCCCTCAGAAGCAGGGAGGGAAGCTGGTGTGAGCTCTGCAAGGAGCGGAGGGAGACAGGGAATTTGGCTGATGTAGCTTGACCCAAAACTTGGGTTTGGCTGGGGGTGAAGGAGGCAGGCAGGGGACACCGGAGTCTCTGCGCACACGTGGAGAGAGTCAAGCCCTGCTTTGAGCATCTGAAACAAGCTGGGCAGGCTCCGGAGCTGCTAGTGGTAATCACCATCAATTACAGTTGATTAAAAGACTCAAGAATCCAATATATTGCAAAGAAAAACAAATAGCAACTCTG
>WUAM01000217.1:6400335-6412133 GCA_024336885.1 Actenoides hombroni | reverse complement strand
CTCCCTGGGCAGCCCATTCCAATGCCTGACAACCCTTTCTGGAAAGAAATACTTCCTGAGATCCAGCCTGAACCTCCCCTGCTTCAACTTGAGGCCATTGCCTCTTGTTCTGTCCCTTGTCACCAGGGAGAACAGCCCAACTCCCACCTCGGTACAAATTCCCTTCAGGTAGCTGTAGAGGGCAAGAAGGTCTCCCCTCAGCCTTCTTTTCTCAGATCCTTCAGCCTCTCCTCACAAGAGAAATGCTCCAAACCCTTCACTAGTTTTGTAGACCTTTCCCCACTGCCCTGAGAGGAGCTTCCCACCTCTTCTCTGAGATAAAGCAGCAAACCTCCCAGCAGGCATCAGCTGGAGCAACACGTGCTGACGCTCCCAATTAGCCTCCCAGATTCAAGTTTGTATCCAATCAGACGTAGTATTAATGGGAATTAGGTCACTTTTAATTAGCTGCAGTTAACATAGCAGATTCCCCTCTCCCAAGTACATCCCTTCTTCAGATATAAACCATCAGGAAATCTTTCTCAGAGCAATTATCCCATCGAAACTGGTTGCTCTCATGGTTAACAATTTTCATACTAGTGTATTAATTGCCCCTGGCTTACCCGCTGTCTAATCAGCAAGGTGGGTATTAGTTTCTGGAAGTGATTGATTTCAAGGGACTTTGCTAAAATGTAATTAAGTGCTAAGTCTGTTTTGAATCCTTAGAGAAGAGAGGAGTTTTCTGTTTGGCTTTGAACTTACCATGTTGGAGGGATCTAAGTATCTCAATTATTCCATTCATTCTTAAGCACGCTCGTCTCGAGATGGTGGAGTTTTGTCACTTCTGATTCATCTTTGCCCAGAAGAGCTCACCCCAATTGTAGGGTTTGCATTAATAAGTAAGTTTGCTTTAAAAAATAATGATTACATTCTATATATCTGCATGTCAGGGGTGGATAGAGTGATCTCTCAAAATGTAATTTGTATATCAATCAGTTAACTCAGTGGTTTGGGATGAAATGTGCTATATAAATGCAAGACCATAATTCATCTTCTTTCTTCTTGTGTCTCAACATAATTGCACCTTTATTGCCCACTCTCACTCACCAGGAGCAGGGCAGCAGGGGTGGGGCAGAGCAAGTGTCCATCTCAGGCAGTGCCTGCCTCTGACAGCTCTCGTCTCAGCGGCTTCAGAGGATGGGATAGAAACCTCATGTAGCCAGGTCTGGAATAATCAGCTGCCAGACATTTGTGTTGTGCTTTCTCCGCCTTGATTATCCCGAGATGGGGTTGAGCCCAGAAGGATTTCATTAACATTACTGCAGGTTAAAAAAAAAAAGGGGGGTGTGTGTGTGGAGAAAAAAAGCAGCATTATAACAATCCTGGAGAGTCTGGTTTCCTCCTCATCTTGCATATCCCACCTATTTGTATAAACCTCAGTATGCCTTCAGAAGCTGTTTCTTCTGCACCGCGTGAACTCATTTCTTTCTTCTTTTTGCCACTTTCTAAGTGTATTGACAATTCCCGCTGTGTTTGTACTGTCATCATGGTACAAGAAAGGACAAATAATATTTCCCTGGCTGGTGATTGCTGCAAGTCCAAATCGAAGTTTGTCATACAAATCTGGTGTAAAAGTAGATAACTTAGTTCAAATGAGAATTGATAGAAGCCTTTCAGGGCCCTCGGATGAGAGGGAGCACGGAGCGGGATTTAACTAAAGAAATTCCTTACAAGGACATAGGAGTGCAGCCATGACCTTCCTTTCTCCTCTGCTCCTGCTGTTTTACCACCTTAGGGAAGGGTTGTGAGACGTTGGAGAAGGGCTTGCAGAGGGTGGCATTGGTGGAGGTGATGTTCTGGGGCCATCTCTGCACTGACCCCCACCACTTGCTTGCCTGTCACGACAGGGCTGTGGTCCCTGCAGTCACGGGTCCATCCCTGCCAAGAGCTGCCTGTGTTAGTTCTGCAGGAGCAGCCGATGCTCCCGGCATCAGCAGGAGTCCATCTCTGATCCCCCTTTGCTGCTTTGGAAATTCACTTTTGTTACAAATAGAAATATTTTGGTATCATCTGCCTGCAGACCCTAAACAAAGAGATCTACGGCTGATGCATTGATTTCTAGTGATGCAAGTAGCTTGTGGGAGAGGGAAAGGCAAATGGAAGAAAACCATTACAAGGCTTTCGTTTATAACCTTTAGGAATTTCTTTACAGTCAGGGCCTTTCATGAGATAGAAGTACAGACAGATCTCTCTGTTCCTGTCATATTTTTGCCACGGGCTTATTATTGCTTCTTAGAAATGGTCTCATTAATCAAATGTTCTGAGAATTGATGTGATCCGTGATATCAAAATCACTAATCATCGGAAGCAATGAAAATTCATTTTTGCCTACAGTGCACAGAGAGATATTTGGGAGTAGCTGTTGTACCCGGATTCTGCATGGCTTACAAAGCACAGGTACCAAACCACAACCACGGCAGTTGGCAGGAGTTGTCCTTTTCTGTGCTGACACTGGAATTCCCTGTGGCTAAATTGCTTTAATCAGGTTTAACTTATTGGGATGGCACAACTAACAAAGATACAAGTGGAGAAGGAATACAGGGAATTAAACAATTACTGGTAGAGAAGGAATACAAGGAATTAAACAACTACTGGTAGAGAAATTCATCCCCTCCTAAGACCTTCCACCAGCTTCACATCCACTCAGTGTCCACACCAGACCTCAGCTCCCCAGGGGCTGCCCAGGCAGTGGCCAGATGCTTGGAGGTCCTTGGAGGAAGGGCATGCTAGGAGCTCAAAACATCATCCTTGCCAACCGTAAATAGTGTCATCATCTGCTGCTTTCACCTGCCCTGCCCAAGTGGTGTTGCAGTCAAGAGCCAATCTCAGATGGAACAATCCCAGCACCCAGAGGCTGGTTCCGTGGGGTGCCCGGGGTGGTGGCTGTGGCTTGGTGTGGGCTGATGGTGTTCAGAAGGAAACCAGTGGAAGGAGAAGGGCTGGAGAAAGTATTTTTATACTTGAAGAATGATGAAACTTTGATAACTTCAAGGCAGCTCAAACGGCAGACAGGCAGCTCAGACAAACGTGTAAGACATCAAAAGCCACGGGATGGAAGAGCAGTGGCTGAGAGCTCCAAATATAGCTTGCCGCAGTGTAATTCATTCCTGAAGCTGAAGGGAGAAACTTCGCCATAACATGTTGTGTTGCAGCCCCGTTTCCACATGTGCAATGAGCCAAGATGAAAAGGATTGCAGAGACCTGTGCATCACTCTAAGTGATTAAACTAAAAGCCCCAGAAAAAACCTAAATGTGTGCATAACAAGTTACCGGAGGATATGCTCAAAGTGTGCTAAAATATTTTGCAGCTTGCTTAGGAGAGAGAGGGAAAAAAAACCCCAACACCCCAAAGCCCAACCTGTGAAGCCTTTGAAATGGTGACAAAGCTGGAAAGGATATATTTGGAATTCGGGTTTTGTAGTCCATTGGTGTTTAATTGTTTTATTTGCAGCTACAGATTAGCTATGAGGGGGATTATTTATTGCTCCTTGGGTGAGCAGGGTCCGACTGCTCCCAGGACAGCTGCACGCTGCAGAGCGAGCTTGCAAAAGCAGAAAGCTTTGCTTCTCGAAGAGCAAAACTCGTCCCAACAGCCAGCGGGAGATGGAGGCCTGATTCTTATCTCCACTTAAGTACATGCTCAGTGGGAGACTTTGAGTCCTCTCGACCTCAATTACTTAGCAAAAATAAATCAGTGGAACTTAAGAATGCGCCTCCAGCTCCTGCGCCCTCAAAAGCACTTGAGTGTTTTCTCTGCTCTCCTCCTCCAGCCCTGGAGAAGGGGCCTCAGTGATGCCAAGAGATCCCTTGCAGACCCCACAAAGGGAGATTTCCCTGCGTGGGGCCGATGGAAGCTCCTTAGTGGCAGCAGACGCAGTGTTAGGACAGGACACCCCGTGGCATGGTAATGACACATTTGACTTTTCTGGAATCATCAGCTAATTTATTCCTTCTGACTTGGGCACTTCTTTTCAATAAGCTGTAAACGTTCCCGATTCATCTGGCTCATTTCTGTGTCATTAACCGGGAGAAGGGCTTCGGATAAGCAAGTGGGTGTAGTAAGAATCTCAGCATTAGTCAATGCTAATTAATGTCCACTTAAACTAATTATTAGCTGGGTTTAATAATTTGTAATTCTGATCTCACTAAATAACCAGAAATTATTACAGGGAATGCTCAGCCGAGAAGTTAATTAACCATTTGTTGCATACGTCTTTTTCTGCGACTTGTGTGGCAGTTGACAGGATCCCATACGCTGTTGGTAAACAGCACTTCTTTGCTAATTTATCTCCATCTATAGATATAGATGTTATTAAATCTAAATTAAAGGTTTAATTAGGCAGTTTAAAACGTGGCTGTGTATTTATCACAGCCTAAGAGCCAGGCGTAATGAGGACAGTGTCACAGGACCTGGGATGCTTGCGGGAGAGAACAGACCTTCAGGGTGAGGGTCCTGGCTTTGGGGTGCTCCCAAGAGTCACCCAGAAAGTCCACCAGAGACAGCGTGAGGTGAAAGGTGGTACTGGCCAAACCATGTTTGGACCTCTGGATGCTTTCTAAAGGAGTGAAGACATAATTTATTTTTTCTTTTCTTTGTAAAAAAGAGTTCTGGCTGACTGTGGTCCAGGCTTCTCGCATCCCACGGGAATCCTCAGGTCAGGAGCAGGATTCTCAGGCTGCATCCCCCAACAGAGACAAGCTTCCCTTGGACATGGTTTTCAGAAGAGCAGATCTGCCCAGATAGGATTGAACCTGCATTCTAGAGCAGCTGGAGCCTTTCAAACCTGGTGTGCAAAGCCCCAAGGTGCTGCAACAGACCCAGGCAGGACATCGGGACGTTGAGATTATCTTCACAGAAGCCCTTACGAGCACACGATAGGGAATTAGGAAGCTTTCATCAGCAGTGTGGGGATGAGGAAGAGGTGTGCACCTCATCTCTGAGCTCCAAGCTTCTACAGCGAGCATTTCTCTTTCTATTGGTGTGATTGTTAAATACACAAATTATGCAAAGATAAAAAAAAATCATTAGAATGCAGTTATTTCAGCGATATAAGTTTATGGCTATATAAGTACATTAAAATACCAACTTTGTAGGTCTTTATGTGCTTAATAAAACTGAATAATTTGCTAGGGAAAATCTTTGGTGGCAGTAGCAGGTAAATTTTCTATCTCCATTTGCCTTCAAGCATATTCCAGGTATATTTGAAAAAAACCCCAAAGGTTGCTGTGCTTCAAACCACATGTTTCCATACTGGGATGAAGAGCAATTCTACGGCAGGAAAAAAAAAAAGAGAATGATGTGTTTGTGGAAGATGGTGATTCTGGCCCTTACTGAGTGGGGCAGAAGCACGTGGCGAAAGGAGAAGCGCAAAAAAGTTGGTTTGGTTTCTCCAAGTGGTGTTTTCAGGGAAGGTGGCTGCTCGGTTTCATTAGCTGTTAATCATTTAATCAAGAGAGTGGCATTTCCGAGTCAAACTTAACCCAGGATAAGTAAATACATTGTGATGAGGCTACAGCTTCGTGTTCGTCCTTGTGTGAAAAGGCGATTATAAAGCAGTCACGTTGCCTCAATCTATAAAACCTGCGATTTACCATCATTAACAGAGGTTACAGTGAGTTCCCTGGTCATGTTTTAGAGAGCAACACCTATCCTGGTATTTATTTCTGCAGACAAATGTGTAACTGTAAGGATCTGTCTCTTTGCGGACAAGTGGAGGAAAAGGAGGCGAACGGAAGATGCTGGAAAGCAGAGGAACATCAGTACAGGGAGTGTTGAAAGAATCCTGAAAAGACACACTTCTCTTTAGATGGAAATGGGGTAAAAATCTGCACAATCAAACCTCCCTCTTTGCTGTTCCAAGGACTGAGTGGCTCGGATCCCTCCTGGAGCCCGAGGGCTGAGCTGCACCCCCCCCAGCACCAGGCTCAGTTTTAATCCTTTTTCATCCTCCTCCTCCCAGGATAAAAGGGAGAGAAAAAGGAAAAGTTCTCCCTTCGGATTCGTTTGTAACCAGTAGAAGTTGCTCATATGGGGCCCTGTTTCTCCAGAAAGTGGCTTCCTCTGCGAACACGTGTCCCGCTGCCAGTACAGCCGTTAAAAGACCTTTTCTCACAACAGAAAACATTCATTGCAAAATCCAAATGCTCGTTAAAATACGGAAATGTGCTTAACAATCTGCAGGCACATATGTAATGGTATTTCTTGCCACTGGCTCTGCCAGTGTCAGCTCTGAGGACGGTCTTATTTTGGCTTCTCACTGTCCTCCTGGAGTGAGACATCTCAGTAGGTTTCACCCCAGAATGCAGCAGCTTTCGATGGCAGATGTTGATCAAGGACATTCTTCCCAAAGGAATCTCTGCCAAAAAAAACCAAAAGAGAATTTTTGTTGAGTTTAGTTGCTAGATTTTCCACAGTCTTTTTGTTTTTCTGCCTGTCTACTGATTCTAGCAGGTCAATGGAGGAGGGTCAGGAATCTATCTTGTCCTCCCAGGGTTCCTGGGTTCTTCTGCTGCACCCTTGTCCTGCAAGGCTTCAGGAAAACACCTTTCCCCACCCAGCTCATCTTTGACTTCATTGAGTTTATACGGTAACGAGGCCAATAAGGCAGAGTGCTATGAGATGATGCATCATGCGGCCCGGTCCTTGGGGATTAGAGGACTTTATGGCAAAACAGAGTATTAGTTAAACGTTGGTGTGTTGGTGGTTGAATAATTGCTGTACCTGAAATCCTCTTCAATCAGCAGCCTGTGCTGAAACCACCATGCATCATAAATAAGGGGTTTTAGCCTGGCTCTTTGCAACAGTCCCTGGAGACAGTAGAAGGAATCAATAATAAATTTAAGACCTGGCAGGTTTCAGGCTGCTTGAGCTCCTGAAATCAGAACCCCCCAACCCCTGCGACACAGGCTATAAGGACAGGCAAGCGCCAATGAAAATGTTGTTTCCACATTCATTTAACTTAAGGAGAAAAGGTACAAAAGGCTGAGATTAATGTCCCGCTTCTCACATCCACCCTTGCAGGTATATAGGAGGTGCAGACTGAAAAAATTCTTTGCAAATGATGATTATTGTGGCTTGTCTGCAGAAGATAAATGTGCTCTGCACAGACTCGGGCATCCTTCAGGGCTGGGAGCCGATGGGGACTCGGAGCAGCAGGGTTGTGCTTTCCACGTGCTTTAGAAAGGGCTGGGCACCAAAAAAAAGCCACGTTTCCAAGTGCTCAGGAGCTCAGGCAGGTACTGGATGTGTATTTAGCTTCATCTCCGTCAGCAGACTGACACTGTACTCGGGAAATCTCTTTAGGCTTGAGTGGATGAGACCACACACACTTACCGTGAGCCCATGGAAATAGAGAAGCAGTTGTTTCAAAGCACACGAGGTTGTGTGTGTGTGCAAACCCTGTGTGAGTGTCAGGGGACAGGGCTGCACGGAGCAGAGATTTATCAAGGGTGTCTGTTTAGCAGAAAGAAGAAGAAAAATGCGAGTTACACTTAAAGGTGGATGCAGATCAATACTCTTCTGAACAATAATTCTGTAGAAAAAGAGTGGGGGGATGTTCAGCTGAGAAAGATACTCTGGTTTTTGTTTCAGCAGGTCCCCATTTCCTGCTCCCTTTTATTTTACTTTAAGCTATTTGTGGTCTCCTACACCTGGGAGACTGTAATTCCAAACTTTTTTCTTTTTGTAACAGAACACTTTAATTCTTAAAATAACCCTTTTCACTCCTCTGTTAGGAAATGCTCCACCGCTGATCCTTTCACCACTCCCCTCTCCCATGAGCTGAGACTGGGGCAGCTCAGAGGGGCGCTCCCCAGCTGCTGATGGGGTCCCTTGGCCAGGACACAGCTCTCTGCAGGGTGAGGGATGAGTGTCTGAACCTGCTCTGGGGCAGCCCCCAGCCCTCCCAGCCCCTCCAGTGCCTGTGGGCAGCCAGCTGCCAGCAGAACCGCTGCTCTTGACTTTCCTCGGGAACTAAAGTGATTCAGTGCATCCCAGAAGCTCACCCAGGGATGTTATAGAAATGTCTTAACCACTTTAAGCTATTTTAGGAATAAGGGGAAAAAATATGAGCTATGAGATACTTGGTGTGACTCCTCCAAGCTGTAACCTTGCTGGGTAGAACCAAGGTTGCAGCACGGTCCATTCAGCACTGCTGGAAGCTATTTCCTATTCCTCTTTTTCTCTTGCTGATTTATATTATTGCTGAGGAATGAAGTGTTAAAAGTAAATCAATACGTTGCGGCGAGGCTCTCTGTGGCCAGCAGCAGCTTTTTGTCACGTTGCAGTGTAGGGACGTGCGGCAGCCCCGGGGTAGCTCACGTGCCAGCAAACCCACCGGCGTGGTCCCTGGGTGCTGTGCGGGGCACTCGCTGCTGTCTCTGCCTCATTCCGAGCCCTTCTTGGCCTGGCCGTGCGCTCTCTGCGCTGCAGACGCCGGCGGAGACGGCGGAAGAGATCTGAGGGCATCTGGAATGGTGCTTCCAAAAATAGCTTATTGACATTAATGGGCCAGATCAAAGCAAAAAGGGCTGGAAAGCAGCCCAGATGTAAGAACCCGTGAAAGGTGGAGTGAAATCACACCAGTTAGGGATGGAGGAGACGGGCAGGCTGGGAGGACCCTGCTGAATCCGGGGGGATCTGTACCAGGAGTCAGTTGAAGAGGGTGAAATGTGAGGATGGGATGAGGCAGAGGCTGGGAGAAACACCTTCCCAGGAGCTGGTGCAGCTGTGCCTGCTGCTACCGTTTACCTGCCGCTTTCCAAGCTCTTTGGCAGTGCAGTTTGGTCTGTGGCTGGCAAAGAGAGCCCGGCCATGGGCGCAGGAGACCTGCCCGGAGTCACCGTGCAGCCTTTCCAAGGCTGGGGACAGAGGCACTTGGCAAAAATCAGTCACCGATTTCTTTTTGGGGTCCACCTAAGTGAGAGTTAAAAGGCTGCTTTAGCCCAGCTCTCCGGCAGTGTCCGGAGCCCAGCAGCAGTTCAGAGGGGCTATCTTTTGTCTTTGCACTTGTCCAGGTATCCTCCAGGACTCCTTCAACCACGTTTCTACCCCCGTCACCCTGAGAAGATGATCCGCAGTGCTCGATGCCGTGTGTTCGGCAAGGGCGTCGGGATCCCAGGGGCTGTGGAATATTTATAGGAAATTATACAGCTGGCTGAAAGTTTGCTGTTGCTTTTCCCCCACAAGAAATCCTTGTCCTTTTCGAACCCCAAACAAAACAGTTTAAATAGAACAAGACTTGCTTCCGACACAGCTTGCGGTGTGACTTTCCCCAAAATAGAGGACGTTATTTCGAAACACATCATGCTGTGTCATTCATTCCCATTCTTTGCCACTGACAGGTGTCAGCCCAGACAGATCGTCCCCCTGCTCCTGCCCGGCCGGCATCAATCTGCGCTGAACGCGGCAGTGCCACGGAGGCTTTGACCTTCACCTGGCAGAGCTCCCTGGGCGGTACCTGCAGAGCTCCCTGGTCGCCTCTGAGGAAGGCAAATCTTCCTTTCAGAAGTATGGGAAGGGAAGCAGAGAAGGGATGAGTTATGGCTGAACACCCTGAACATGCTGAACGCAGCAGCCAACATTCCTGCGCGCGGTTGGCTCGGGCAGGGACCGCTCAGACCTCCATCTCCCAAAGCCAAGCCCCCCCCCGGGGTCTGCCCCACTGCCAGGGCTGTGGGTGCAGCTCAGAGCAGGCAGAGGCACCTACGAGGGGAGCAGACATTTGCTGGTATCCCACTGCTGGAGGCTGAGCATCTCAGTCTGGGGAGTTGAAAGTGGTTCTATCAGGCCAAGCTATTGCTGACTCCCTCCACCCAGCACGGTTTTCAGGTATGTCCTCCTTGATTGCTTGAATTTGACAGCTCTTGCTCATCCTCTCTCTGTGGCCAGCAACGGTGGCATTCAGCTCAGTCCTATTCTCCTCAGGATGGCATTAATTAGACACTAAAACCGTGGCCATGCTACCACAGCAGCAAAGCTCTGCAGGCAGTGACCTGTGCCCTGCCCCGATGCACAGTGACTCTCGGCAGCTCTCCTGTGCCCGTGGCCGGGCTCTCTCTGCCAGCCACAGACCAAACTGCACTGCCAAAGAGCTGCACCAGAAGCCATCCCTGCTGACAGGCTCAGGCACAGCCACGAGGGTGGTAAAAGGCATCAGCAGAGCAGACAGATCAGGGTTTTGTGAAGGTCTTGGAATAAGAGCAGGTGCTGCTGGTGGCCAAACCCAGTGCCACCATTCACCAGTTTCTCTGTGCTTGGGCAGGGGCTGAGTGATGCACCTGAACACGTGCTGACCATAACACCACTTGGTGCCATCAGAACTGACCAGTGACGGAGTCAGTTCACATGGCATCAACTTCCAGTGGTGTGGCACAGCTCGCTGAGAGAGCCAGGCACCTCATAAGGCTCAACAAGTCCTGAAAATATAAAGACAAAGCTCTCTCTTTCCTCCAGCAAGATGTTGCTGCTATTTAAGGTCTATTATCCTCCCTCTGCTCACACATTGCTACCATTAGTGTTATAAATGGGCTGGGTATACAGAGAAGAGAAGAGACCCCCAGGGTAGCAATTACTAGAACTGAATTGTCTCATGCAAAAGGCAGCATTACCCTGGTGTAATTTGATCATAAAATAAATTGCATTGCCCATAAACTTGCTGAACGGTAGAGTTTCCCCCCTAGTTGTTTCCGTGTGTTTGGAGCCTGAAGTACCACAGGGAAACAGCCCAGCTCTGGCCACAGCCGCACCGAGACTCCAAGGAAAATTGTCACGGAACACGAACAAATGAATATTCATAATGAGATTCAACTCATCCTTGGCATGGTGCCAATGCTAATCTTCCCCAAACAGGCCTGGGTGAAAGCCTTGTGGAAAAACGCACCTACGCTCTTGAGCAACAGCTCTTGGGTCTCTGGCAGGAGGGGATGGTCTGTTGTGGGTCCGGTGAGCTCCTCTCCCCATCCTGCCCCCAGCCCCTCCAGCACTGTCCTTGGAAACCCTGGCACATCCACAGCAGTCTCCCCACCTCCTTGGGTCTCTTTACCCAGCCTGGGTCCCTGCTGAGCAAAACGGGCACCTCGGGCACTGGAGCTGGAGACCTGATCACGGGTCTGTCCATTGGCTGGGTAAGCAGCAGATCTGATCACGGGTCTCCTCTCCGGCCGGGAAACAACAGCAAAACAGGGTTTGGGGCTGTTAGAACCTCAACAGGTCTGAAGTGGGTTCTCCTCCCCCTCTACTCTGTCCTAGTGAGACCTCACCTGGAGTACTGCAGCCAGTTCTGGGCTGCCCTGTTCAAGAGGGACAGAGATCTACTGGAGAGAGTCCAGCAGACGCTACGAGGGTGATGAAGGGGCTGGAACAGCTGCCTTATGAGGAAAGGCTAAGAGACCTGAGGCTTTTTAGTTTGGAGAAAGAAGACTGAGAGGGGATCTAATTAATGTCTATAAATATATACGGGCTGGGTGTCAAGAAGGCAGGGACAACCTCTTCTCACTCCTGCCTTGTGATAGGACGAGGGGCAATGGATTCAAGCTCGAGCACGGGAAGTTCCACCTCAACATGAGGAAGAACTTCTTTACTTTGAAGGTTCTAGAGCCTGGAACAGACTGCCCAGAGAGGTTGTGGAGTCTCCTTCTCTGGAGACTTTCAAGACCTGTCTGGATGCATTCCTGAGTGACCTGCTCTAGTTCTGTCCTGCTCTGGCAGGGGGGTTGGACTCGATGATCTTCGGAGGTCCCTTCCAACCCCTACCATTCTG
>WUAM01000217.1:6371218-6400235 GCA_024336885.1 Actenoides hombroni | reverse complement strand
TGCCCAGAGAGGTTGTGGAGTCTCCTTCTCTGGAGGCTTTCAAGACCTGTCTGGATGCATTCCTGAGTGACCTGCTCTAGTTCTGTCCTGCTCTGATCTTTGGAGGTCTCTTCCAACCCCCACCATTCAGTGGTTCCGTGGTTCTGTGATTTTCTGTGGTTCTGTGTGTGTCTGGGGAACCTGCAGGGAAAAACCCCTAAGAAGTGGTGGTTTTGCACCAGGATGCACCGCGGGTGAACCAACGTCCTGTTATTTGACACGAGGAGCCATTGCTGTGCCTTGGATTAAACTGCATCTCCAGCTATTTGTGGTTGCCAGACACTCCAGCGTACAAACCAGATCTGCAGTCCGGGCAGGGAGCAGGGCGGGTGCTGTACTCGAGCGCTGCCTTCTTCACATCTGGGCTTTTGTTGCTGTGTATTGTTACCGATGCTATCTGTGAGAATGCTAATTGCAGCTTCACTGCTCTGCTGCCTGCTGATCAGATACCGAGGTGATAAATAGTAGGGACTAGGAAGGAGTAGCTGCTGTAAACAGCAGGCTTTGGAGAGCGCGGCTGGGCGTGCTGCATCTCGCAGCCAGAGGAAATCTCTCAATTTTTATTCTAGACTTCCTGTAAGAATCCAGAGTGGCAATCAGATTCAGGTAAAAAAAAGGGAAAGCAGACCCCCTGGGGCTGAGGCTTTAGGGGCTGCTCCCCCTCCTCCATCCTGCCCCAGCACTGGGAATTCAGAATAGAATCTAATAGAATATGATAGAATTTCACTTGGAAAGGACCTATAAGAACAGTGGCTGGGGGGTTGACCACATAACAGCCCCATTTCTTGGAAGCAATATGAAAAGCCACATAATGCAGCAGCAGAGAGAAAATCACAGTCCCCAGAGAGATGTAAATTCGAGAAGAGCTCGATCTCACACCGCGTGACGGGGAGGTTTTTAACTAAAAGCAAGGTGCTGTCGATGAAGTTCTGCTGCAAGCCGTGAAACAGGAGGGCCAAGAGCTTGCCAGAAGAAGACATCATCATGAATAAATAGGTAAACCTGAGTGAAGATGAGAGATCTGAAGTTTCAATAGCACTGATCACAGGGCTCTACTGCTGCGTTTTGAGCTGCCAGTGTAATCCTGAAATGGGAATGGCCTACAAATTACAGAACATGGATTTGGCTAAAAAACTAAGTCCTGCATTTGAGAAAATTGCACATTTTAATGACAAATGACTGTGGTATCTATAGCTGCCTTTGCCAGAGCAGGTAAAACTGAGATGTTATTGTACAGTACCTATATGTGAGAGCTGGAGGGATGATTTGGGGGAAAGTTTCTACACTGAACAGTCCTTTCAGTGGGGGTAACAGGATGTTTGTCTCCATTGCTTTCGGTCTTTGTTAGATGCGAATTTAATAACTCATTAGGATTAATAAATTCATTTGGAGGTTACTTCCAGGTTAGCCTCATGATGAAATAAATAGAATTTGAAATCCAATTAGACACAATGATGCAATAATTATATAAGAATATAATCCCATCTTCTCAAAAGCAAGACTGGTGCAGAATTTCAAACCTTTTTGCCACGGAAAACCAGTAGATTACATGCAGTCAAATGGGATTTGCAGCTGTAAATTTGCTCGGTCATGCTTATCCTAAGGTGGTGGTGGAATAACCATTGCTCAAGACGAGCCCTAAGATGAACACACTTCCAGGGTCACAGGCAGGAGACCAAAGCTTATTAAAGCAGTTTCTAATACTTTTCAAATTATTTTCCTTTCTGTACTCTGTGTATGGCAGGAATTCAGAGCCCCAGAAATTCTGTGTTATTTCTGTAGATACTACTAAATCCATTGACCCTGAACAGGTCCTGCAAACACAGCCTTCTTTTTTTTTTTTTTTTTTTTTTTTTTAATAAAAGATAAGTGAAAAAGAAATGAAAAGGTTTCAAATAGTTGAAAACAGATTGTGGAAAATCTTCTAAGAGCCAAATATCTTACCCGTGGCAGCCCCTTGTGCAAGGAGCCCTGCTCTGCACTGGCGCGCTGGTGAGACACGCTGCTGTGTTTTAGGGAGCTGGGCTGGAGCTGACAGGCGGGTGCTTATACAAGTTAGTTTAAAGGCTCTGAATAGGATTAACTAGTTTCCATGAGAAGCAGCCAGTTTCTGTCCGTCAGGTCCTGTCCTGAAGGCTGCAGGTCCCCAGGGCACGCCTGGCAGGCCTCGTTAGGGGCCGTGTAATTACCAGCCTGGTTTTCAAGCAGCTTCAGGATCTGGACATTGCGGTTCATCATTCTGTCCAGCGAGACCTGGAGTGTCTGGAAGATGAAAGACAGTTGGTGGCTATAGCCTGGCTATATATAGAGCCTTAATAACCTGGGGAATAACAGCATCAGGAGGAGCTGCTGTATATTCCTCCCAAGGCTGGCAGAACGCCCTGTATTTTTGTAGCGGCTTTTGACCCGAAATATCTGTGCCTTTTCCACCCAACTTTCCCATCCTTTCTTCTGGGTTTGAGGAAATGCAATAGAAACTTTGGCCTCAGGTTGCAATGGCAATGACAGGGAGGTGCCTGGGAGCTGCCGGGCTCTGCGGTGCCGGGCGGCAGCGCTTCGCTTTGTCTGTAAAGCGGTTGAAAGGCAGGTCCCAAGGAGTAATTAGCACTACCCAGAACCGTGTACAGCCACTCTGCAAGAAGAGTGGGCTCGCTGCAGTGTTATTACCTCCTGGTCCTTCGTGCCAATTTTCTGATTAATAACATCCCAAGCCACTTGATGCACTATTGATTCTAAATTCAATAAAAAGAACTGGCAGCTGCTGGCGAGACCACATAATTTTTTCCTCTAAAAATGCGAGGCAGCGGCACATTTCCAAACAAGGTGAGGTGGTGGGGAAGCCCCCAGGAGAGCTGCTCTTCTCCCTTGGGGGAGAGACCAGGTCTCCTGCTCTCCTGGGGGTCACACAGCAAGGGCAGTGCCGTGCCTCTTGGGATTTGGTGGTCCTGGTTTCTGTGGTCCCTGTTCTGTTATCAAGACATCGCTGCTTTAAAGGAAAAACCTCAGCTTGTTTACATGCCTTCAATACATGAGCACAAGGGTTTTATCTCAGAAAATAGCTCGGTGCTATGGACTTATTTAATATTAAGCAGAACAGTTCTCTCCTGACTTGCTGAAAGCAGAAAAAAAAACCCCAAGATTTTTTTTTTTTTTTTTCTTTCCAAAGAACCTGGCTTTTAAAGTGTCAAATTTTTCCCCATAAAGATAGTTTGTTGGTGTTTTGAAACACTCCAGTAAATCAAATGCCAAGAAAAAGAAATTGCTTGCTGGTTTCCTTCAGCCCAGCTGCACGGTGGTGGTGAGGAGAGGGGAAAGGTACAAGAGAGGCCAAAGCTCTTTGGTGGGTGGTATGGGAAGGGAAGCCCATCCAATAAACAAAAGCTGTTCAGTCCTATTAACAACCTAGGAGAGAAAGGCAAATATATAACAGTGAGCAGAAGGCAGCTCAAAAAGTGTAGAGGAGCCAAGAAATACCGAGCTTTGATCCAGAGAGAATATTTCAACAAACACCAAATGCTTTGCAAATATTCAGCACTTGCAAGAGCCACAACACATGGCAGGGGAGGAGAGATGATCCCCGTTACTCCTGGGTGGGCAGTAGGAAAGGGTTAATAGGCTTGCAGAGCAGGAGCAGACATCTCCTGGCTCCTTGACCCTGGGAAAAGCAGCATTTTCTAATGCAAACTTCAGCTAAACCCGATTTTCCACAGGATCTGTCACCTCTGAAGCAGGGACAAGGCAGCTCCTCAAAGCTGCATCTGTGCAACGTGCTGCTGAGCAGGGAGAATATGAAGCATGTTGTTTCTTGTAATGATGAAGGGAAGCAACAAAGTTTTTTTTTTCCTGCATTTTGGCAAGAAGTTTCGCTCGCTCGGGGCTGGGTTTTCAGGGGTGACAAAGAAGCTGTCGGGAGAGAGACGAGACTGGAAGTGCTGCTCTGGGTAAAACCAAGGCTCTGAGAGCTCAGCTCCAGCAGACCCCTGGGTGGGAGGTGATTTATAACCCAAGTGTTCCCATTTTTAACTCCTATACTTGTTCAAAGCCCCAACCCCATCGCTACTGGCCTGTTCTGCTGGGGCAGCGTTGCCAGGTCCCCACAAACTGTGGGCAGAGCCGGCTTGATGCCGACACCTCCCGCGAGCTCAGCGTGGGGGGCTCTGATCCAGCAGAGTGGCATCACGCAGACAGGGAGGCCCAGGATGGAGGCACTGGCGTAAGCACATGCAAATGTGATGAGCTGAGAATTAATAAAAGCCCGGGAAACAAAGCAGCAAGCAAGGAAAAGGAGTCCACAGTCACTGAAACAGTGGCCTGTGCTGGGAAGCACAGGAGCTGGCCTGACTTGTCAGCCTCACCAGCATCCTCGAATAGAAGAGAATGAAAGAGAATAAAAGAGGTTATCTATCTGCTCTATTGAGACCTTCAAATTTTCATCTTAATGGGACATGGTGCTTGACAGATTGAGCTCCACTGAGCAGCTGATTGTAAATTCAAATGCAGGCTCTGGGGTTTATTCGAGCCACTGAGTCTATTTTCTTCCTGTGTTTGCTGGCTGAGCAGGCGGCTGCTGGGAGTGATGACTGTGCGGTTTGTCAGCATCGCTTTCCTCAACACTGGGCTCTAATCTCTCTGCAGCCTCTTGCATTCGCCTGCCTCCCACCCAAACAGGCGTGTGCAGGGGTAGGAGCTGCGTGGAGTGGAAGGGGAGCTGCAGAGTGGAAGGAAGGAGGGGAGGACGATGTACATACTCATATTCACGTATAGATTTCATTTCACACGTGCAGGCACACACAGCCACAGCGTGTGCTCTGAACAGCAAGAGAAAAGCCTTTAAAGCGTGTTTTCCTAGGTGGTGATCTCCACAGAGCAGAAGTAGAGGGCTCTTTGCTGAGGACCTGAAAATTGGCTGGAGAAATTACTAGAAAATACTGGGAAAATGTGCAGCAGGGGAAGTACCAAGGCAGGAGACCAGGCTGCGGGGAGCCTAATTGGCATCTCTGCCTGCGCCTGCTCTAAGCCCTTTCTGTGCCTGCAAAATGCCCCACAAGCCACAGATTCTTTTCTTTCCTCCTTATCATCTCGTTAAAACTGGTCCCAGGCTTCTGAACACAAACAACACATGGAATCTTTCAAAAATTTAAAAGGAAAAAGGCAGTGGCCTCTTACTGGTTGGAAATGCAGTCCAGCCCCTGGTTAGATTTTGGCCCAGTTCAGCAGAGGGAGCCCATGGGTTTCTTTCAGCTGTGTTCTACCTTGAGAAAAACAGACCAAAAATACCGATTTTGCTGCCTTATTTATTGTTCCTGATTTTCAGCAGTCTCTGGGATATGAATTATGCAGAAGATGCACAGCAAAGGATCTGAAGCACTGGCAGGTTTTACCAGCACTGAAGCACTTCCCGCTCTGAGCATCCAGCTCCATCTGTCTGCAGCAGCTCCTCTGGCAGCATCTCCAGCAGCACCTCCAGCATCACCTCTAGCAGCTCCTCCAGCAATTCTCTCTCCTGCCACCAGCCTCCAAAGAGCGTTTCACTGGTGAATGTGGGGTCTTTCCAAAGCCTGTGAAAACTCTGGGGGCAGAGGGAACTCTGCAAGTCCCTATGGCCCTAGTGAAGCTCTACAGGGTGAAGAGACCAGCCGTGGGTGCACGTGCTTCCATTGCTGGTTTGATCACGCGTCCAATGCCCCATGTCCAAGCGAAGCAAATATGAGCCAGTGACATAAATCTAACCACAAAACCAAGGGTGTCAATTCTCTCCTTGAAAATAAACTCTGTGACTTGGAGCCTGGAAGCCGCACTGATTTTCTCGGCTCGCCGCCAGGTCTCAGAGTGGTTGGCATTTTGTACACGCTTTTGTTTTTTAAACCCAAAGTTCTACCATTTTTTTGTTTAAATCCACAGTTAGAGTTGCTTTTGTGTGCGCCCGGGGATAAGAGGAAGGTTTTATTGCTTGCATTATTTATGAATGGTATAATTTCAGGGCATATGTATTAAAATAAGGATCCAACTGGAAAATAATATTAAACAAGATAAGTGTGTATATTTGTTTCATAAATCCATAAAACCTGATTAACAATGATGCTCATAATGCTTGTGTCATCATTAGAAGACTTCCTGTGTCTGCACCATGGCACTGGATCCCTCGGTGCGTTAGGACAGTGCCCTGCAAAGCTGGTTGGTTTATGCTGAACCTTGCTGTGCAGCAGGGTGTGCTTCAGTCAGGGTTTTGCTTTGGGGTTTTAATTATTATCATTTCCTTTGTCTAGGAATTTTGGAGCCCATTAACGCTACAAGAGATTGAAACTTTACTGTATTATGCCAAGGCAGCTGCTGGCTCTTGAAGAGACTGATGCTTTCTGGTTATTCTTGAGGTTACTCTTTCTGGTTACTCTTGAGGTTTTCTTACTGAATTTCTTACTGCTCCACCCAGCTGCTTGCTGGGAAGGCTTTCTGACCCCCACAGCCCCTTGCCCTGACATGGGGCTGATGTGCTCTGGGCTGTGTGTCTGTGAGTGCTAGTGACTGACAACCCACTGGGCAGTGGAACGGCCAGAAAATGGAGTTTTCTATCAGTTTGCCCATATTATTTGGTAACAAAGACTGACTTCCAAACTGAAGCCTTGAAGGGTGAAGGGCAGATGAGGACATTTTCCTGGGTACAGTTAATGAACTGTCAGCCCCCTTTGGGTCTCCTCTCTGTGCTGAGTGCTGGTAATTTATTTCTTTGAGAACAGGATTTGTCAGTCCGGAGGGGAGAGAGTCTGTGAGCTCTGAAGGTTTCCCGGAGCCTGTGTGAGAGGGAGTGGTGGTGTCCTGCACGTTACAAACCCCTCATCTCCAGAGCCCTGAACCTACACCGGAGCTCTTGCTGGCTGCACTCAGCGGAGTCACTAAAATCCTGGGGGATGTTGGGCAAGAGTCAGAGACGAAAGAAAACTCCCGGGAGCTTGCAAGTAGTGGCTGCTCAGAGAAAGAAGAAAATATTTTAGATAAGAAAAATAAAAGGATCTCGGGAAATTCATGTGCAGCTCTCGGGGAAACAGCTCGCGCGTCTCCCTTGCAGCGAGACTCTCCATATGGCTCCTGCGCGAGCGGTGACACAGAGAATTTTCCGCTGGAAAAAAAATAAGCCTGGAGGTGAAAACTTCAAAGGGGCTGAACTCTGAATCCAGCAAGAGCCTTATGCACATCCAGGAGCTGAGAAGAGCAAGTGTTGATAAAGCACTTCAAAACCTCGCCAAGCCTGTGATCAGGTTTCTCCTGCAGCTGCACTGCGGTAGGAGAGCCGGCTTTGGCCAGCCCCGTGGACACCAGCGCTGGTGGGGACCAAATGCAAATGAAACCCTTTGAAATAACACAGACATATTGTGTGAGGGGAGATGAAGTGAGGACAGCAGATGTGTCCGGTGCAGGGTGGCTCTGGGCAGCTGAAAAGCAATACCTGGGGAACAGCCTGAGCTTGCTGGCCCCGAAGCCTCACTGATATAGACTTTGAGTGGTGTTCTGGGCTCTAAACTGGGTAGGATATTCATAACTCTGCTTTCTTTTGGTGAAGAAAATCTACCTGTCAAGCTTTCCATGGAAGAAACAGGGTGCTTTGAGCCTTTGGTGCTCCTACATCGTCTGAGGTTTCTCAAGATGAGCGGTTCCCAGAGGAACAGAAAGGCCCAGTGGGCTTGAAGCACAGCCCATTACAGCCAAGGAAAGATCTTCATGGACTTCAGATCCCTAATTATCTGGATTTGTGTAGTACATTACCCATAAACTTCTGCAGGCGTGTTTCCCTCTGCCTTGCTTGAATGATTAGCTTATCCCAAAAGAAAAAGAGAAGCCCAGACAGGTTCTTGGAGAAGAAAGGAGCTGCACAGGATGGGCAGCAGAAATTGGAGGAGCAGAAGGGAACACCTCATCTTGGCAGGACACTGCTCTAGAGCCCCGTGCACTTGCTGGCAGCACACCAGCACCATGCTGGGGTCCTGCTGGCCACGGCACAGGGCACTAAGGACGAGATCCTGCTCTGGATTATAGCAGTGTATCTCTGCCCTGCCTCTGTAGATCTCGATGCACCCAGAGCTTGTGGCCCCCACGGCCACCGTGTCACCTCTCCTGGAGTGTCATAAATGGAGAAATCACCTTGTAATTGCAGCTGGCAACGCTCAACCAACCTCTGCTGAGCAAGAGCTGCAGGAGCCCAACATCTCTGGAAATTAGGCCACCTCTGTTTAGACGGTGCAGCTGAGCCTCGGTGGGTTGAAACCTCTCTTTTGGTGCTGCTGCTCCTTCCCAGCAGGTGGAGGACGTGTCTGGACCCATCAGGCTGGGGATGCTCAGCCCCAGCCCCGTCACAGGGCACTGGCTGCCCGTGCCAGCACTGCAGCCGCGCGTCTCCGCTGCCTGGTGCCTTCCCCCCCTCCCCAAAAAAGTTGAATTGCCATGTTGCTGGCAGATGAAAGAAATAAGGAGTTTTCTTGCTGCAAGCCACAGAAAGCAGGCTTCAATCAGATCCTGAATAATTTAGAATACAAGCCTTTGATTAATTTCATGAGAAAAAGGAAACAAAGTTAGCTATAACTATAGGCCATTCAAAGTATGGAGTGCCAGCAAAAATGTGCAAAGCGCTGTCATGAGAGGATTAATTACATAGATTAAATATTTTATAAGTTAAATAATGTGTATTTTTTGGAGACAAAATGGAATGTCATTTTTTCCCCCAAGACAAGGAAAGTAACTGTATTCACTTCCATTTAGCCCACAGAGCAACAGAGACTCCAGTGACAGAGGAGGATGGATCAGGGCTGTAATTCCCATCTGGCACCAAAATCTATATTCTGAGCAGCATTTCATCTTCTCCCTGAGAGCCCTCCTCTGAGCTTTCAAGTCTCTGTCAGTTGTGAGGTTCTTCTGGGGGGGAGAAGAAAAGGGTCCTGGCAATTGATATTCTGTCTACTATAGTCTTCCAAGATCTGGAAAGAAAATGGACTCTGTAGAGTGGTTTTAATTATTGTGTTATTGTCCTGAAGGATAATGGCAGAGTCTTTCAAACTGTCTTCCTTTTTCCTTTGCAGAAAAGAAGACCTGGAGCCAATTTCTGGCTCTGACCTGTCCAGGAGGCTGGATCCCTCCACAGAAGAGTTTGCTCCATGCACTTCTAGAAGCAGGGATGCAGGGGAGGTTTTCAAACCATCAGGTGAACTTGGCCATACAGGGTACCCTGCAAGCCCCATCCTGGGCAAGACCAGCACCTGAGCCCCAACTGGCCATGGGTGCTGTGACCTGCCCTGCAGCCCAGCCAGGAGGTCCCTGACACCACGCTCTGAAATCCCCGGGGTACCCAGAAGTTTTGCTGGCTGCTCGTTTGATGGCAACGTTACGCGTTTGACTCTGGCTCCTAATTAAAATCCTGCTCGCTGGGCTGTGTCTGGGGGCACCCAGCTGGGAATGGGACCACAGATGGTGGGAGCCTGGGTGTTTGCTGCTCGTCCTCCCCAGCGCTCGCGGAGAGCTCATCAGCAGGGATGACTGACAGCCTTTCCCTGCCGACCACTGTCCACCAGCAGCTCAGGCGAATGAAAGAAGTCATTGGGTTAGAAGAGAGCACTAAAAAGTACCCCCGGGAGACTTCGAGGGGGAGTAAACACGAGGTTTTGTCCTAAATCAGTTCTGCAACACTGCTGACCTTGTCACTGCGGAGCTGCGGGAAGAGGAAAACTCTGTAGTCTGGATTCAAGTTTAAACGTCTAATTCTTTTTGAATATGCCTGGACAAATATTTCTTTTCTTATTCACCCACTTCTGGAGAGTCCCGCACTGCTCAGAACCAGTGGCTGTGCTCTGGGAGCCAACACCAGCAAGAGCTGGGAACGCCAGAGCTGGCTCCTGAGGAACACTCCATGGACAGGCTCCCCAGAGTCCTTAGCTCCAGCACTCGACGTGCTTCCCTGCTAAAAGGGGCACATTTTTGGCAAGCAAGGGTGAAACCTTTAAAACACATAGCAAGGGTCAGGTTGAAAGGATGCACCTTCCCCAGGAGACAAAACAGCTCCTGGCACTGGTCCTCCAGTTAGGCTTTAATGAGACAGGAGGATGTCTGGGTGGGGATGAGGAAAAGGCTCATTGAGGTCACCTGCTTCTCCAGAGGATATAAAAACCACAGCGTGGGCAGCCCTGGGACAGGCTTTAGAGGGAGAAGAACAGTGCAAGGAGGGGCTTGCTGCTTCCTTAACCTGTGAGTAGTTGTTTTTACTTGGGTTGTTTGGTTGGTTTGGGGTTTTTTTTTTGTATACTTTCTTGTGAGTTTTCTTGCATTTTTTTCCCTATTCAACATGTCTGGGAGTGTGTTTGGGTGCTGGGGGGTGTGAGCAGTGCTTTGGGGCTGTGATGCTTCCCCTGACTTGGGTTGCTTTGTTGGTCTCGGGTGTGCTCGTTTTAGTGCCCAGCAGTGTATGTGATGAAGAAGGTACTTGCACTGTGGTTTCCTTTGCTGTGTGTGGGAAGCTGTGGTTAATTCAGTGATGTCCAAGTATTCAGTAATGAGGTATTGCTGGAATATCTGTGTTGTGAAACGGAGCAAGGGAAGCTTCTCTTGTGGTTGCAGTCCAAGATGCATGTTGAGAAAGGTTGGTCTTGCTTAATTAGCTTGTGCTGACTGGGTGAAGGAGAGAGAAGAAGGGTCATCTCCTGCTTTGAGTCCAGCAGTGGCCTAGGCTGGGCTGGACAGCCTGTTCTCCTCTCCTGCAAGCCAGCCCGGTGGCCCAGGGCTGGTGATGGGGCTCCTGATCTGTGTTATTGCATTTTGATGCATGTGAATGCTTCTGATGATCTGAGCAGTGATGGTGCTTCCAGTCTAAACTACTTCCATCCCAAGTCCAGCATCGCTCTTTGTGTTGGTGTTTGTTGCTTGATTCAAGTCCCAAACATCTGTCAGCTGTTAACATTTTTCTTCTTATTGAAAGTATTTTATTTCCCAAAAGCTAAAAAATATGAGCAGACCCCCCCCCGGCTGTATAATCCTCTCTATTTGGAGCTGATGTGCATACTAATAAAGGCATGAAGGAAATCACCCTTGTGAGGCAAGAGAGATGGAGCCCAGTAATGAGGCTGAGCCAAAGATGTGCTCGCTGCCTGACACTCTTTATGCTAATCTATAGCAATTAAAATATGGTATCTTCTATTTTACATTGAACAATGAGAGCTGCTAAAGAATGGCGATGCAGTCACAGATACTCCCGTGAGCCTTTCATCTCTAAGTGTTTCTTCTGAATTTGGGAAAATAAATTGTGCTTATGCTCTGTAAGTGTTGAAACAGAAGGGTGGGCTTTAGTTTCATACAAGGGAGTTGTATAATGATTAATTAGTTTTCAACATGATACGCAGGAAGCTCTGATGCAGCAGCTCAGAAGGTAATTTGGGCTTTCATGCTACTGGGCAGATTTGGGAAGCTTGGTTAGTGGGTAGTAGAAGTAACACTCTGTCCTTATTTGCATTTGGAATCCGTGACTTTCCTGTCCTGCTGCTGCCTGCTCCGTCCCCACGGGTCCTTCTCCACCCTCGCTGGGCTCGCGCCGGCTCTGCCTTGATACCACTCTCCCCCCAGCACCTCCCCAGTTTCCAGTTTGCCGTGGCATTCCCTGTTGGGTCTCCTGCTCCCTGATGTGCTGAGCCCTCACTTCTCCCAGCGTGACCATGGCTTGGAGCTCTTGGGCTGCTCAGGACCCTCCTTTGGCAAATGCACGGAAGCAGCATGTGGGAGGTTGGAGAGATGTGAAGGGACAGAACCCCCACCTCTTTCTGGGTCTGGGGGCTGCTCATCCCCAGCATGAGCCAAGCCTGGCTCTGCTGGTCCGGGTGCTCCTCGGAGGCAGGGGAGGGTCTCACACACACACACACTGCACACACACACACACTGCACACGTGCTGCTTTAGTAATTTCTCAGCCCTTGTCCCACTTGTGCCACTCTCTCCTTGAGAAAAGGGAGTTGAGAGGCAATTTGCTTTGGAAAATTACAATTATGTTATTGATTGGGTAAAAAGGAACTGTTTTATTAAAGCTTACAATCCTGCGTGTTTCTTTTCCTTGCAAATATCCTATTACATGCTCGGAGACCACCCACACGCTTTGCCGCTTTTACGTTTGCCCTGCAATCTTTCATGCCAGTTGACTTTTCATTTCCAAATCCCTTTTTGCATTAAGCACAGACCCACACACTCTGACCCATTTTTCTTTGAAATAAATCAGAAGTCCGTGCCAGCAACGACTCGAGGTGTTCTTCAGAATTTGTAAACAGCACTGAAGTCTTGTGGGAAATGTCACAAAGTGTTGGGCTGAGTTTATTAAGTAGCTTCTCAGCTTAAATATATATATGTTCCTGGACACAGCCTGGCAGTGCTTCCCCCTGCAATGGCATTTGATGGGCAGTCGGTCGCTGGGCGAATTTCAGGTCTGTTGTGGGGGGCTCCTGAATGCTCAGGGACCTGCAGATTACAATAGAGGGGAAGGGGCTTTGTGGCTGTGCAGCCTGATTTGGTAAAGGGACGACGAATCTGGTTTGCAGCTTGCTATTAACGTTTCACTTGATGAGAGGCAGGGGGGTAAATGCAATTCCTTTGGCCTTGGGTGGGATTTGTTGGGATTTTGCCTGCCTGGGGGTAGCTCTGACTCGGGAAAGATGCCACCAGTTAAACCAGCCACAAGTAAAGCCCAAAGCCTTTCCCAATTCCCTGTAAGGGTGTGGAGGGAAGAGCTGCCTTCCCTTGCAAAGGGGGGAGCTGGTGCCAGAAAACTGACCCACAGGCAATTCAGCAGCCCTGAAACTCTCTCTCAGCTGCTTCTCCCTTGTATTTCTCCTTCTGTTTCCTTCTGAGACATTTTTTCTTCTGCCACCCGTGTGCACTTGTCTGTGCTAGGAACATCATTCCCTGTGCAGGCCACAAACCAGGCAGCACGATGAAACACATGGTTCAGAAGTGACAAGACCCTTTGCTTAATCCACAAGACAAAGGTGTGATCCAGCCCATGCTCCTGCGTGTCCCCTGTGAGCTGAGAGCAGCCCTGCTCAGCTCGGTGGGGTTTCACTGGCATCGTAGCTGAGCCAGTTTCTGTACATCCCACAGCAGTGGTCGAGAGGGATGTAAATCTGGGAGGAAGCTTCCTCCTCATCGATGAAATCTCTCCTGGCTGTGCCAAGGGACAGTCCTTTATCTGAGACCTTTTCCCATGGCACTGAATGAAACGGTGGCTGCAGAAGACAGAGGGCCACCTGTGAGGGGATGTCTGGGGAGGGTTTAGCACATTTTTCCTAATCCCACAGTCTCATTTTCTTGGGGTATCAGCTGGAATCCAGCCTCTGCTGTAATTAGTAGTGTTAATGGAGGTGCAGAGGATTTTGTGGCCACACTGCGTGGTTCCTGGCCAGCTCCCTATCCCATACAAGTGCTGCCTTGCACCAGCTGCTTCCAGGGTATAAGAAATACTAAGTAGGCAGTTCCGGCATCAGAAAGATGTATTGCCCAGTGAAGCATGTTGGACATAAAAGCAGAAGAGCTTTTAATTAAAATTTCTTCACCAGTCATGTAGGACCTAAACAAGGAACAGGAACAAAAAACTCCCAGCAATTTGCTGTCACAAGAGAAAAGCATCTTTGAAGTTGGGGGTGGAAAAGGCTGATGTAGAAAGCAGGCTGTGCCTGGAGAGCGATGCAGGGAGCAGACGCTTATCATAGAATCATGGGATGGTGAGGGTTGGAAGGGACCTCTGGAGATTGAGTCCAACCCCCCTCCCAGAGCAGGATCACCCAGGGCAGCCCACACAGGAACAGATCTGGGTGGGTTTGAAAGTCTATAGAGCAGGAGACTCCACAACCTCTCTGGGCAGCCTGTTCCAATCACTCTCACAGTGAAGAAGTTTTTCCTCGTGTTGGGATTGCTGTGCTGGGACAGTCGCTGAGCGCTTGTGAGGATCTGCTCATGCTCCTGGCTTTGCCAGTGGGATGCTTTCCTCGGTGCCCCATGGAAGGCTGGCCCTGCTGTGACCCTGCAAAGGCAGGGACGGGTGAGACCAGACCCATTTTCCCTCTTGCTCCTCCCTCTAATGCTTCTGGATTGTGCTTATTCTGAGTAGTTTAGGGGAAAATATCTTGTGACAGCTCCGCTCCTCCTGCAGCATCTCCGTGCGTGCACGGGCGGGTCACAAGTAGAGCAAGTCCCTTAAAGAGAGGGTTAGTGTAAATATATGTGTAAATATATAACAGCTCTGCTTAGAATGGCCCTCCGGAGAACACCTGCGTAAATACACGTTCTGCAGAAACCGAGTGAGACTGATGGAGGAAATGTTAAAGTATTGCCCTGAGGGCTTCCAAGCAGACTGTCAGGAACCGGGAGAGGACTTTGCTTTGTGCACCAAGGGATTGTGATTAGCAAAAGCCATTAATCAGCGAGGGGAGGGATGCTGACGGGGCAGGAGGGGAGGGAGCGTGATCGGGAAGGAGCGTCGGGGTTCAACGCTGCCCTCGGTTTTGGATGTGTCTGTGTGCGCAGGGTTTATTGTCAGCAGTTGCATTACAGCAGCACCTGAGGCTTTGAAATAGCTGAGGGCTCCGCAGTGCTGAGCATCGTGCCGATGCAGCAGGCTCAAGGCTCTGCGAGCCTGGCCGGGGGCAGGATGATGCCCGCGGTCCTGTGCTGAGCGTGGGGGCTGCTGGGGAGCCACGCTTTGCGCTTTGCCATGCTCTGGGCCAGCTCTGAGACACACGGCCATGGGGTTCAAACTTCCCTGTGTCACTGGGAGCTTTGGAGGATCGTGCCAGAGCTGAGGCTGGTGCCTGTGGCTCACTAATGTGCCAGCCCGGGCAGCGTCCCACCTCAGCTGTGCTGGCCGCAGTGCAGGGTCTGCTCTGCTGCTCCACACACCAAACCACACAACTTCACAGGGCTTTTGGCTACCCGAACCTGTCTTGTAGGTTGGTGTGCAGCTATGCCAGGGAGAAGGGTGACCAGGACATAGCAGGGCAGAGCCTGGTTGATGAACAGCCAGGTCCCAGCCTCGTCCATCTTTCCCTGCAGCTTGTCCCTGAGGAGAGTGGCCCAGCACAGAGGGATCCTTTCTGGCATCAGTCAGGCTGTACCTGCCTCGCAATACCTGGCAATTGTCAGGAGCACCCAAATCAGTGTATGAGCAGGAAAAAAATCAAAGCAGAGTCTCTCTGTTCTCTTGGGCTTAATGACAATGACTGAAATGAACTTTAGCTGGCTTCTGTCACCGGTGATGTATTTTCCAGATGCAAACAGCATTTCTGAAGCTGTGGTGGTTACACAGAGGCGAGCTGGGAGTACATTAATGAGTTCATCCTAGATGTGCGTGTGCCATTCCCTGCTGATCCATTACCTGCAGCACCAGGCAGTGACGCCTGCATTGTTTGTGAGCTCCTCCATGGCCCCAACCCACGATCAAGTTCAAAGTCAAGCCAAGCATTTCCCTCATAGCACAGCGAGAGGGCTGTGCTCAGCCCCGGGTCCCCCCCCTCCTTGCAGCAGTAACAGCAAATACAACATTCAGAGGAAGAAGAGGGGGGGGGGCGTTGCTGGGAGCAGGTCCCAGCCCCACCACAGCCTGTGCAGTGGAAGCAGAGCCGGATGAGTCTCTTCACCTTCCAGCGCTGCTCAGCCCCTGCTGCCTTTGTTCAGAGTTTTCTTCTTCATCCAGGGTGCCAATTATCACCCTGTAAGACAGCGTTTGCCCAGCCCAAATTGTTCTGCACTGAACAGAATCCTCAAACAAAGAGAAACGCAAAGGGCCTTAAGTTCCCAGGTCTGTGCAGCACAATCCATTCCCTTCTGATGCTGCTGCCTGTGCCCCTCTCCTGCCTTCCCTGACTTGCTGTGCCAGGGAATTATTGCACTCAAATTAATTGACATTCTGTCCCTTGTTTTCTGTCTGCTCCCAAGATAAGCTAAATAACGCCAAAGCTGCCTCGTACAGAGCTCCTCTCAAATCCTTTTGGTTTGTGACCATTTATCTGCTCTGGGCAAAGCCAGCAAGTGGTTCTGAGAGTCAAGGAAAAAAGCCCCATCCATCCCTCCATCCCCTTACGGCCTTGCTGCTGTGAGTGTGTATGGTCACCCTCCATCACTGCTTTGACTTCTGCTGGTGCTTTAGTCTCTGTTACTGGTGCTTCTTGAGCTGCCTGCCCTTCCCAATGCCTCTTCAGGGTGAGAAGTGGCTTCAGGGATCACTTCTGCCTACCTCTGGCTCTTTGTTTCTTTTTTTTTTCTTTTCTTCCAAATTTCACGTCTCTGAGTTCAATTTGCATTTGACATTTCTTATCTAACAATACTTACAGGAGAGATACAGATTCTTGAAATGAAAAAAAGATAGAGGCTTAAGGGGAAGGCTGGAGCGTATAAAGATGTGTGATCTGGTTAGAGCACAGGCTAAGGAGACATAAATCCCAGCCATGATCTGAAAGACGTAAGCACTGAAGAGAGGAAAAGAGGCCCTGGTGGTGCGGTGCTCATGGGACAGCAACAAGTAAAGGCTTCTGACAGAAATAAGAGCAGCTGTCCTCTCTTTTTTTTAAGCTTTGGGCAGCTGCTCTGTGCTTCTAGAGCAGCCACTGCTCCTCCATCTGTCCTGCCTCCTTTGTTTCCTACCTGCTCTGCTGCCTTCATCCTCCTCTGTGTGAAGAAGCAGTCGTGACCCCAAGTAGAAGGTGTCGGTGGGTCCTGGTGTGTGCTTTCCATCACTGCCCGAGGAGACAAACCCCTGGAGATGACTCGGAAGGCACTGCCACCGACACACAAACCCAGCCCATCCCAAAGGGCAGCAGTGGGTGCCAGTGCTGCTCTGTGCCCTTACCCTCTCTGGGGCTTTTCCTTTAAGGTGAAATGCCAGACAACAACGCGCTCGTGCTGCGTAAGTGTTGACAAACCAAGGGGTGTAATTGCTCTCCCTGGCAGGCAGCAGGCTGCAACCTGTCCTCCTGGCAGCAGTGCCCAGCCCGGTGTCCACGGTGAGGGACGTGGAGCAGCACACTGGGGACTCCCGGCAGGAGAGGTGACTTTTGCTCGTTCTCGACGGTTGCCCATTTAATCCTGTTTTGATTGGCACTCACCCTTCAGCAGAGTGGCTGGATTGACCGGAGCAGGCAGAGAGCCACCGGAGCAGATGGCCGAGGCTGCGGCTACTGCCGGACTGTGTGCGGGTCCTCGGTGGCATCCTCAGCCCAGAGCACCGGCAGAGCCAACCTGCTTGAGGACTGGAGGCTCTCGCTGAAGGAGATGATGCGGAGAGGGACGTGTCCCCCAGCAGTGCTTGCCTGGGAGGGGAGGGTTTGAAGAAATACCTGGCAGAGCATCTGCACCCTCCGGGTGACATTAAGGATATATGAAGTTCACGTGGGTAGTGCCTCCTTCCAAACAGCCCCGTTTATTATTTGCAGATGTGATTACGTTTGGCTGTGACAACCCAAGGTTGCTCTGCTCGTTTCCACTGATCTTTGCACTGGAAGATACGGAGCCTCGTTGGCTTATGGCTCCGGGAAGGCTCTGCCAGGCTGGTCCCACTTGCTGTGCTCCCCTTCCTGTGCCAGTCTCCAGCCAGCACAGGGACACTGGCCTTTGAGGAGGGGGTTTGAGCTCTGGGGCTGGGCTGAGATCTGAGGCTTCTGTCCCTGCTGCTGACTCTGCCCAGGGCAATGCCCCCCAGGAGAGGGGCCAGAGCCTCTCCAGCCAGCACAGGGGCTGCTCTGCTGTTGGAGGGGGTGAATTTTGCACTGCTGTAGCCACGCTAACATGGGGAGAAATGTTTTCATTTTCACCTCCAGTTTCTGACTGTAAGGGTAGTTTTGTCTATCAGGAAATAAAAATCACCATTAGAATTTTTCTTTTGCATCTTTTTGCCTGTGACAATTCGGCGCTGTAACCCTGCGCTGGCCGTTCTGCAGGGACTGATCCTGGGGTTAAATGGCTCCTCTGGATCTGATTTCCATCCTGTATCCCTTCAGCACTGGTACTCTTCCCAATAAAGATGGGAGAAACAATCTGTTGGTGCTCGTGCTCCCTGTGCACATTATACAATTACATGGGAATTAATTTTAAAATGTGCCTTATCTTATTTGTGACTTCAGGCTCCCTTGGGGCAAGGGAAATCGTGTTCAAACCAATTACTGTTCACCCAGGAATTGCTTCACCAGTTCCTTCCCATGTGAATAGTACTGGTTAAATAACAGGCAGGCTGAATGCCTGGGATAAGGTGGCAGATTTCTGATGTGAGGTCTGATTTGTACAGAGTGCATTGTTTACATTAAAATTGCAATGATCTTCACCTTCTTGGGCACGGTACTTAAGGTTAAACTCTTTGGTCTTTTCTCTGCAATACCCATCCCTTTTCTGCTCCTTGGAGCAGGGCAGTACTGCTGGTCTCTGCTGCTCTCTCGGGCTCCACTGTCTCCTGATGTACGTGGGCTTTTATTCGTTTTAATCAGATGCGCTCTTTCAGCTCGTTTTATTTTCTGAACCCATATAACTGACAGAGATGTACTGTCTGGCCCCTGAACGTCAGGATTCATGATTGTGCTGTGAAATGTTTGCTTTTAGTGTGCTCATAAAAACACAGGACAAGTCAAAGTGGAGCTGTCCTGGGGCTCAGCTGATTGATAAATCACAGCTTACGGGGCTGGTGGTTTCATTTCTGATCTTCATGCGATGGGATTTCTTCTCTGGACATTTCCCAACCCCTCCTTTCTTTGTAGAATAATATAAAGTATTAAACAAAGTTTTCTTAGGTGGAATGTAGCTTTTATTTATTATATAAATAAACTTTTCTCCCTAAATCATATTACTTCAAGGAATGTACTGATCTCAGGGGTAACGAGATTCATAACAAACAGTTTATGACAGCAGTAGATCTGCAGACACCCTCTACTATGATATTAATGTGATATGTGGTGATGGGTGATGTAGTATGTACTTATTTTTCTTCATTTGTAGTAAACCACCTGCAGATAAATAAGGAGAGGGTGAGGCGATTAACCCTTCGGGCTCCATGAGCGTGCCAGGAGCTGCAGCCTCCCAGTCCAACTGAACTGGCTCAGGGGTCTGGGGAGTGCGGGTTTGTTTTGAGTTTGGGCTTTTGTTTTTAACTGTTCAGATGTAAAAGGTTTGGGCACCTGCAGATCCTGTCTTAATTTCCTGAAGAGGCAGCAAGGTTAGTCCTGCAGCTCTGCGTGGCAGCAGCGTGCTCTGCGCAGGAGCATCCCCGGGCAGGGGTGCAGGACCACCCGCTCCCCTCCCGTGTGCCGACACGTGGCACAGTCTCACTGGGGTATTAAAGAATTATCCTACTGCAGCATCAGCCTGACAGTAAGTGTGGGAGCGATCAGGGCTTGTGGGGTTTTTTTCCTCTTGTATGCGGTGTAGCGGTGCCAAATCAAATAACATCAGTAGGGCCCCGAGTGAACCCCAGAGTGAAGGTTGGTAAGAGGAGGAGTGAATAAAAAGTGGGTGTGTGTGGGTCTGTGGCTGCAGAGTGGAGCTGCAGCAAGAGCAATAGATACGGGGGGCCCTACGTGTGGGGAAGTCCCCCAACCAGCCCGTGCCATAGGGAAGGGGTGAGCTTTCCACAGACACCTTTGAGACTTGGGTAGAGATGGAAGAAAATTCCTCTTTAGGCCACGCTGCCACCACTTTACTCCATGTGGCAAACTCTGATCCCACCAGCGAGGACATTGGCAGCAGTTGTTGAAGTGCTTCACTATGTGTCCCTTGATATTCCAGCAATAGCCAACTGCCTACGGTAAAATGTGTTGTGAAACAGTAGTGGGGTAGAAGGAAAGCTTCACTGCACAGGTTTTTGTCATTGTTTTAAGATTGAAGAAAAGCCATAAAATTTGAAACTACTTCTCTTTATTCATAACAAGTAGAAAATTAAGTGTTTCAAAGCTTGAAGCACTGAGTCAGGGTGTTCTAGAGGGAAAACAACCTTCTTGTTTGGTTACCATAAAATAGAAATAGGGAATTGCTAGGAAGTATTTGGCAGTTTTCTTATGGAGCCTGGTCAAATTTAAGTAATCAAGGTAACCTTGGAAGGCAAGCATATCCTCCATCATTCAGAGGATTTGGGCCTCTGGGATGGGCCTCTGTGGTTGTTACCTCTCTGGACGGAGAGAGGATGAGCAAGAGGAAAATGCAGAAAGCAAAGCAGGATAAATACAGAGCTGCCTCCTGACAGCTGCTGTAGCACGACGGCATGCTAATATTAAATTGATATTAAACTCAAACCAGCTCAGTGATGTGCTTGCTGCAAGGCACTGTAACTCCCGGTATTTATGATGCTACAGCAACGCAGAGGACACAGCCGGGAGCTTCAGGGCTTCAAGCAAGAACCAGATCCCCAAGGAAGATGTTCTGTCCTTGGTTAAAGCTGTGGATGCTGGAGTCTGAAATGCCATTTCACATGTCCGCTGTTGCTACTAAATAATTTTATCTTTGGGAAATCAGTTTCTCTCTTTCGCTGCAGAGTAACATTATTCTGATGATAGTTGATACGCTGTTATAGCAATGGGGCAGCAGAAGAGACATGAACTTTCTGCTTTCCATCCAGCTTCTCTTGCTCATCTCTGAAATAATCTCCTTTCTTCTAATTTTCACCTTAACACCATCATTTCTGAGCTTATAATGGTTTTACGGTTGTGCTTGGTTTGGATCTATTTACTTACTTGAATCATACCTCATTTTATCTCACTGTTTTCTACCCAAAGCCAAAATGGTGCTGTTCTAGCTCACACAGCTCTGTCCAGGACAGCGAGACCCCAGCAGGACAAAAGGGGCTGTTCACAACAAAATCCAATATGTGAAAAGAAGGAAAAAAAAAATAATTCAAAGCATCAAAAGCCCTTGTACTGCTGAAAGTTGTTTTCCTGTTTGTTTCCCTTTGTTTTACTAAGGGAAATTTATGAGATGTCAGAGCTTGTTAATGTTGTTGATGTTGGAGGAGCAACAAGCACCTTGGGCTGAAAGGCTCTTAAAAAAAAAAATAAAATAAAAATAACAGAGTGAGGGAGGTGGTTGCCCAAGGGCAAACTCATTAGCTCCGATTGGGCTGGCTGGGCTGGCAGCTCGGCCAGGCACGGGGCCGGGGATGCTGCGGCTCAGGTGAGCACAGAGCAGGGGGCAGAGAGGATGGGGACCGGCCGGTGCTGGATCTGTCCCCCCTGTGCTCTGGGCACAGGGAAATGCGATGGCAGTGCCCCTATCCACGTGGGAGGAGGCAGCTGTTTTCCAAGAGAGAGGTGGAAAGGAGAGCAAGAGGGAGCGCAAGCGCGCGCCAGGCACTGAGCGTCTAGTTGGGAGCTTTGTAAATAATTAAATCCCTCTCAACGTGAAAAATAACAGCGTCGTTAGCACTCCCTGTACTTCAGTTGGGCTACAGCAGGAGCTGCTCTTCAGAGCTCTTTTTACCATCTGCATCCAGGCTGGAGGACGCAGCCACCTCCCAGTGACACGTTTCACATGGGCAGTGTGGTGCTTCAGGCTGGGGGGGCTCTGGGTGAGTGGGGGGGTCGTGGCACCCCCAGAGTGGCCGGTGCCACTTCTAAAGCCTGGGATGGTCTCTCCCTTCACACCTTGGAACCCAGGACAGTGACTCCCTCCCTGCCTTCCCTCCAGGTGAAGGTGGGTCTGTTTAAGGTGCTGAGCGTGTACCTGTAAGCCCACAGCTCGTGCTGGGAGGGGTCGGTTCTTCTCAGAGCTGATGAGAAGTATCGACCTAAGGATAATTAAAAGCCTTGCGTTAAGAAACTCCAGCCGGCAGTGATGAGAAGGAGCCAGCCTGCTTGGAGGAAAGCTGTGGAAGTAGAGCCAGTGAGACCTGAGATGTCAAATTACTCCTGGCCGCTAAATTACCTGATTAATTTAACCATTGTTTTGTGTTCGTTTGAGCCCTGTTTCCATGGATGTATCCATTACTCATCAGGACCGGCCTGAGTATTTTAAGCAAACAATTTTTGCCCTATGTGTTCCTTGGTGCTGTTGTGTTCTCCAAGCTGCTGCGTGCAACCCAGGTCCCAGCAGAAACCCGCAGCGTGGCTCAGGAGGAGAAATATTACCTCTGGGCTGGCATTGTCTGCAGAACTTTATCAACTCCCTTCCGCAGGGGTACAAGGATTGTACCTGAAATTGTACATAATTAATTGCACGGTCGACTATTAACAAGCAAATGAAGCAACCAGACAAAGAGGGGCATGCAAGGGAATCAATTTTCTTTGTAATGCGTTTCAGCTCTTCTATTTGTGTGCTATGATAGATGTTGGCCGAGAGCAGATTACGTTAGAAACAGCAACTAATAGGATGACGGTCTGAAGGCGACAAATACATTCATTATTGCATTATGGCCACGGCACTTGGAAATGCAAAGCTACGGGTTTGAGGCTTCGTTCCAGTGACTTAATTGTTTTTAAATGAAACTTGAAATCTTGCAGCTAACAAATCCTTTCGCAGAAGGGACGCGAAGTTTCCATCCTATTTATTTAGCCGTGATTACCTGAAACGTCATCATTCTTTAAGTGCCTATATTTATGTCTGTGATGTGGGAGGGGGAAAGTTTACCACAGCTCGTTCTTGCTGGGCTTTGTTAAAGCCCATTTCCAGCTCTGGTTGTTTGTCAATAAAGTTTCCCTGCGTGCAGCCCTGCGGCAGTTGCCCGGTGAGCCAGGGAAAGGGGAATGGGTCCAGCCCTGGCAGTGGCTCTTTGTGGGCACCTGCCCCAGCTCCGGGGAGGGCTCAGAGAGCTGCTGGGTGTGCAGCACAGAGCTCTTGTGTGTGGGTAACGGAGAAGTTTGTGCAGTGATGGGTGAAGGAATCCCACAGAAAAGCTATTGTCTCTTTTTTTCCTTTAGATGTGTTGATAGTTGTTGACATGGTGGTACCATAACCCTGCTGCAGAGAGGGGCACATCCTACCAAGGCGAGGATGAGCCTGAGCGTGGCTGTGCCTCCCTCCTGGGGTCTGGTACTGAGGCATCTTGGAAATAGTCCCCAAAACCAGTCCCCTCTCTCCGGGGAAAGCATTGACATTTAAATTCTTAGCACCTCTGTCTTTGAACAAAAATATTTTATACAGTTCTCTGGATAAAAGACACTCACAAGGTTATTTTGGGAACGGTTTTGCAAGCTGATTTCCAATTCAGCAGCACACTGGAGGGCTGTGCACCATGACTTTGCCTTGAGCCTGAAGTAAATACGTTTTCAGTACAGAACAAGCACATGTTCCAGTGTCACTCAGAGGTGACAGTGAACACTTCCACTGCCACCCGGAGCCAGCCCCCTCCACGGGCACATTTGTGAGGGGGGTGCAGTGGATCTCACCCGCACATCGCTGCCAGGCACTAGCAGAGCTTGTAGCACATCTGGGGGAGGTAAAGGCACCGCTCAGGCAATTAACTCTGAAATACTTAGGCAAATTACGTACTGTGACGTTTTAAGGCAAGCTTGGTACAAAGCTGGTTCCCATCCTCTTTCCTCTGGAGCAGCTGTGGGCTGCTTAACCTGGAATTCGGTGGCGGGATGTCATTTCCATGTGTGGGCAGGAATTGGATACAGGCATCTGTTGCACACCAAGGTGTTGATCAATAGTGGCTGAAAATCACTGGCTGTGTTACCTGCTCGGCAGCTCGCACGGGTGGGTGGAGGGGCTGCAGCAGCCCTGTCCTGTCAGTGCCACGGTTGGTACTGGGCTCCGAGGCTGCACGCTGGGGTTTTTTTCTATTCACGTTGCAGAGGAATTATGGTTTATAAGCCTAATACCTCCACTGTGAAATCTGCCTCAGGGTGGAAAGATTCAGTTACAGGATTAGATCTTCAGAGGAAAAAAAAAATAAAAATCTAAATGACTCTTCTTTCCACTGTGCCCATTGAAATGAAACTCCTTGCTGTAATCCTGGCGCAGTGTTTCTTTATACTGGTAATAAATCAAACCCTCGGCATCATTTTTCTGGCCGTGACCAGTGATTCCTGTTAAAAAAGCAGTTCTCATGTCAGCAGCAATGAGCAATTTTGACATTTCCAAACAGGAGAGACAACGGAGGCAGCCCTTGTGAGACCTTCACCCTAAGACCCCTGCTTGCTGTGCCAAGCTCCAGCCCAAGCAGTCCCACGGCTGGAGGAGGCAACTCGTGCTGCCAGCATCACCCCGAAGAGTGTGAAGAGATGATTCTTAACCAGAACTGCTGCTGGCACCCAGTCAGTGCCGACTTGGCCTGTGCAGCCTGGACTTCGCTTCATCGCTGTTTGAAATTGAATTATCACTACTAATATTAATATTGCTCTGATGCTAACAGAGGAGTCTGTCTAGATCTGGCTCTGCCGCTTGTTAGGGGCGGCCAATGCTTTGGGGTGCAGCTTCCACCAGTGATGCAGGGTCCAGGGAACCATCTCCTGCATGGGCAGGGCAGCACCTTGTGCCCCCCAGCAGCACCCACCCGTGCAGGGGAGACTGGTGTCTCTGCCTCTGCACTGGGCTCCATTCCTGGCCAGTACTGAGCTCACCACCTGGTCACCAGCACTGTGGCTCCACAGGGTTGCCTGGGCAGGGTCTCCAGGTCCTTGGAGATTTCTGAGATTTACTAAACAAAAACTTTTAGCATGTTCCTTTATAACTGGCTCTGTTAATGCATCTGCCCCAGAGGAGGCACTGGAGAGGACAGAGCCAAGCACTGGGTTTCACGATGGCTTCCCAAGCTTGTTCAGGCATCTCCTGAGAACAGCTGCTTATGAGCATGAGGGCGGCTGTGCAAAGGAGACACTCTCATCCATCCACGTGACAACTGAGTCTCCCTCATGCTGTGTGTTGGGCTACTATGGGGAGCCCGAGGATGTTGCACATCTCGGTGTGAGGTGCTGTCTGGGTCCAGCTGCTGTAACTGCTGAGCAGCACATGCTCCTCACTGCGACCAAAACCATGCATTGCTGGGGTGCTTCTGCCAGAAAAATAGATGGCGAAGTCAGCTGTGAGTTGTGAGCTTATTTCTGGGAATTATCCTTGGGGAACTGAGGCCCTGGGATCACTCACCTGTGCCTTGCAGCCATCCTTGGAACTCCTGTCTGCAGCCTCCGGTGCTGCCGGCAGCTGGGTCAGGTGTTCTGCAGCGAAATCGTGTCCTGCTTCTCCTCCCCTTCCCAGCAAAGGCATTTCCCCAGCTCAGTGACAGATTTTCTTTCACCCTGTAACTTCTCTCTGGAGAGCTTACCCGATCATCAGTGCAAGCTGAGCTTTCTCAAGTGGAAGAGCTGCACAGGTACTGTCACGGAGACAACACAGGAGTTCACACCAGGCGTGCACATCCTCATCCCTTTGGTGCCCTGGCTGGGATGTTTTGAGTTTTCCAGAAAACCAGAGGATCCTTTTCTTGCCTGGTCACAGAAGAGGTCTCTGCCAGAAGCGCAAAGCAACGTTCCGTTCTCCATGAGCACAGCAAGGTGGTTTTCAAGGTGGTTGCTTTTGGTTTTTGCCATGGCAGCCAGAGGAGCAAGAGGCCTTCCCAGTGTTGCTCCTTGCCCTTTGTCTTCCCCTAAGCTCAACAAACTCCAGTTTTGAGGTGAGAAGCGAGTGATGAGTGGTGGGTGCAGCTGTGGAGAGGTGGAGGGACATGGCACGGTGCTGTGATGCTCTCCTGGTGGGACACCCAGGCCCAGCCCAGCAAGAAGTTGCTTGCTGAAACCAAAACAGGGCAGCAGTGGAGACGCTGGGGGATGTGGGGCCAAGAGAGCTGCGTGTGGCCCGGCAGGGTTGGGGCACAGGAGGAGATGCTGTCTGGTGTGGTGTGAGGCCAGCTCGCACCGAGCACCGCGGTACGTGCTGCTGCTCCTCGCTTATCTAGCACAGCATTTATCATGGTAATTACGGAATACATTTCCACATAAGCACTTGTCCTTGAAGGGCGTTCTCGCTGCCCATACTCGGTTTGTTTGCGCGGGCAGAGACATGAGGGATGGCTCGGGGAGGGAAGCAGCCCTCCCTGGGAAGCCGGTGCAAGCGGTACCACAAAGGCGCTTGCAGTGCCTCCTGTTTTGTTCTTATTTCTGTATATCTTGATTTTTTTTGCATCTGATGTTTATCTGTGGAGTGGTTTGTTCTCCCAGGTCATGAACGTCAGCAGCACAAATCTGATTTTTCAGGCTTTGGACTTTTGTTTAGATACACCTTGAGTAAATGCTTCCCATCAGGGGGCTCCCTCAAATCCATCAATGAAAGATTTCTTATCAACAGTGGTTGTCTGGTGTACAGCAGCTTGGCAGGGAGCAGTCACACCGGCCACTGTCCTTACACGGAACAAAACCCTGGGGACAGCAGAGCCTGAGCAGCTGAGAGGGGGGAAGGGTGGGTTCTGGAGAGATGCGGGCCTGGGAAACATGGAGTGTCCGTGCAGCAGTCGTGGTTTGCACATCACATTCTCTCAGGCTGTGTCCACTTTTCCCCGTGAGACAGGAAAAGCCGGTGGCAGTCAGTGTGGCTCAGTTAAATGCAGAGAAAGGTCTTTGTGTCTGTCAGCACCTATCTGTCATGGATCTGTTTGTCTTTGGAGCTATCGTGCATGTCACTCACGGGCAGAGCACAGAAGTAACTGCCTGATTTTGAGGATGGAGGTAATTCTCTTCTTGGTCGGACAAGAAACACTTCGAAGTGGAAATGAAGGAGAGGGAGCAATTCCCGATGTCGTTGTAGCAGCAGGTCTGCAGCGATTCCTTGCTGGAGGTGACACAACCCACTGAAACCGCTGTTCTCTTTCCCTTAAACAAGGCTGCTGGAGCTCCAGGAATGGATTGCAGCGGTGACGAAATGGGAGCTGCGCGACAGGCAGGGAGCAGAGGGCTGATGCTGCACTGTCAGCTGAGCTCAGGCTCTAACAGGAGATAATGTGCAGTGTTTTCATGGACCACAGCACCTATTCCCTTTCCACTTAGGCCAGCATAAATGAATTGCAGTCACCATGCAGTGACATGTAGAAAAATAAGATCTGGCTGCTGCAGAGTCGGGGCTTAGCAAGGGGTCAGCTCAAAATTATGGAAGGATTAAGTTTTTAAGCAAGCTCTGCATGCAACAGCAGCCTCATCTGTGCAGGGGCTGGGTGTGGGAGCAGGATGCTGAACGTGCAGGGGTGTCACTGGCCACAGAAGAGAGTGTTTGCACATGTAAATGTGCTGGCTGAGTAACTGTTCGGTCTCTAAAACTGAGTCTTTACTGGGGCTTTAGGTCAAGATGTTTTCCAATGAAGCATTGATAACTGTGCCTCTAAAGCCTCTTTTAGAGACTAACAATAGGAGTTATTGTGGACGACACACCAGAGAGCTGGTACAGCCTATGCAAATATCTAACACTGCAAATGTAGCCCCTGCCACTGAATGCACAAATCACACATAAAATTAGCAAATTCTGCACTTAGTTTTCACTTACATACATCCAAGCATACCCTACAGTCATTAATCTGGGCAAATCCTCACTGAAGTGGCATCTCTGGCTGATCACACTCAGCAACGCCCTGGCAAAGGAGCAAAATTAGGAGATTAATGCTCCCCCTCCTCTGTCCCTGAAACTTCTCCCAGCAGAAACGTCAACAGAATATGCAAAACTCTTCAGAAAAACAGTTGCTCCTACAGCAGCTGTACATCCAGTTATTAATGCAGCATCCCAGGCACACACCTATGTATGACCAACAGACCACTGTAGCTTGAAATCAAAATTAATTAAACCTTGTTTACCGTTTGGAATTAGTGAGCTAATGAATATCATACCTCTGAGGCATCCATCTTGGTCAAATACATTGTGCTTCCCAGCTGTTGTTTTCTTCTAGATTAGGTTTGCTCCAGTTTTTATGAAGACGCCTACAAAGTAATAAGCCCTGCACTTATTTGACTCAAAAAAAAAAAAGAAAAAAAAAAAGAAAAAAATTATAAAATTTTTATTAGCTTCCGAGGAATTGGGTTTTCTACTTCTTGCCTGGCAATAAAAGCTGATTTGTTCTATATCTGCCTGGGTACTGGCTATTACTTAAATCTAATGATTCTTCTTAAAAGACATTAAGGTTGTCTCCTGTGAGCAAACACACTGGGTTTGTGAAATTACACGCTGATTACTGTGTTATAAATGTGGTCACACCTCTGCTATTAAATTTTACCTGTATAAACAATTCCAACACACAGACATACTGCTATACAGTTATTTATACCCACTTTATTAAGGTTATTTTTTCCACAATTGCACTGCTTTTAAATCTGCTGGGGCTTATTTGGCACCAAGTGACAGAAAATTCAGGATGTTGTGCGGAAGCGTCGCTTTTACGCCTCTCTCTCTCTCTGGCCACCTAGCTTTCAGTCATGCGCGGGTGATGGCAGAGAGCAAAAAGACAGGAGCTCACAGTCTGTCTGCCCAGGTTGCTTTCAGGCTCTGCTTTTCCCACTGCATGTTTTCCTGCCCAGCCTCCATCCCTGGCCAGGACCCGGCAGCCGGCTTCTTGATGGAGGGAGGTTTCTCTCCTCTCTCGCTCTGCAGTGATACCCTACTGCAGCTCCAGGCCCTGTACAGCCAGATCTGTGCTGGGCAGGGGAGCTGCAGAGACAGCCCCAACAGGACCCTGCATCCCTACCCTGGTAGCAGGAGTGATGCCTTGGCTCAAGGCTACCTTGGGAACAGGCATCCGTCACAGCCCTGGGCACTCAGTGCTGGCAGCCCCCAGCCCACCCCCCAGGGACGGTCGGGGACCTGCAGGGAGGGAAACTCCACCGCACGTGCAACCCTCGTTTTGCCAAAGTAGCCTCTTCCCTTGAGAAGCTATTAGGTGCAAATCACAGGCTCTAATCCTGACAAAGCACCCCGCTCAGAGTGCTGTGCATTAAAGTGCGCTTCTCTTATTGACATATTGCCTGTCAGAGTCAGGAGAGATATATATATATATATTTTAAATGAGCATCCACTTCAAGCAGATTCAGCGGAGCAAT
>WUAM01000217.1:6340308-6365394 GCA_024336885.1 Actenoides hombroni | reverse complement strand
CTGTGACCTGCATATTTTTTTCCTTTGGATGCTCTGCCCGCTTCTGCTTGACATTCTTAATCAGAGGACCATATGGCTTTGCTCAGGGCCTGCGATCCCTTTGGTGTCCCTGTGTACGGCATGTGACATAAAAATGCTAATTATTTAAATTTGATACACTTGTTAATAAAGGGCCAGTGAATTTAGTTGTGATTGATTTCACCCTTCTTTAGGGATCTCCTTTCCAGGAGGCTGAGCACGACTGAGAGGAAGAGGAGCCTTCCTGCTCCACTGGCTGATTCCAAGGGCTGTAGAAAAAGCTGAAAAACACTGAAAAATAGAGGGCCAATTGATTTCTTCCATCTTGGCTGGAAGAAGCTGGCACTGCCTGCTGCGATCCTGCGAACCCATCCGTCACTGCCACGCGGGCTGAAGTTTTCTGAGCATCACTAGGAATGAACTCACAAGATGTTTTCTCCAAACAGTATAAACGAGCCTGAAAAATGCGACTTGTCACAGAGTTTTGTTTCAAGGTGCTTAATTAATTGTATCAAGTCTGTGGGTGTGAGTCAAATTTGTCCCATCACTGCTGATCCCGGGGACTGGGAAGACTGTGGTTCACATTGCCTGAACTTTCCTCGGTAGGTTTAGTGCAGCCCAGTTACCACCACCAGGTTGTAACCAGCTCTTCCAGCTTTCTGCAGCAAACCATGAGCTTGCAGGTCTAGAGCTGTGGTCACAAGTGTTTCCTGTCATTACCCTCAATATTGTTCCCAGAAAAAAAAAAAAAATGTAAGCAGTCATGTGAAGAGAGCCTTTGCCTCACTGTCCTTGGGCTGGCCAAGCCCTCACGGCTTAAGAGATAACTCAATGTTCTGCTGGTCTTCTGTAGAGTGCAAGTGACCCTCATTTCCACATCCCTCCTTCCCCTTAATTGCTTCATCCTCTCCCAACCTCTCAGCCTGTTAAACCCAATGGTTTTTGCTCTGTACATCACAAGCTGTTCCTCTTCTTGAAAAGATTCAGCTAAAGGCCTTTTGCTGCTTTTGTATTGGAAATGTATGTGAAATTTATAAACAAAAAAAAGTTCCAAGAAGGAATCTCACTTTTTTTTTTCTTCTGAAAATATTCAGAACAAGACTTGTGGAACATCAGGAATAATGATTCAGTCCAGCCAGACTTCAACAGCAAGGAGAAAAAAAGAACCTCTTGAGAATGGCAGATTGAGAAATGACTGCATTAAATATAAAAAAGAAAAAGAGTGTAAAACTTCCTAACTTATTAAATTTCCTGCCACGGGTTTTTTAAATGGGATGTAAAGGAGCCACCGAGTCCTCATGACTTTCTAGCAAACCCCTCTTCTCGAAGGAAGCCGTGCCCCAGCCATGCCCCAGCCCAGCTGTGCCCCAGCATTGCAAAGTGATGGTTTTTTAAGGAGAAAGGACCCATGTGTCGGGTGGCACTGGGTGGCACTGGGTGGCACTGGGTGCTGCTGTGACAGGCAGCCCACACCAGGCGTGGAAGGTGAGCAGGAGCTGCCAGCTGGGCAGCGAGGTGCCGGCTGTCTCTGGCAGCAGAGAGGTCCTCGAATGCAAAGCTGGTGACACGAAGCCGGGCGCTGAGCCCCAGCGGCACCCACAGCCTCGTGCGTGACGTGCTGTCCTGGCTCTGCCACCAGCCTTGCACGAGAACTGGGCACCGTGGGCACGCAGAAATGTTCTCCAGTTCACAGCACCCACCGGGCAGCCTTGGAGCCGCATGAGCCCTGGGGTGGGACAACAGACGGGTGCCCAGTGCCCTCCCCCAGCACCCTCGTCATTCGGCTCCTCTACAATTACTATTAATGTGTTAATTAAAATGCATTATTTACCTAAAATACATCAGTAACAGCTTATTAATTATATATAATGTCTCTCAACGGCTCATTATTTTATACTCTGTCCAAAGGGGGAGAAGTGTTGTTCAAACATTAAAGTCTGACTCCTGATTTTATCCCAGTTGTCCCCTTAGGATTTTAAAAGGCTAATGCCAAAATAGTCCAAACATGCAAAAAAAGGGAGCAGGGCTGCAGCAAAGCTGGTGAAATCCCACATAGCTGAAAGACTCTGCAAAAATCAAACGTCAGCGATCAATTAGACACGCTCTGAAAGGTGATTTTTGCAATGACGCAGAGAGGTGAAAGCCAGCAGTCCCCATCTGCCTGTCCTGCCTCTGACCTCCAAGGGATCTCGGCCAAAGAGACACGTCATGGGCCCAATCCTGCCACAAACAACCCTGCGTGGGCACGGGCAGGGCTGGCTGCAGGAGCTGTGGCTGTGTCAAGCACCAGGTCAGCCCAAGGCTTGTATTTTATGTAGACTGGTGAGCAGGCATTTTTGCCCAGCTGAAGATGTCACCTTCCCTCAGCCACATGGCTCAAGCAGAGACCCTAAGACTTCAGAGTTCTTCTTGTGGAACCTGAGCAGTGTCGTGAACACGTCCTGTCTGGAAACTTTAAAAGAAGATTTTTCTTTTTTGGGGGAGTTGCAAGATTGTTTTCTTTATGGCCAAGTATTACTTGGGGCCAGTTTTTGAAAGATCAGAAGATTGAGACAGGCATCTAATGGAGTTCTCAGAAATGCTTGGCTCACATTGATTTCATGCCCGTCTGCACCTTTCAGGGCTCAAACCCATCTCAGAATCTGGCCGGGGGATCTCTCTCGCAGCGTTATTTTGGCACGGCTTTCGCTCGTGCTGTCGGGCCAAAGCCTCAGCTAACATAAATCACTGACACAAGTGGAACTATGCTGATTTGCACCCGTCACAGACTTTAAATTAAAATTTAATTGAAAACTTAAGCTGTCATTAATTTTCAATGAATGGCCTTTGCAAGAATGCAGCCAGATCTCCACCGGTTCAGCCTCCTGCGCGGCCGTCTTGAACGAAGGAACAAAGGAACGCTTATTACGAGAGCCACGTCTGCTGGATTCTGATCCTCTGCCTTTACCTTTCCCTGCAGCACTGTCCCCAGCACGGTCTGGGTGATCCTTTGTGTCAGGAGATCAGTTATTTCCATGCAAATCTCATTAGTTATCGCCACCCTCTCCTACAGTGTAATTGGCTTTCTGGGACCTTGGCTCTATCGTGGCTTCCCCAGCTGGTCCTTCTATGATGTTGCATCTTCTGTTAAGTGTTGCTCTAGAAATGAAAGCAAAAAGCAAGAATGTAGGAGATAGGGGAGGTGTCTGTGCCTCTGTGTGTGTGCATGTGCCTGTGAATGCAGGGACATACAGACAAATATTTACATATAGCCAAATTTATTTTTTTTAACACTATAATGAATTGATTTTGACCTTGGACAAGGGATTCCTATGTACTGCTTACGGCATGCAAATAATTCACTTGGATTTCTTTTGGAAGTAGCTGCAGGCCAGACAAATTCCTGTTTACAAATAACATAACATCCCTAAGTAACATAACATCCACACCTGCCTGCCAGGCTGGTTCTCTCTGTAAATCAGCTTCTACAATGTGAGATACCCACGCACCAAACAATGGCAGAATGTTGAGCATCATTGTTAATGGGTTTTGATTTAAACCAGCTGCCAAACATGAGAGAGAGTCAATAAATCTGCCGCCCACAGCAGCACCTGCTGAGCTAGGGCTGGTTGTTGGAGCCCTGGGGACTGGCTGGGCTCTGGGAGCTCTCTGGGACTCCGAGCTGGATGGGACTGCGAAAAAGTAAGTTCTGGAATCAAAAGCTTTTCAAGAAAGATTTACCTTGAATCTTTATCTGTACTGAAAGTATGAAAAACTTTTGTGTGACTCTTAACTCTTAGAAAATTGTTTCACCTCTTTTGGGTCTCTGTGCTGGGAACAGACCGGTGAGCTCTTTGCTGGCAGGAACAATTGTGGAAAGAGAGATTACTTTGAGTGGGGATTATTTGCAAGCAGTTGCACTTGTGGGTGTCTTCACTGAGTCTCAAGGAATCGCTCTTCTGAGTAAAACTTTCTTGCATAGGAAAATACAATCCTAAGGGATAGGCTCATCCCGAAGAGAACAGGCACGTATCAGCAAATGGCAGTGCTTCCTATTTAAAGCGCAAAGATTGAGCAGCTGAGCAATTGTGTGCAAGTTGTAGGCAAGACTTGGACATTGAGATAACTTAAAAACCACAGGTAGTGTTAGGAGCGAGCGCTGGCTGTTTGCAGGTGGTCTCTGAGGAGAAGGCTTCAGGATTCAGGTTATCTGCTGTCAGGCATCCCTGCCCCGCTCGGCAGCATCTTGACTCCTGGTCAGCTCTTGGCCTCCTACTGCAGCAGAGTTATTTGGAGCATGAAGTAACAGGGAGTGCAAGATGATTGATGTAACGAGTGATCTAATTTCCCGATCGGTTAATCCCAAATTAAAATCCTTGCGGTAAGATTTGGGTCTTTGCGGAGCATGAAGCCGTGGTTTAAAGAAGAGCCCTCCCCGTAATGAAGTGACTCTGTGTGTGTGTGGGGGGGCAGCACACAGTACCCTCATGAAGCAGTTCCACTGCTCCTGCAAATGAAGAAAAATGCTTCAGATGGGATGTAATGCCCAGCAAAGGTGCCGAAGTTAAGATGGCTTTAGAGAGAGGCAATTCTGTGCAGCAGCAGCAGCAGCGGCGGCACAGGAGCTGTGCTGATGAGACTTTAAAAGAACGCTGAGATAAATTCGTGCTGAAATTCTCATAGATGGCAAGTGTTGCTCGCTCCCGAAGCCTGCGCAAAACTAACTTAATGTTAGCAGAAGCTTCAGAGAAAGATAGATGTTGAGAGGCAGAGGTCATGGGGAAGAGCTCAGAGATATGAACTGTGAGGGTAATTGAAGGAGGAGGAGGAGGGGAAGCCGACAGCCGGCTGGAATGAGATGCTGTGGGCAGGGGACTGGTTTCACTGGCTGCTCAGCAGATGCTGGTGATGGGGTCCCAAGGTGGCCTCGGACACAGAACCCTATTGATCAAAAGAGGGGGGTTCTGTGCCCAAAACAAGTAGCGTGGGGGGGATGTGGTTACAGCATCCACTGGCAGTGCCTCTGTCCTGGACCTCACTGGGGGAAATGGGGCATCCTGGGGCAATAACACGGAAATCAGCTCTAGGTTATTACAAAGTGTCTGAGAAGTGAAAATGGTGCCAGGGCAGCCTCTCTTCTTGTTCTCCTCTTCAATACTAGAGTTGTTTGAAGTGAATCATTTATAATAAGACTTGTGTTGCCAAGTTTAGGTACCTTTGGCCAAATTTGCTGTAGATTGTGCCCGAGCTGCTGTGTTGGTGTGTTCGCTTCCAGAAAGAATGGCTTGTCTGATTGTGTTGTGATTTAAATCTCACCCTTCCTTGCACAGAAGCCTCTTTCCCTCTTTCTCTTCATTCCTTCACTCCTGTTCCTACACTTCTTTGTCCTCGTTCACTCCTGAGCTCTGCTCATCCCTGGCCAAGTGCTCCTTTCCTGACTGCTCATCAGAAATGTCTATTTGAGCTCTTCTGCTCTCCAGTACATCATAGCGATTTTCTAAAGGCTTCTGTGTGTGACATTTACAGTTTCTAGTGCAGAGAAGGTGGCATCACCCAGTTGATAGGCTGATGGGTTTCAGGTCTGGGCACTGAAGGAGTGTTCTTGGCCTTTCAAAGTTCAGGGCAGGTTTATTGCAAACAAGATCTGTCATAAGTTCAGACTTGCTCTGGCTGCCTCTACACCTGGGAAAAGTGAAATGCAGGAAATGAGCAGAGCCTGCAGACTTCTTTTCCTCGCCGATGGGCAGTGTGTGCAGACAGGCACTTCCCTGTGACTGCTCAGGACAGCACCCGCTGTCCGATGGGCTGAGCCACCAGGGACTGTGTCACCTTGATTCATAGTCGATGCAGAGTGATCAAACATGACAACAGCCTTAGAAAGTGCCGTGTCACAAGTTGTTTAAAGCACTTTTCCTTTGGATTCATTTTCACGTGCTGACAGGACAGGGTCACTGAGCTGACAGCAGCAGTTGGAAGCCAGGAGGAGATGAGCCTCGGCTGACCACACTTATTCCAGGCAGTTCCTGCTTCTCCCCCAGCTGCAGCACGAACCCCAAAATGGCAAGAACCAGCCCCAAATGCACAAAGACTCGGTCACCACCCCCAGCACAGCCAGTGCTTCCATCTCCCCAGCTCACAGTGGCTTTTCCATGCAATCCATGCCCACTCCAGAAGGCAGCTTTAGGATCTTCCTCATCAGAGACAAACTGTGCTGAGGTGCATCTGGGAGAGATGAAATGCTGTTGTCTCTCCCTTTGATCATCTTAAAGGGACTGAAAACTCCGTTTATTAACTGTCACTCACTTCCCTCTGCTCTTTGAGAAATTCTGATGAACTGCCTGGAGGTGCTACCAGAGAGATGATGAATGTGGGAAGCCAATAGCTGGGCTGCTTCTCACGCAGGGGTGAATTAGGACCTGGTAAATGAATGCCTATTTCTGAAACAAAAAAGATAACTGGGAGTGTGGAAACATCTGCCTGCTGCGAGCATTAGCTGCTGGTGTTGGGCACAGCCTGGAAGCTGGGGCTGGATCAGCAGTTCCTTGCAGGGCTGCTGTGTGCACGGAGCCAATTTGCTCGGCATGATCTTCAGAGCAAGGACAGGCTCCAAGAAATCACATTGCATAGAAGGGGAAGGTGGGGGGTCCTGGCTCACGACTCCCAAAAGCCCAGAGGGAATGTGGGGCAGAGGCAGGAACAGGTCCCAGCATTTCAGAGTCTGTGCAGCTTCCCGAGACATCCCTGTCCCACGTTCTCCCTCTGCAGACCTGCTGTGCACAGTCTGAGAGCTGGGAAAGTCTCGGTGCCAGTGCTCAGGCTTTCTTGCTGGGAAAGCCTTGGTACCAGCATTCAGGCTTTCTTCTCCTCCCCTCGATTCATGGAGGCATTTCAGCTGTATTTCTAGCGATTCGACTGTCAGTTTAAACAAACAGATTAAACAAACAGGCACGTGCCAACCACCTGGAAAGCCTCTTGCTTGCTCAGACAGTTGGCAGATTTGAATATTGGGCGATGAATGTAAGCGAAGCGTTCCTGCTGACTGACTGAGCACAGTTCCTGGTGAGCTAGCTGGGCTGGAGCACAGGCAGGGCACAGGGAATGGGGGGTTTGAGAGCTCTTCCAGCCCTGGCTGCTGCTCTCGGATGCTTTGCTCTTTGCAGAAGGACTGAGCAGCTCAGTTCCTCTGTCTCATCAGTTGCAATTAATAATGCAAATCTGCAGGGGACCCCCAGTGATGGGTCCCCATCCTCCACAAAGGCTGGGACTGGTTTTACTGATTTGTGGCAGTTAGTGTGAAAGGCTTTGGGAAGTGCTGAGCCTCCTGTTACAGATTAGTGCACCCCTCTCTGAGGTGAGAGTTGGTATTTGGGGAAGGGATTCAAGGTCACAGTTAAAGCCAGCAGGGAGCCAGTGCATCAGGGTTATGTATAAATAGCTCTGGGATTTCACCCAAAGGTGGTAAAGCCCATCCAGCTCTGGCTCATTCTGCATCACCTGAGCTATTTAAAAGGTGATAAACTGGAGTCCTGAGAGATAGAGATGGATGCTCAAGTCCAGCAGCAGAGGGATGAAGAGGGAGGGGACTGGGAGAAGTGGGTCAGGATGGGGTGAGATCTCACCTACACTAATGCAGGACTTAATGTGCCATGTCCTCATGAGGCTGGCACCTCGTTTACTTTTCAATCAAAACAGGCCTTAAATTTCATGTTTATCTTTTGCAGTACATCCATAAATTGTAATTTGAGATTTCTTTTGAATAATTTATAGAAAGCACAAATTACATTAAGCAGTAACTACCTCTGTGCTAGGGAATGGCATAAGGAACAGGGGATACAGAGTTTAACTGGGACTGGGGCTACAAAAGCTGCCTTTCAGAGCCAGTGGGAGCCTTCCTGGGGGCTATAAATATGGATTTCTGGCCAAAAGCACATTATCCCTCCTGACATGCCAGAGAGAGGCGGCCAAGAGCTCCTGGAATTCCTTTAACTATCCTGGAGATCTCACTTAATAAAACAAGTGACCAAACCCATAAGCACATAAGTTGTGATGCTCCTGCAGTGCCATGTGCCTGGGAGTCTCTAGTTGAGTGGAGAGCAGGCGAGGCTCCAATAACCCACCCCAATCACAGCTCACCCAGGAAGGGTTTTTTGATGGCTCCTGAGCTTGCATTCTTCTGGTGTGCTGGGAAGGTGGTTTCTTGCTCCATCCCATCCTGCCATGCTCAGCACAGACCCAGCAGAGCATCCCATCCACTGCAAAACATCTTCACCACTGCCAAACCAGACTTAGAGCCCCAGCCTGCTCAGTATGCTTCTCCTGTGTGAAGCCGTTTATAGGCAAAATTACACCATCCCAGTGTGCTCCTGCAATAACTTTCCCAGCATTTCCTTGGGTGCCACATTCACTTAGCAAGCTTAGAAAATCCCCTGTCAGACTGAGCTAGAAATGCAGCTTTTCCTTCAGACTGGAGATTCCAGCAGCCCTCGGCACAGACGTGAAGACACCCCAACCAGTGAGAACTCTGAGAAGATTTTTCTAATTCAGTAATTTTAGGCAGGAATTGATTAAACAGTCTGGAGAGACAAAGAAACACAGCGAACAAAATAGGCAGGGATTAGGGTGGGTTGTTTATCCTGCCCTCCTGCCCTGAGAGGTGGTCGGCAGCTCTGAGACAAGCCTGAGCAAACATGTCCGGCTAATTCCTAAAAGGGCTTCTCTGGCAGGGACCCCACAGCTCCCCAGCACCAGCTCATCCGTGTGTAGTGATGGGCTGAGGTGTGATGGCTCGAGCTGGGTGACCCACGGGCCCTGCAGTCAAGAGCAGCCATCAGGAGCCAGCCAATGCTCATTAGCAGGGGATTGCTATTGCCCTCTCCTTGGACGCCCAATTCTTGCCCGAACAATCCAGTTACATTTAGATTGCTTTAAAACCATTAGAGATAATCAATTCACATTAATGATCTGCAATTCTCGGCAATCAATTTCCTTGTCTGCAAAGTTTTCCCGGTTTAAGGAGGTTCCCTGGAGCTGGTTGGTGACTTACTGGGGTGAAATAAGTCGGTGGTGTTAGCACCAGTGCCCTGGTGAGAGGCTCCTTGCCTGCTGAGTGAGCCCCAGGGAGCTGCCAGAGGCCAGGCGAGGGGTGACTGGTGACCACTGATTGGTCAAAATGGGAGGAAAAGATGAAAAAAAAACAGTGGAGGATGGAAGTCAAAAGAGAAGCTGTTGTCCTCTGTATGTTTGCAAGAGGTAAAGGGGAGAGAACCAATTTATCCATCCAGCAGGTAGGGATATGGGGGGGGGGGGGGGACCCCGGATTGATCAAAAAATTAAATATTCATAGGACATTATTCATTAAGATTCATCTTGCCAAGTGGGTGAAATGAGGCAAGGGAAGAAATTAGCTTGCTTGAGAGTGTCAAAGTGATTATGTGATTAAATTGCAATTTGTAATTTCTCCTTCAAAAATGTTACTCCTTGATTTGTGTTTCTTCCCTTCTCTATTTTTCTGAAGTCTCCCATTATGTGTGTACCATCAGTAAATGCGCAGGGCTGGTCTCAAAAGCCTGCAGACATCTTCTGCGCACACTTGTGGGGCCGGCAGACCCACGTCCCCACCACCATCCTCTCCCAGCTTTTCCTGTGCTTTGTTTTTTCCAAGAGGCCACTTGCCTGTCTCCAGACGGGCGTCACTCCCGTGCTTCATCTGCTCATCTCTGCGGGTGCAGGAGGGAAGCAAACCCTCAGCTTTCCAGAGTGAGTGGCATAATCCATCCTCATGCTGGGTACGTGAGGAGATTTGGTGCAGAAAACCGGTGCTGTGGCACTTGCTTCTGTAATCCCCCCAGTGCTGGGGAGGCTGCAGTTCAAGCCCCCTCCACACACACGCACTTGACTCTTCCAGCGCGGTCCAGATCTGCTCAGCACAAGCAGCAAGAGCAGGGAAACTAACTTGTCCTACTGTTTCATTCTCATTTAAAGAACTCAGCCTCCCCTTGTTGTTGTGCTTAACCTAGAAAGGGGAGCGATTTCTGTTTTGCTGCCCAATAAATATTTAGTGGCGTATGTTGGCTGTTTGAAAAAATACAATATTAATTCATGGTTTGTTTATGAGCAGCACAAGGCTTGCCCAGGTTAATTAGTTGAGGCAGGCTTTCCTTCAAGTGAATGAGCAGTCATGGAGTTTATAGCTCTGTCACCCAGTTTATTTGTTCACTTTCTGTTTTGTTTGGAAATACACTTACACAACAATAAATAAAATCAACCATGACAGGGCTTATGTCTGCAGCAAACATTTAAGCCCTGCCAAGGCAGTAATCCAGAGAACACTTGTGGCTCTCAGCCCACAGGAGCTGGTGTCTCTCTGAAGTGGTGGGAGAGGTGCTGGGGGGGATGAGAGCTGAGCCCGGCAGCAGCCAAGAGGGACTGAGAATGGGGGGGGATGATGGATGTGAGAATTGATGGTGTGGGAAAAGAGTGTCTGATCAAACATTTTTAGCAGACAGACTGGCCACTTTGCTCTGAGGAGATGAAAAAGAGTTAACCTTGGCTATTAAGCCAAGTATCCAGCTCATGGTGAAATCAAACACTTCCCCACTCCTCAGGCAAACATCTGAGTGAGAGCTGGAGCACCGCTGCGGAGGGAGGTGTAGGGAGGAGGTGGTAGGAGGGAGTTAGAGGGGCTGGGAGGGTGTGATTCTTGAAGATGCTGCAGGGCTCAGAGTAGCTGCTTCCATTAAAGAAACAGAGGTGCAAAGGGCTTTAAAACATCTTTCCAATTAAATGTCTGGTTTCTGGAAGTCTGCAAATCTCAGGTACAATGGTTGCTCCCCAATCGGCTGTCATGAGAGAACATGTGCTGGTCAGACCCTGCCTTCCCAAGCTGGGGGGTGTCTCAAAGCCATGTCTGCAGCAAAGGCTGGGCTAATACATTCCAAACCAGACCTGAGGCAAACCAAGCACCAGATGACAGGATGAGCAGAAAGCTCTGCTGTGACCGGGCAGTGTCACCCCTGCCTGCTGCAGAGCCTGGGGTAGCTGCCCTGTGCTGGGTGCAGATACAGCCCTTGGAGGGGACAGGCTGGAGGAGCAGCTCTGCAGGAGCAGTTTGCTGTCCAGAGGAGCTTTCCTCACTCGCAACATCATTTCTCTACCCCTGGTTAATAGCGTTGCTCTTGTAATTACCATTACTTTAATCATTAGGCTGAGTCCCAAGAGCATCCCCCATCCCAACTCAATAGCCATTGAGTTGCCAAGCCACTGGCAGAGGAATGGCTTTTTCCAAAGGAGTCCATGTCCTCATCTAGAGACATGTGCCACTGATACATCACTGGATCTGAAAGCAGAACGCTCCCCAAGTCCCCAGCATGGAAACCCACAAGAATATCTAATAAAGTGCAGGTTTGGGCTGATAAAGTCAGAGGTAAAACAGTGGAAAGATGCAGAGCTTGAGGAAAACTCAGCCCGATTACACTGCTTTAAATCAGTTTACTTGGTTGCTTCTGCTTCACTTGCAAGACATCATTATAATTACTTGGCATCAGCAAGCCATTACTCAGAGGTTCTGGGCCGGGGTAGCAGAAGACATGATTGTCTCATAAACCTAATGAGCCATATTGATTACTGGAGGATAAGGACCGAGCTATAAACAGCCCATATTCTTTATTTGTCTAGTTGTTAGATCTGTATTTGCAGCCCGGACTTGACAGTGAGTTATGTGGGGCCGCCGCGCTCGGATACGGTAGCTCTGACATAAAGCCCGTTCAGCGTTTGCATCCCCTTCCCTCGTAACCAGAATCGATAACGGATGCAAAGTGAACCTGGACCCTGCTTTGAATGCTGCCCCTGTCTGAGGAGACGCTGGTGGGAAGTACAGCCCAGCCTGCTCTGGAGCTAAGGGCAGCAGCAGGTCCAGGATTGTGATGCTTCTGAAGCCGTCTGCCCCAGGCAGGTCCCTCACCGGCCCGTTCTGCTGGCCTCTGCCTGTTAGAGGAGAAAGCCTTTGTGGTGGGAGTGAGCACAGGTCCCTGCTTTGGAATTCTGTGGCTGCTTTTGGGACAGAAATCGATCAGTAGAGAATTGGAGTTAGTTCAATAATCAAGCTCGTCCAGCTCAGCCTGTCTGAAGAGCGCGTACCCCGATTCCACGGCAGGGCTTTGGCACTGAACCAGTTGCTCTGTTTTGCGCTGCAGGACGGCTGCCTGGTCGGGGTCATCCAGCACAGAGGGGCCCCAGTGCTCCCAGTTTAACCCTTCCAGTGGTCAGCTACTGAGTAATGTGCAGGAGCTGAGCCCTGGCTGGGCAGTGCCAGCTCCACTCTCCCTGCACTGTGGCATTTCCAGTGGGAAATGGCTCTGCCATTCCTGCACTTCCCGCAGCTCTTTTTTAATTGGGAATAATTCCAAAGTTCCTTACTCCGGATTTTATACCTTCAAATGAGCGACCTTTGATGTTGTGTTGATTAATTATCTATGCAAGGGGAGAGTTTTGCTGCCCCAGATAGTAACAGAGGCTCAGGGATGTGGGGATCCTTGCCCAGAGGACCTTTCAGTCCCTGCTGAGGTGGGCTCCTCAGGGTTACAGCCGGGGTGGCCCTGGCACGTGGTTCTTTACTGAATCCCAGGGTTTGGTGGTGTCAAGAGGGGCAGCCTCGGTTCAGATGCTCGAGGGACACAAACCAGCTACGAAGAGCCGAGCTCAGCCCGGCCAGCGGCACGGGGCTGGTCCTCCCCTGGTCCCCAGGGAGACTCAGCGATGCTAGCTGCACGAAACAGCCAAAATGAGGCAGGAGGAAATTAAATATGCTTATTAGAGCTAAAAATAGCAGCTCTGTTCTTTGGTGATGCATGAAAAAAGCCCCTTGTACCAGAAAAATACTTTGGGCCTCTGCCAGGCAACAGATGCAAGAAACCTTTCGCAGCCTCGCTGGGGGAGCTGGTGGTGCTGCCTCTGAACCTCGGGGGCCTATTTTTAGCCATGGATCAATGCAGGCTTTTCTGCCTGCGAAGGAGGCGGGCTGGCCAGCCTGGCAGGTGTGAAGAAGCCTGCCTTAAATATTAATTCCCATTAGACAAAGAGCCGTCTCGTCTCCGTCGTTCAGGTGGCACAGATGGAAAACCCACGTGGGCTCTGGAGGGTGGTGGGGACACCTCACTGACCTGGCAGCACTAAGGTCTTTGTGGGGCTCCCCCTCTGCCAGTGAGCAACAAGTGGAATGTTTGTTGAGTCGTGCTGGTGATGGGTCTGTGGATGAGGTGAAATGTGGGCTGTGATTGAGCAGAGCATTGGGTATGAATCCACTCTCTCAAGTCCAAAGCATTTTGCAAGTTGATATTAATTAATCTTGGCAATTAACCTTTGTTCTTGCACTATCAGCCTGTACTACCATCCTTGTACTCGATGTGGGGAAACTGAGGCAGACAGGGATGACATGCCCTACAGAGCTGGTGTTGTCTTGGTTACCAACCCAGACATTTAGCTCACATTCCTCCAAAGACCCATGTCCTTCAGAGCAGCTACAAAGCTGCCCTTTTCCCGATAGCCGCTCTCCTTCAGATGCAGCTTTGAATCCCTTTTATGCCCGAGTGAGAGGGAGCTGCAATGTTCAGAGACAAATCAGCTCTGTTCCCCTGGGCAGAAGGTGCAATGCTGCACCCCTGTGGGAGCTGGGAGCTTTGGACACCGAATCTGGGATCTCTGGGTGGATGTACGTGAGCTTTCTGTGAGCTACAGCATCCCCATCTACATGTGGCCAAGGCACCAAAAAAGGGGGAGAAAAGGTCCTGGGCAGGTGTCTTATGAGACTTCTTTCTCAACCCCCTGGGAGTGGTGGTGATGCAATTTCCCGTGATGAGGAATGGAGAGAGCTGAGATTTCTCCAGCTCGCAGGGATCCTGGAGTTGTATTTTGTAGATAACAAGCAGTCAGCATTGTCACTCCTTGCAGGCAGGTTAATCCTCTAAACTTGAAATGCATTTCATCTGGAAGTAGGTACATTTGATCGTACGAGGCAGGGGAAAAAAAAAATTAAATTGGAGCCCCGTGCAAATAGGGAATTATGCAAATCACCTTATATATTAGACTGAAAAAGTTTGCGGTTTGTATTTCAACTCGCGTTGCCTGAATGCAAATCCTGAAGTCATGTGCTAACTGTGAGCAAGCCTGGCACGCGTGATAACATCGGGCTGGTTCCCCTGGTCCTCTGAACTGGAGGGTCTGGGCCTCGCTCCCTGCTCAGTCTGGGCTTTCTGCAGCAGCAGCTGCTCAGGTTTATTGAGTGGCCTCTGCACTGCTTGGTTCCCTCCAATATTATATATTATATATTACATTATTATCCATCCTTTTGGACATTTCCCTGAACTCTGCCCCTGCTCGCTGCCTGGGAGGGGAGGTCTGTTCAGCACCAGTTCACACTTGGTTTGCAGAGACCATTGGCCGTCTCGACAGCAACCCTTTGATTTCCTTGCAGCTGCTTTACGGGGATTTGTCCCACGAGCTCCCTTTTGCACCGGTGGTTTTCCAGGAGGATCTCTCTCAGCACAGTCCTGCATACGTGGGAGCGAGCCCGGGGCCCTTCAGCGTGGAATTAGCAAAGGCTCAAGATGCTGGCAGGCTGGCCTGGAGTTAATAGGGGTGGCCACAGTGTCCTCTCATTAGTAAACTGAAGGAGTCATTTTTATTTATTTTTTTCAATAAATTATTATATGCACTAGAGAAAGGGTGATAAAAACTCAGCTGGATTTTCTCAGCAGTTGTAATAAAACGAGAACTTGACCAAATTCCAGAGCAGCGTCCGAGACTCGAAGCGTCACCCACGAGGAGCTGGAGCTCCCCGTTGCACGGCAGCATTTGACGCTGTTGCTGCTTCCCCGCGAACCAGCGATCTCCTGACCCGTGAAAGAGGGCTCGAGCCCGCCTCATCTCGTGCTGATTTATTGCTACTGTGACTTTGCTGAAGTGCAGGGTAATTTATGCTTTCTGGGAAAAGGATACGCATTTAATGAGACGGTTTTAAACCTCGCAGCGACCAGACTGAAGCTGTCACCCCGCGTCTTTCCCAGGTTTCTCACGCGTCCGTGTAATGCATTAACCTGTTCCCTGCGGTGCACACATTTAAACAAGGACTTGCCCTCGTGTTCCACCTCCTGCACTGACATCTTGCTGGAGCTGTCCTGCTGCACCTCTGCTCCTCCGTCTGTAGAAAGCAAGCAATCTTCACCCGTCGTCGTATTAATTTTTTAGGATTGAAATCTGAAGAGTGAGAAATATTCTTGTGTCTGGCCCTGCTGCTTCCTTCTCCTTTGTGCTATTAAATATGCTACGGAGGAAACACCAACCTTGGCTTTTCCTGCTGCCCACATCTTGTTTGTTTGTATTGGTTTGTTTTCAGATATTTTTTTCCTTTATTTTTTTTCTCTTTTCCTCTGGCTGCCATTGTGAAAATGGCAAGTGCCTGAGAGAGGAAAACTAAACACGCTGCTGGTGTTTGACTCTGCTGTTTATCTTGCGTTTTAATCTCTTTGTGGAGTGCGCACGTGGACGGGTTCTTGATTTCCCTCCCACTAGCACCTACCAGCCCCTCGCAGTGATGCTGCCTTCCCGCGTTACCCTCACAGGGTCCCAGTTCCTAACTGGAAGCAGTTGAACGCATCAGCCGGTGCTGCTGACGATGGATGAGGAGCTGATACAGCCTGGGGCTGGAGGAGCAGGGACGGGCAGGTCAAGAGCGGTTCTCTACCCACGGTGTGCTGTCAGAAGTCCCCACCTAGCACGCAGATGCAGAGGTGGGTGATGTTTCCTGCCCCAGGTGCAGAAGCGGGTGATGTTTCCTGCCCCGTGCAGCTCGTCGTTGCTGTTATTGTCATTATTTATTGATGGTGTTCGGGGCTGGGGCTCGGCTGGCAGCAGGAGCGTGTGGCTGCCTGGGGCGGGGGCATCGCTCCAAGGTCAGACAGAGCGAGGGCTGCAGATTATCTCTATTGGCAATGTTAGAATAAACTGCTGCTGGAATCCTTCCCCACGAAGGCAGAGGCTGTGGATGTCAAAGGTGTCTGAAAGTCAATAACCAGAGGCACATCTGCTCTAGGCCTTCCTGGAAACGGGGGGTGGAGGGGGTGAAATGCCAGATGAGCAGCTCTGATCTCGCTTCCCCACGCTCGTGTTGAACTGACCCCCAACTGCCTCTCATCTGAGGAGCCTGTGCTGTGACAGCCGGAGCTGGTGGAGGGCTCTGTAAAAAAGGGGAAAAAAAACCTGCCCTGTGAAAATGTGTGTCTTGTTTTGTGCCTTGTTGAAATGCTGAGTGTGCGTATGAGGGTCAAACCTCTTCTCCAAAGAGCCAGTCTGGCTGCAGGTGAACGACCACCAGCGATGTTGCTTTGCCTGCTCTCACCTTTGCTGATGCTGCAGCGTGTGTGGTGCTGGGGCCGGTGCACAGCTCCTTCCCATGCCAGATGGGATGCTGGTGGGGTGAGCTGGTGGGGTTTGGAGGAACTGGGGCACGTGGGTGCCCCCATCTCACTGCCCGCCGGTCGCTCCGAGCCTGGTTAAGCTGAGAAAGCACTTGAACAGAGTAAACAAATAATTAGTAAATGCTATGGGAGCGTTGTATCTGTGAGTGGCACAGAGCAGAAATGGAGCTTATAAGCAGCCTCCAGGACTCTGTGCTCTGCGGTTTAATCGGGTATGAAATCACATTGATCTCATAGCTGCCTTCTGGAAGTTATTTGTAAGTGAAGTCCTAATACAGGCTGGGGCTCTTATTATTCTTCCTGACTTGCCTCATTGCCCGTGGCCTTTAAAATGTTCCCTTCACATCTTCTTCCTTCTCTTATTCCATTTCCCCTTTGCCAGATTAGAATCAATCAAAGCTGGACCCATGTTCTTGGTGGCTTCTGCTCCTCTGTCAGAACCGTGTTAGTGCTGGCTGACGTCTGTCACCTTCCTCAGAAAAATGGGAATCTCTCCAAGGCTCTTGGGATAAGAGCACGGGAGGGAGCCTGGCACCTTTAAAGAGCTCAAAAATGCCCCACGTTTGCTTTAACCTCTCTGAAGGGGGTCTTAGCTGTCCCTGCTCTGCCACTGAGCTCTCTGAGCCCCGAGGCACACGCAGCAGCTCCCTGACTCTGTCCAAGGTCTGTTCTGTTGCAGGATCTATTTGTTGTGTATATAAGTTAATGCTGCTGATCAATCAGTATATAAACTGAAGCAGTAGCACTCTATCCCTGGCCCGGTGCTGAGGAGCAGCTCTGCACACCAGCAGCGGGTCAGGAGAGGATGCCAGAGGAGAGATCTGCAGAGCCCTGGCTCACTGTCTTCTTTCTGCCCCATTGATCCCCATTAGGAAAGCCCCTGGTGCGGTGCTGCCTGCCGAGAGAAACCCTTCTCAGCACATTAACGTAACAGCGAAACTGGCACACAAATAACCGACAAAAGCCAAGAAACGCAGAGTCAGAGGGAGCTGCTTGAGGATTTTGCTGCTGCTGGCAGACTTAGTGCGGAGAGCTCAGAGGATGAGGATGAAGCAAGGGCCAAATCTCTGTGGGCAGAGGACACTCCATGGAAGTGCAAGTGGATAATCTGGATAATGTGACACCGGGATCTGAGTCACACACGGAGGCAGCTTTGGAAAGCCTGGATTCCCAGCTTTGCTTGAGCTGTGGCAGGAATTTAGAGCTGAGCAAGATCCTACCATGGGTCTTGCACAGCACCCACCAGGGTGGAGAAGGAGCAGAAAGACCCCAAACTCATGCGCTCTTACAAAGCTGGATCCAGCCTCTTCCCAGCACTATTCCCCTCCTGTGACAGAGGTTTCCTAAGGACTCGTGTAGGAGAGGCTTGGGAAAACCGACTTCTAGAAGGAGCTGGAGGAAAGACTAGATCTTGTGGGCTTGGTTTGTAAAGCCCCAAGTGTGACATTTTCAACAGAGATATAAATATACATCTCCAAGGGCAAGTCTGTGATTACAGCACTTGCTGCTGAGAGGAGAGGTCTGAATCCTGAATTTATTTCCTGTGGAGATGCAGTGAGGTGTTTTTTAAAGACAAATTTAAAATCAGGCCACATATATCATTAAGGGTGTGGGATTTTAAGAGGTTTTATTATTAATTAACGTTTATATTACAGTAATGCCAAGGGAACCCTAAATGAAAGCAGGGTTCTGTTATGCTGGGGCTGAACAAACATGCTGTGCAGTGCAGGGCCTGCTCCAAGAGCACACAAACCAGATCAACTGAAAGGAGACAAAACTGAGCCGGAGAAGAGCAGCGCGACCGAGTCTGAGGCAGGTCCTAAGTAGCTGCCCCGAGTCAAACGTTGGCATGTTCTGTGCGACAGCCCTTACGGCTTCTTCTGTTAGTGCTTCTGTACTTACCAACCCATGTGTCTGAAAGCATCAACGTGTCTGTAGCTGTCCTGCTGCTGCTGGTGTGCGTGGCCCTGTGGTGCCAGAGCTGGCTGCCCTGGGCTGGCTCCTCTGCTGTAGGACGTGGGCTTGTGACCTCCTTAGCCATCCGTGTGGATGGTGCTTGGCAGTGCAAGAGCCCTGCTATAAACGGGTGCGAATGTCACTGAAACATAAGGTTACTGGTGTAGGCACCAGCTGTTCAGCCCCTCGTTTTGATCAGAAAACCCAGTGAAGCATGGGAAGTGCTGGCTGCTGGCCTGCCAAGAAGACGCGTCACTGTATCTGCATGGCTACGGGGCTGCAAGGTGAGCAGCTCCTGCTCCAGGTGTTATTTTATCTGGTGGTGTTTCTGCATAAACCATGACTTAGCAGCAGCATGTTTATTTTTCTCCAGTGATAGGTGTACCGGTGGGATGATGACTCAGGTGTCAGGATGCATACAGCCCTGGTGTAGTCCCCTTTTATTAACTGCTCTTTAAATCGAGAGCTCTTTGCTTGTCACAATAGGTTCGACCAAACTTCCCCATCCCCGACCCCCGAGCGATGCAGTGAGCCTGGGAGAGCCAACCCTGCACGTGCATGTCTCAGCGGGAGGGTTTCTCCTACTTTAAATGCAGGAAGAGATGCTCCGAGGCTTCAGGCAGTAAAGTAAAATAACAAATGAGTTTCCATGCGGGAGAAATAAACCAAACCTAGCAGGTCGCAGGCAGAGCACAGCAGCTGTGGGGCAGGTCGTCCCCCCTCCTGGGACTCGGGAGGTGTCCTGGGGTGCGAGGTGCTCCTCGGTGGGGCCAATGTGGGGTGTGGGGCTGTACCGCCGGCTGAGCTGCCAGATGCACCCCAGATGTAAACCCAGGCTGGGGCCTTTACCTCAGGGAGCACCCATCTGCAGAGGGTGGATGGTGCAAAGCCCCTGAAGGGTTACCTCGGCTGCTAATTGCTGACAAACACCTTTGGATAGAATATTTATAAGGAAGAATGTTAACAAGTGCTCATCTCAGCTAGATAGTGCATCAGCACTGCACCAGTCCCAGGGGGGGTTGCAGGACCCTTGTGTAAAGATTGTGGGCCCCCAGCACATGCTGAGGTTATTTTCTCATCATAAGCCTCTCAATTAAAGAGGAGGAAAAATCACTGTGATTGCAACGTCCAGTTGCCAAATATGGTCAGCCTGGAAATCACTCCAATAGAAATGGAAAGCAGGGTGCTGGGGGCAGGGACACTGACGGAGGAAGGAGAAAGGTTTTGCTTAGAGACTTTAATTAAAATGCCATAAGAGGTTTTCAGGATGCACAGCAGCTCTTCCTGCTTTGGGAAGAGATAAAAGCATCTCAGTAAATGCTGACACACTCTGGAAACTTTCTACTGTTCCCAGGTCTGTTGGGAGATGCTTTTTGCAGGCTCCTCCTTGGGGTGTGGGGGCCTGGGGGCTGGTTACTCTCCTGTTCAATGCTTTAGCAGAGTGTTTCCAGCATCCTCAACCCCGCAGTGTCCCCGTGCCCCGTGATCATTAAGCTTGTTACTCAAAAGCCAACCCGGGCGTGCTCTGGAAAAAGCAATTGGTGAACACCAGAAACCTTAATGTGACTGAGTCTGTTTATTCATTAAGCTCAGCTCTGCTCCTTACTAAGATTGTATAATCTGAGAGCTCTGGTGTTTAACTGGAGAAGCTGTTGATGTATCAAATTACTTTTAGAAATATCACTGGAAAATATGAACATGTTTTCTTGGCAGTACTTGAGCAAATGTACTCGAGCACGCTCAAACTGTCACTGACCAGCTACCAGAACTAGAAAATAGTGTTAAATAGTTCCCACACCTCCTTCATACAAAGCACATTTACGGTGATTTAAAATTTATGATAAATAGATTTGAGGTGTTCCATCCCTGACACACAGTGAGGACAGGTGCTTGGGACACAGGAGAAATACAGCCCGGGAACAATGTCGAGAACATGTGCCATGCAGAGATATATTGCTCAAAAACTAAGTTTGAGTACTCAAATAAAAAAAATAAGCTGAAAAAGAGAAGAGACCTGTTTGCTATCCAAAGTAACTAACGTGCCTTGGTCAGCACGACAGCAGCCTACAAAACAGAGGGAGAAACACTTTTTTTTTTCCCCCAGATTACTCAGTAAAATAAACAAAATACAGAGTTGAATAACCTGTAAATACAGAATTGAGTAACCCGTAAATACCAGATCTGCCTAGAAGGAGAGAACAGTAGAACAGCAGGAGATGCTCTTGCCCTCTACTTTGGCTTTGCTGGCCTTGAGCATGTGCCTTCTACCATTGGTCTGAAAAGTGTTCTTTTTGGAGAAATGGCTTAGAAATTGCTATGTTGGACACAATCATGCTGTTATCTCTCCAGAGAAGGAAGTTTATCTTCTGTGAGCAAAACACATCTATTCAAGAAACTGTGCAGAGTTGGAGCTGTAATAATAGACTGGAGGAAAAACATGTTATTTGCCTCCATCTAGTCAAGAAACCAGGACAGAGTTAAAGTGATATCTTGTTATATTTTTTTTTTACCCAGTGCCATTTGGAAAAATTGGAGCTTATCCTGTATTGTTTTGGCCTGAAAATAGGATGCAGAACCCCTCTGCAAATGCTTTATCATTAGCAATTAGTTTGTGCCTCTAACTGTGCTCCAGATAAGCCAGGGGGTTTGTCTGTGAGCTGAAGGACTTGCACTTCATATACTGTGTGGTATCAGTCACGGCTTCTCAGAGAAATACTCTGGGTTGAATTAGAAAAGAGGCAGAGAAGGGCAAAAATAGAGATAAGATGTATGGAAAGACTTCTGTATGGAGAGGTCCTAACTTGATTATGACTGTTCAGCTTGCAAAGGAGCTGCTGGGCAAGGGAGATACAATAGCAATGTGCAAGAAGCTTCAATATTCACAAATTCAGATTCAGAAAACTCCTCCGAAATCAGTTTGGTGTGGCCCCCCTAACCCTGCTGAATTCAAATACAAATTACTTTACGACAGGAAGAAACTTTCTGGCAGTTTGGACTGGCCGAGGAGCTGATGCTCATGAGTTTGTTTTGCCTTTTGGAATAATTTGATGGCTTTCACATCAACTGAAAGGATTCTGAAGGACTGCTGAAGAATTCTCTCTTCCCAGCCCTGTCACTGTGCAGAACAGCTGGATTCCTTTTGCTAGGACAACCTGCTCCTAGACTGTGGCTCATGTCACCTCTGGCAAGCTTCTGTGTAAGTTTACTGTCACTGCTGGCCAACAAGCCTGTTCTGGTTAGAATGTGATTATTGTTGTTGTTCTTGTTTTTATCTTGTGTTGTCCCTTGGTGAGGACTAATTTGCTCTGCTGCTGCCCGTGAAGCTGTGTGAGCACCACACAGCTCCTGATCTTCACCTTCCTTTCCACATAGGTGGATGGTTAGAAAACATCAGCCAGCCAGCCCACTGCTTGGTCAGTTCAGGCTGAATTTGTCCTTCCCATTTCTTGTGCTGGCTTTCAGACTTCTCTCCTCCCTGCTCTGCTCTCCCGACCGCAGAGGTGCAGGCATCAATCAGGGTTGCGCAGCTCTGGCAAGCGATCCTCCATCAGAGAAAGCAATTTCCCAACAAATAGGACGTAGAGTAGTCCAAAGGAAGTGAGACCATGGGCTGTGTCGTTAGGTGAGGGTCATTTCCAAGTCTATTTCTGTTTTCGATGTTTTATGCTCTGGTCTGGTAAGAGCAGTATTATGTGCTTTGCAGAAAGAGCCTGCTGTGGTAAATGAGGTGGCAAACAAACTTCTGCTTCTTATCAAAGTATTCAATTGCTGTCTGGAAAGTCTCCCACCACACCAGCAGCTCCTGGAGTGCCTTTTTCTTGAGAAATGGCTGAAGAGGTTCAGGAGAGCTAAGTGAAATTTCTTCTCACTGCCCCATGCTCAGAAGCAAAGGCTGAGGGATGAATGGACATGTATGAATACGTATGATATACATGTATAAAGATAAAGAAGAACATTTTTTATTTCCTTTCAGCAGGTACTTCCATTTATCAGAAATATCAGCAAAATTTATTTTATTTTCATAGAGGAAAATAGTTATTAGATCAAAGTGGCATGAAGGATGCAGCAAAGCAGTCATTTGGTAACAACAAAGAATCAGCTTCCCAAATGAGAAATCTCCCTGTTGTGTCATAAAAAAAGACATCTCTCTATTACCTTTGGAGAAGCGATGGCTGTTAAATCTTGCATAATGTAACACGAGCCTCTCTGAAGTGCTGAGAAAGCCAATTCAGAGGGAGCTAGAGTGCCAAGAATGAAAGGGGAACACTTAGCAATTGAAATAGCAAATTGCCTGATTGGAAGAAGGGTTTTCCAAACATCCTTTGAACTGGAGATTCTTCTTGGCTGCTCTAATGCTCTCCCTCCAGCACTCTGCATCCTTCCTTGAAAGGCAGGAGACTCGAGAGACGCGAGCAGCGTGAGCCTGGCTTTGCAGGCAGGGAAACCTTGGCCGAGAGTCCCTCTCCTGCTGAGCTGAGCGTCTTTTTCTCACAAGGTCCTAACAGAGGCTGGGAGCAGCACCAAGATTTTCCACATGGGGTTTATAATGGTGTTTGTGCTAAGGACAGGAGCCTGCAGCTGCAGTCCCTGTAGCCCAGCTGAGCCTGGTGCGGAGCTCCCTGTGTCCCCACAGCCCTGGCCTGATGCTGGGGATGGCCGGTCCCCGCTGTGGGGATGCCAGGCTGGCAGCATTTGGGCTGAGACCTCCTCCGTGACAAGCTGCTCACACAACCAGGGGCTAGGTCCAGGGTATCCACAGCCTGTCACTCCTCCCTGATTGAGCCGGTGCTGGTTGAAGGACTTTCTGGTGCCAAGGGTGGGGTTGTGTTGGTGATTTGGGTACCGCAGTGCTCCCCAGAGAGGGTATTTACTCAAGGGATGATGCCAAAAAAAGCATTTTCTGTTTTTTGCACACTTACTCTGAAAGACTGAGGCTTTGTTTCCTTATATACCATATATTTTTATGCAATGCTTCAGTCCCATTTCCCTTGGGTATAATTGGATTTTTCTCAATAAGCAACAAAATAAAAAAGGAGTTTATAGCATCTCCTCAGCATTTGCTTGTTTAAAAGCAAACAATACCCCGACACTTAAAATCAAGGGTGCATTTTTAAAAGCAAGGCAGTAACTTCTACTTTTAAAAGCCCAACAAGTTTTATGTAGCTATTTTACATGGCTCCAGAGTTTCACGAGAGAAGAGAAAAACACTCAGTCAAAAACAGAATATATTTTTATAGCAGCAAAATTTCTGGAATGAGACTATAGATCTTCTGCTAATAGGGGGAGCCTTCAGAAATACACCCCCCCCACACCAGCACAACCGCTGCACAGATACGGAGATGGATGTCGTACAATATTTAAAAAGAACCCAACTCCCAGGGAGGCAGGGCTGGCTCTTTTCCCAGGTGGATTCTTGTACCAACAGCATCACAAACATGACAGATGCGCTTCTTTGTAATTGTTTGTGGTTTATCTCTCCTGCCCTCGTGTTCTCTCCTCGTTGGCGTCCGAAGCTTTGTTGATGTTCTGTTGATGTTCTCCAGGGTGATGGGAGCCTGCACCATGGGGGCTGAAGGTGCTGGTATCCCTGGCCCATTGGCTTCCTGCAGAGCCGAGACCTCCTGCTCCCACCCCTCAGACCCACAGGACCCCCTGGCATGACTCTTATGAGCAGTTTGCTCTTATCTTTGACTCGTCTCACGTGCTAAGAACAGATGCCAGCAAAGCAGAACTGGGCAGGTGCTGCGGGGATTTTTATCTGCCCTCCCCTGGCACTTCTCTGCTGTTCCCTCACATCACCAAACCTGCTCTTGCTCACACACTTGAGCAGGTACTGTGTTTTTCTGCCCGGATCTGTCACACCTGGCAATCGGTTGTGTGCTAAAAATAATACACAAAAAGAAGGTGGCCAAGCAGCCTGGAGACTGATGCCTCCAGACCTGGAAAGCCACCGCCTCCTGTGCAGCTGATGTATTGCCCCCAGTGCAGACCAGTGGGCAACAGAATATATTTTTTCTTCATGAGCATATGGGCTCTGCTAAGAAACATTTTTTTCTCTCATCTGTATTAGTTTGCTGGGTTTCAAGGCTACAGTTGTTCAGTTTGCCCTCCCCGAGACCACCCTGGGTGTTTAGGACGCTCCGTCCCCTCGGATATTTGCTCTTCAGCTGTGCTGGGTCCATCAACTGTCCTCACCAAGCCTCAGAACAGAGAAGCTTTTGGTGCCAGATGTTCCATGATGTAACTCGTGCATCTGTGACCTTTCCATGCTCGATTCATCGCCAGTCAGTCACCAGCCTCATGCAAAGCTCTTGCCACACAAAGGTCTCCTTTCTCCTGTGCCCGGGAGCGGGTTTGGGCGGCAGCAGGAATGTTGGGAGCAGCAGACACGACCAGCTGGCAGATGTTACCACGCTGAGAATCCCTGCCGACCTGGAGGTACAGCCCCTTCCTTGCCCTGCTGGGATGAAAAGATAAATAGCGGGTTAGTTCCCTGTTGCGGCGTTTGGAGCCGCAGCCTCTCCCGGCGTGCAGCGAGCGCTGCGGACACGCGGGGGAGCTGCAGCCACGCGAACGGGGACCCGGCTCCCAACCCTCTGCCTGGCCGGGGGTCCCCAGCCCGTTACCGTCCGGCTCCGCCTTGGCTGCGGGGGGAGCTGGGGCC
>WUAM01000217.1:6327542-6337749 GCA_024336885.1 Actenoides hombroni | reverse complement strand
CCGGCGGGGGCTGAAAGGGGCGGTGGCGGGGCCGGGCCGGGCCCCGCTGCGGGCGGGGGCGGTCTCGGTCGGGACCTGGGCCGCTGGCAGCCGGTGGGGGCGTTCCCGGGAGCCGCGGAGGTTGGGGGGCGTTACCGGCAGCTCGGCATCGCCGCAGCCGTCGCTGCCCGGGGCCGGGCCTGGCGGGTGGGCGCTACCGCGGGGCGAGGGGGAGCGAAACGTCGGGAGTCGGCTGCTGCCCTCCGAGCCTGCCCCGGGACCCGCGGTCTCGCCTCCGCCGAAGGAGGTCGGGGGCTCGGCAGCTTCTCCGGGCTGCGGCCGGCGCGGGCTCCGGTGCGGTGCTTCCCTTTGTTGACCGCGGTTGTAACCGGCCCGTGGTAGCTCGGGAGGAACCTACCGAGCGCAGCCCGAGCCCGGCCCCTGACCGCCCTCCTCCCGGGACGGCCGGTGCAGGTGACCGTGGGCAGAGCAGGGGAGGCTGAGGCAGCTCCGTGACCCGGGGTGACCCGAGGGTTTGCTCCCTGACCGTTCTCGACGGCTGGGCTGGGGGCGGGAGGGGGCCTGGCTCGGCTGCTCGGTGGCGGTTTGTGTGTCCCCCCCGGTCGGGCTGGGTTCCCGCACCCTGGCCGCCTTCCCGGGGGTGTGGGGGGGTCTGGAGGTTGGAGGCGCTGGGAGATTGGTTTCATTTTCCTTCGAGGAGCTACAGTCAGGGCAGGATGGTTGTTACAGGACTTCGGCAGTGTCTTGAATGTGTATTTTACGTATTTGCTTCATTCAGAGCAGTACTTCAAGAAATAACGGGGGTGAGGAGGGTGTTCTGGGGTAGATGTCCTTTCTCCTTTTAGCCCTGGTGTATAGAGGTGAGGTGTTTAAACGCTGCTCGTTTTAACCGAGTTCTGCAGAGGTCTGATGCAATGCCAGGTAGCAATGTGGATGCACGATTATGAAGTGTGTGCTGGCTGCTTTATTGTATAAACGTATCGTGTAATTACTTTAACAACTCAAGCATCACACTGGAGATGCAGCAGCTCTTTTAAAAAAACTTGTCTGTCAGGAGTTTTCCAGCCAGTCATTGAGGTTCTCATGTGCATGCAATTACGGGACTGCCCGTGCAGGCTCCTGGAAAATGTCAGTTCCTCTACAGGGGCAGGAAAACAAAAACATGAAGCTGATTCAGGGTTAGAGGCATAGAGACATTAGTGCATTGGTGTAGCTGTAACTGGCTTGTGAAAGGAAATACCCTCCTTCAGAGGAAAAAAAAAAAAGAAGGACGAGCAACATTCTTCGTGATATCTTTTAAAAATAGTAGAAGAGTTGGAGCCAAGCAGAAGCAGAGGGGCTTGGAGCTTCCCCATGACAAACTGCTCTGTCTGCGCCTCGGGCTCTGGGTTCGTGCCCGCCGCGTAGCGACTCAAACCCTCGCTGAAGTTGGTGGGTGAAGCTCTCGTGCCCTGGCAGCGCTGGTTGCCTGGGTTCGTGCCTTTATGTGCGTGAGCCCCAGCGAAATGTGACCTCTGAGGGTTTCGTTATCGCCGTAGCGTGATTCAATGCGCAGGGGAGCTGCCACCATCTAGAAGCTTATCTGTTGTGCCTGGAGTGGAACATGCCAAAGATAACTTACCGTGGTTCTGTGTGTGCTTCAACTGCCCTGGGTATTTATTTTCAGTTTAATACTGGGAAATAACTTTCTGAAACAGGAGTTTTGCCTTTTCAAGGGTAGGTGTGTGTCTGCCGAGGAGACTCGTCGATGGTCCATAGCGTAGCTAAAAGGAAGTTTACCTTTAGGCAAGTCATTCTCTTTGTTTATGCTCCAAACTCTTGCTTATTGTCCAAAAATGGTGGTATATCTCAGACTTGGGGCAAATATTTATACCATCAGACTAAATAATGAGGTCCTTGTGGTTTGTGATCCATGCGATTGGACTCTGGGGGTATTTCACTGAGTGGAAAGGGGTGAAATCTGTCCTGGAGAGGTCTAGATCTTCTTTCTAATGCTGTGAAACTCTGTCCCTTGGTTAAAAGGTTTGCAAGGATGGGTCAGGTTCCCCAGTGATGAGGACAGAGCTGTTTGGCAGAACTGGACTGTTTGCTGGGTAACTGAGTGGGGCTGGTGTGATCCCTCATTGAAAAACGGGGACGAGGAAAGGCACAGGGATGTGTAACTGGGAGGTGGGCTTGGAGAGGTCAGCTCAGGAGCCTGTGGTGCTGGAGGGCTGGGAAGGGATCCGGATTTGGACAGGGAGGGAGAAGCTCAGATAAACACTTATTAGCTCTTTTATCCAGAGATGCTTTTTGTTCTGGTAAAATAATAACATGAATAGATTTTTTTTTTTTTCCCCCTTTTTTTCAGCTCCCCAGTAGTGAGTGGCCCTAAAAGGCAGCGTTTGGGATTGTTTCAGACTCAGCAGAACGGGCGCTAACGCAGGAAAAAGCACCCTGTAAATCAGCACAGAATGCAAGGGCTGTTCGGTGGGGGTTTTAGGGCAGTGACTCTGCTGCAGCATCTGCTCCCAGCCTGTCACCTCGCCCCTGTGGGGTGACTGAGGAAACAGAGCCAGGAAAGGGTTCCTAGAGCAGCAGGCTGCACACAAGGCAGCTGAGCCTGTGCCACGTATAGATCTCTAACGCTACCTGTTGCTGTTGTGTAAATGATTACTGGGCAGACTTACTCCTGTAAGTATTTTTACCTGTGTATTTTAGGACAGGGCTTGTTTGTGTTATTAAGCTGATTAAAGAGCATAGAGGCACGTTAAGAATAGTGTGGCTTCTTTCTGTAACGCTGTGAAGTACCAGTCACAATGGGAGTATTTAGAATATAGAATAGAAACAATTAGTGCCCGGACTACTAGCTTTAAAATATCAAACTGCAGCTGGTAGCTGTCCTGGCTTTAAGAGTGTGTGGTACAGCAGCTCATGGAAAGGTGCAGCTGCACATTTCCATGTCTTCTCTTGGTAAGAGAAAAGCATGCTGAAAGTCCACGTTCAACATATACCATCCTGGAGGAATGGAGTTAGATGGTACGGTTTGTTTTAAGATCTCAGAGAAAGCCTCTCCTTTTTAGTGCTGGCTTAAAATGCCACGAGAGTAACAGAACTTCACGAGTACCTGCCAAAAAAAGCTGTGCTGTTTCCCTTCAGTACTGGCTCAGTCTTAGCACCTGTGAGCTCAGTCTGAGCAAGGACTGAGATGGTTTGCAGTTGAGCTGTGCATCTCCTGGGCACCTGGACCATTCAGGTGTTCCAGATTTAAAACCTGCTCAGGGAAGTGATGCAACTCAGGCTTAAACACCAACATAAGCATGGTACATGTTAAAAGCCAAAACCAGCCCCCCCCCCCCCCTTTTCTGGCCCTGTATGGTTGCTTATTTGTGTTTGAGCATTACTTTGCTGCTTCTGTTGCACTCTCTCCCTTTTTATGCGAGATGAACAAGGTGTGTGACTCGAGTCAGTTGGGGAGTTTCCTAAATTACTCTTTTGTGTCGAGTCTTGATGGGTTTTGGGGTTTTTTTTGACATTCTGACAGGTAGGAATGGATTTGCCACACACTCCACTCGTGTGTTTTCCTCTCTGACACGTGTTAATGCATCTGCAATAGGGAATGCAAATGCAGCACTGACAGATCTGTGGTGTCCAGTTAAACTGGGTTTGGAACAGCCACGATACCCTAGGCAGTCGTGGCCACTTCCATTGACGTTCCCTTTGACACCACTGGTGGGGGTGAGCCAGAAAAGTCTGTAAGGATCGTTGCTGCTTTATGGAATTTCACATAAAATGCTGCAGGAAGCAAGAATGTGGCTGCCCAATGAGAAACTTGCCTGCTTGGCAGAGGGGGCACGGGGCAGATTTCTGATTTCTCTCGCTGTACGAAGGCTACCAGCTCCTCTCTGCAAGCAGAACTTTCTGTTCCAAGCAACTGGAAAACTGCTTTGGCACAAACAAGACAGAACTTGCATTTGTGCGTAATTCTCCAAGGCACAGTTATGCAAATCAGTTGTAAAGTAGCAGTGACTTCAGAAAAAAATAGAGTTCAGCTGAATGTTGTAGGATAGACTTCTCCAGTAAAGGTGAAGTTAACCCTTTATCACTTGCCAGTGGAGTTTGCTATCTCTGGGGGGCTTCTTTCCTCTGTAACGTTTTCTGATTAATACAAAGCGTTGTGACTTGGACCCAGAAAAGTCTGTTTGACTGTCACACAAAGCACAAGACTGTATCAATGGGTGTATTTGCATCAGAGACAAGGATTTAGTCTGTGAAGTTATTTCCCTTGTTAACAAAATAATGCAATAGAAAGGCTTATTACCAGGCAACGTTAAGGGTACCAGCAGAGATGCAGGGGAAGAAAAAAGCTTTTTTGTGTGTGCAGTTTAAATGATGGATCTTTGTTCTTCTGTGGGCAGTAAGATTATATTTAATAAACGACGGTGATACTTAAACAGTTTGAAGGAAGGGTAATTAATTGTGTGTGTTTTGTGGCATTGATTTCTGTAAAGTGGTTTGGGCCCGTTCCATTCGTAAGGCATGATGGCATTCCCGGGGAACGCATCGCGGCAGGGAACGGGAACTGCCCCCTTCCAGTTTGTCTAGGTGGCCCAGTTTGGACCGTGTTCACCCCAGCTCCTCAGGCTGGTTTCAGCGAGGTTTGCAGCTGTGTGATCCAGATGTGCAACCTACAGTAGGCTGGCTTTTCGATACCCGTGTTCTCCCCTCTCTCCCGTTAGCTTGGGCTGCTTCTGGGTGAGTGTGATGCTGCTGCCTCAGCCCGTGCGTCCTGCCTGCACCATCTGGGTGCACATATGGGCGTGAGCCCTCGGGAGAAGGTGAAAATTGCATCTTCTACAGCTGGTCTTGGAGGCTGAAGAGAAAATGTTCGCCTTGCGCGTTGTCCTCTGGCTCCCCAGGGCAATTGGCGGCCCGAAGAACTGGAAGCTGAAGTTAAATGGAGATGATGTGTCATAGCTCAGAACACTGCTGGTCATGTGCAAAGAAATAACCTAGTCAACTACGTTCCCTTTTTTCTTTTTTTTTTCAGGTTTTCAGGATGAATCTGGAAAAACTCAGCAAACCAGAACTACTGACGCTGTTTAGCATTCTTGAGGGAGAATTAGAAGCAAGAGATCTTGTCATAGAAGCCTTAAAGGTATGTTGCAACTACCACTCTCAGAAACAAAAAAAGACACCAGTACTGCTGTAGGTTCTGCAAAGTGCTTGTATCCGAGGTGAAGTTCAGAGATGAGGATTTATTGCTGGTTCAGAATCCCCTCAATATCAGCAGTATTAGATATTACATGCTGTGTATCATTCTGCCTCTTGGAATTCAGTATTGGCAGCTGGCTGCAAGCAGCATCTCAGTGTTGAAATAGCATTGCTCGTGTCCTTTCATCCTTTCTGATAAAGAACCAAGTGCTCCTGCTAGCATGAGAAATGGAAAAGGTCCGGCAGGCTTCCTCCTTTGGGTTTGTTCTCCTGTAGTAAGAAGGGCTTCTTATGGCAGAACCTCTTCTCCCCAGGAGAGATCACTGATTACTCTTTCAGTGAGAATAGTGTCACACTGAGGAAAAAAGCATCTGTGCTTTTGTATTGTGCTGAGGCAGCATAAGCCATTGTGGCTGTTGAGAGCAGCAGAGCTGGATGCTCCTCTCCATGGTCTTTCCCTTTGCTGGCACAAGCACGGGCGCAACCTCCCTGTGAGGAAGATACCAGCTAAAACATACCCATCCAAAATGTTATTTGAACCCATGCTGGTGCAGCTGACCTCATGGCTGTGAGAGCACTTGAGGTGGGACAGGGCAGAGGGTGGTGGTGCTCGAGCAGTGGGACCTGCTCTTGCAAGGGTAGCTTGTGCTGCAGGAGGAGTGGCTTGGTGGTGTTGGCTTAGGTGGTGTTAGCTCTGTGCTTCTGCTTCCCTTCTTCAGGTAGCATGGGCTGATGGCTGTGTTAATGTTCAGCCTGGAGAGTACTTAAAGAACCTGCAAGTCCGTGTGCAGTACTGCTTTTTGAAGGGTGCCTGGTTGGCACTTTGCCTCAGTAAGGTGGAAGAGAAATAAATGATGGAAGAGGTCAATTTTTGAAGAAATGAGTTGTGACAGGGTTGAATATTGAAGGCTTTTTCAAGCTGACCTGTCACTGCTGATAACGTTTAAACTTCTGGCTGTTTCAGAAGTGGAATGGCAGCTTGCAGGCCTGAGAGCTGCAGGGACTTGGTTTTCCAGCAAAAATTTCTGTAGCTTCATTCCAATTAAAAACACCTCTTGTGGGGGGGGGGCACTGGGAGATCCTCCTCCTAACCAGCTGGGATGCTTGTGTGTTTATTTTGAAGAAACAGTACTGCCTTCTCAAAGCTATTGGTCAGGTGGAGGACTCTCCTCCTCTTGGAACAGACTTACAAATACCTCCTCTGTCCTGAGATCATTCCTCTCGTTCTGTGTGACCAGAATGTGCTACCAGAACAAGCATCACTTCAATGCTGCAGCGTGAAATGCATGAAATGGAGCACGGAGAGACCAGGGGGCAGGAATGCAGCAGCTCTGTTCCAGTGGTTTTTTATTGTGTACTTTCCAGATGCATAAAGCAATTATCTTTTCTGTCGAAATGTAACCTGCAGTTCTCTCTTGCAGGAGGAGATTAATACAGTTAGAATACCCTTTGACATAATTTGTCAAGTACTCATAACGGAGAAGGAATTAAATGAAATTGTAACCTATACTTGGTTATTATGTCATATAAAATACCAAGCTAATCAAAGGTTAGTGCTATTTTCCCCTTCTCTTGTGAGGGACACACTGTAGTGCTTCATTTTGACGTGACCATCTTCCCTATGAAGAAAGACTTGAGGGAACTGGGGCTGTTGTGTCTGGAGAAGAGAAGACTCTTGCTGTGCTTTTCTTTTTGTTTACTGATAGTAGCTGTGGTAACAGCTTTACAGTGATTCACCGGCTGGAACAGCCTTACTGTGTGTGACTGTAACTGAAGGAAAACCCACCTTGCTAATCTATTTACTCACGTTTTGATAGATAGAAAAATGCTGCCCTGGAGGAAAAAAAAAAAGACAGAATTAAAGATTGAAACTCTGAGCACATTTAGTGTGTTGGACAGATGGAGCTGTAAGGTGCACCGGGAAGGGTCGACAGCTCCCAGGCTGGTGACTGCATCAGTTGTCCACACACAGAGGACTTGTGGGCTGACTCTATTCCCTGGGTGGTAGGAACAGCATCTTCTGACTCTGCACTCTGATTGAATCCGGAAGAGTTAACAGTTTTCAGTGGTGGAGTGGAACCTGAGCTTTGCTAGAGGGTTCATCTTAAACAATGGTGGTGTTTGTCTCCAGCAGTTACATGAGACACGTAGATGTCAGTGGTTAAAAATCAGAGGTTTATCTGCCTGCTTACTTCCTATTTAGTAAGAAAAATGCACTTCCTCTCATGGGCTAATTTGATTTCTAATTCAGATGTAAACGCTTCTGAACTCTCTGGATGTTTTGGGCAGATCCTTGGGTAAGTTCTAGGAAAGAACAAGTGCTTGCAGAGAAAGAAAATCTTTATTTGTAAACTTCTGATTTGATTATAGTGCAGCCTGCAATAGCTGATGTTCCTGCGTGCTTAGAGGAAAACATTTAGCATCTGGCATCTCTCAGAGAGAATCCGTGTGTGCGGGAGACGAAGCCTAAAATAGTTTCCTTCTCCCTTCTGGTATCAGGCACTTGTTGCCTGGCACTGGCCCCATGTCAGAATCAAGCTGCTGAGCCTGGCTCTCCAGAGATCACTTGCTTAATGTGCTCCTTCGCTTTCCTCCCCTCTCCACCTCTCCTGCCCCAAATCTTCCCCCTTCCTTTGTTGCTTCTCCTTGGGTGTCTCTTTGCACCCTGCCTGGGGGCACCGGCCAAGCTGTGCTGCTGGGATGAGCTGCCGAGCTCTGGGCTGGCTGGAGCTCGGATTGTTGGGTCACCTCTGATGGATGCCTCTGGAATGTTGTCACTTGACCTTGCTGACTCCTGTCCTGCACTGTTGCTTTTTTTTTCCAGCAGTTTGCTTTTTTTCTCGTGCATTGTTTTGAGCCGTGTAGTAGGTGTTTGTGATGGGGAGCATCGTCTCTCCCTGTGTGTTTGCAGTGGACCTGGTCTGGGCTTTTGCTGTCCATTTCAGATGGCAACGTTACCTCAATTCAAACACGAGGTACTAGTATAAAGGGCTGAATAGACAAATTTACTGTATTCAGAATATTTTTTCCCAGTGCTTCAGTTTGCTTCCTCTATTTTAAAACCTCTTTGAGGAAGAAAAAAAGTGGGGATTTTTTGGTTGGTTTTGTTTTGCCTGAAAGTAGCTTCCTGTCCACTACATAAATCTCAATGTTCTCCTCCAAACAGACCTTAAGTCTCCCTGCTTATTGTGCTCCTTTTCCTGTAGCTTAATCGTATTTAAATCATCAAAAACCCCAGATGCTGTCAGAGAATTGCATAATCCTAAGGGCTGGATTCTCAGTCCTTATTGGCATGTCGAAAGGATTGCATGTGTGAACTACAGCTTTGTCTTCCAAAATAGTGCACCGTGCCTGGAAACAGCTCTCTATTTCCATGGGCATCTACTGCTGTGTTAGAGCACTTTGTTCCCTGCTCTTTACATGAAAACTTTCCATATATTAGAAATAAAGTTCTGTTTACTTTTAGAAAACGGGGAACGGGTTTCTGGCTTCTTCTTTTATGTGACTTGGATGTTACTCAATTTACATTGAAACAGAAACTTATCTATTCTGTGCTAATGACTGGGAGCTGGTGTTCATTGCTGTGCTGCTGAATCCAGTGATTCACTCCCTAAAGCAGTATCAGTGCAGTGCAAAATTCAGTGTTCGTTTGGCAGTGGGTTTAGAAACTGAGTTTACAGCGCAGCTTCAAAAACAAAGTCTACCTCTTGTTTAAAGAAGAAGAAGTTGGGTAATATAAAAACTTGCTGCATGTGCTCAGAAACCTCTCGCGGACGGGGCAAAATGGGCTTTTGCATCACTGGTAAAGCTGCTCCCCTCTAGCTGTGCTCCCCTGGGTGCTGTCCTGCTGGAACTCAGGCTTCCCTTACAGCCTTTCTTGCAAGATTGGGGATATTTTTATTTATTTCTTGCTCTGTTTGCCAGTATCTTTTGAAAGCCTGATTCTCTTGCACCTTCCCAGTAGCCAGGTGGGTGCCGAAGGAGGAGCAGAGAGGTGTGGGAGTGGTTTCCATACTGGAATGGCTCCAGCTCTGAGTTCCAGCCATCCGGGTGCTAACAGTGGCCAAAGTGCAGTCCCTGAGTCCTGGGGCCACCGTCACAAGTGTGCTGGGAGCTGAGCGTGGCCAAGCCCCTCGTGGGATTTGGATCATCTGTGCTATGGAGCAGAAGGTCCCAGGGAAAGAAGTTGCACTTTTGTGCTGCTTGACCTTTCCTAAGAAAATTTCTTAGGTTTTCCAAAGCTGATAACAGGTCTTATGTGGGCATATCTGGGTAGCTCTCGTTGAGCTGGTTTGCTCACTTGGTGTAATGATGGCAATTAAGACAGGTACTGTATTCAAGCAATTTAATTTCTGCCGTGTGGCTCTCTGCTAGGCTTTGCTTCAGAGCTGGAGCTGAAGTAAGACTCAGAATTCCACTCCAGCATTTTGACATTTATTTTTGCGCGGAGCAAGTGATCCCCACCCCCATTTCCCTTCTGTCTGTCAGCGATTGCTGTGACCTCAGCTTGTCTTTATTCCCGATATTTGTCTCTGGGGAGAGAAGCAAATAAGGAAGTTCGAGGCAGTAAGAAGCTATTTAAAGATTATACCACTGTCTGCAACATAAAGGAGGAACTCCTGTGCAAATTATGACTGGAGAGCTGCATCCACAGTAGCTGCAGTTAATTAACAGCGTGTTTGTGTTGTGCCCAGGGTTAAAACCTGAACTCTAAAATTACAGGCAAGAGTAATACTCTACCTTGTGTCCAAAAAAACCACTTGAAACAAGGCTTGGAATTTCCCTGTTTGATGTTCCAGTAAAGCAAGTTGTAAAGATTATTGAAGGCGGAGAGAAAACGCTGTCACATAAACAACGTTTCAGTCAAAGGAAATATTTTATTTTAAAAATGAAATGAAGAAATACAATTACCCAAACAGGTTATGGAAGACATTCATTCCCACCCCCCCCCCCCCCCCCCCCCCCACCACCCCACACACCAAGCACCGACAAAGGCCGCACACCCAGCAAAGGC
>WUAM01000217.1:6304249-6314361 GCA_024336885.1 Actenoides hombroni | reverse complement strand
ATTCAGGTTAGACATTAGGAAGAATTTCTTCCCCATGAGGGTGGTGAGACACTGGAACAGGTTGCCCAGGGAGGTGGGGGAAGCCCCATCCTTGGAAGTGTTTAAGGCCAAGCTGGATGGGGCTCTGAGTAACCTGCTCTAGTGGGAGGTGTCCTGGAGGTTCTTGCAGCAGGGGGCATACAGAGGAGCATGGCTCAGGCATGTCACGGGGTACAGCTGAGAGTGTCCCAGCCCATACAGGCTCTGGGAAAGCCCCTTCTGCCCTGGGATGCAGTGTGGTCATGCAGGGAAGCAGAACACTTCTCTGGAGAGTGAGGGGCTGCTCCAGGTGACCCGGGGAAAAGTACACAGGTTGCTTTGTCTCCCTAATAACACACCTCAAGGGTGACCTGATTTTCTTATCTTTACATGGGTTCAGCTGAACAGGTTCTGCAGCAACCCGGGAAGAAGCTCTTTGTTCATCTCGTCAGTGACGGTACCTGCTCCGGTGCAGCCCAAAGCAGCTGCCACCAACCAAGCACCGCTTCCTTCTGTCACCATCTTCTCTGCTGAGGCCGAAGGTGAGGAGCTCTGCCCAGGCAGGAATGGGAACCAGTGTGTGCCTCGGCCACACCCTGCATGCTTTTTATAGCGGCAGAGGTGGAAGGAAGGTCCTTGCCCAAGCTGGGAATGCCTACAAAGCTCTGTAAACACCACTGGACTGCATGGCTGTCCAGCCCGTGCTGTGTGCGATGAATAAGGGTGTTAATCCCGACTCGGGCTGTGGGTGAGGCTTAAACCCCTTTAGAGTGTGGTGAGCCCCATTTTCTGCACAGGAGAGGGTGTCAGCTCCTGAAACACAAGGCCTCTATTCATCCCCACTGAACCATGCCCACCCCAGCTCCACTTTGCTGTGTGTGCGGGGCAGGGGGTGAGAAGAGGGGCTGGAGGGGGTCTTCATGTCTCTCCTTCAGACAGGGAAGAGCTGCAGCCCTGCTGGGATGCACAAAGCGATCTAAAGGGCCGTGATGGCACCTCCTGACCCCCAACCACCTGAGGCTTACTCCAGGGACTAATCAGCCCCCTCCCCGCCCCAACCCTCGTTTCCCCGGTTCGAATTCAAACGCTGCGTTGTTGGCAAGGGCCGAGCGGCTGCTGCTCCTCTGCTAGGTCGGTGCGGGGATTCCGGGTTCGGACAGGCGGGTGCGGGTGCCCTTCGACCCTCTCTGCCCGGGGTTCCGGGAGAGCGGGCGGAGCATCCCCGGGGCGGGCGGTGCGCGGCGGAGCGGGGCCGCTAGAGGGAGATCTGCGACCGGGGACGGGCCGGGAGGTGCCGGGAGGCTGCGGAGCCCCGGTCCCCTCTGCCCGGCTGCTTGCGGTCTCTTCGTCCCAAGTCCGCCCTTGGCAGCGCCAGCGCCGACCCCGGGCACGGGAAACGGGCTGTGCCTGTCCCGCCGCAGGGCACCCCCATCGCAGGGTACCCCCAATTGCAGGGCATCCCCATCGCAGGGCACCCCCACATCGCAGGGTACCCCCATCGCAGGCCATCCCCATCGCAGGGCACCCCCCATCTCAGGGCATCCCCGTCCGAGGCTGCGTCCTGTCACAGGCCATCTCACCAGACCAGCCACAGATTTACTGCGCTGTCACGACCCGGCAGCTATTCCCAGTATTCCCAGCTCTCTCAGCAATAGCTGGCTCCCTGCTCTGTCCCCAGCAAGAGCTCAGCGTGGGAGGAGGACTCCAGCACCCGGCTGCTATCCCAAGAACACCGTGAGTCCTGCCGAGGTGCCGGCTCCATGTGCCAGCTCCCACCCTTCTGTCCCCAGCTGTCACCTCCTGCAAGAAAAGGCACAGGGCAGAGTCCAAGCGCAGTGCTCCACTGCTGGGGACCCGGGCTGGGAGCTGGTGCTGCAGGGTCAGTCAGTGCCCTGGTGCCACACGTGCATGGTGCCCGTCCACGCAGCTCCAGAGCATCTTATGGGCAAGAAATGCCCAGTGGTGAGCAAAACCCAGCAGTGATGGGGGGGGGCAATGAACCACACACTATCGCGCGGCCAGGGGGGGCCTGCTGGGCGACACAGGGTGCTGGCGAGGCTGTTGGGCCATCATGAGAGCAGGGCCGGGGCAAGTACATCACGTAGCTGAAGCTCCCGGGAGCAGCCCATGGGAAGGGCAGCTGACCCCAGACACCGTAACCCGCCATTCTGCCAGGAGAAAGAGCTTTTTGCACTGGTGTGCACTCGCCCCATAGCGCTGGCTTTGGGCTGCCCCGGCCGTGGTGCCTGCGGCCATGGTTTGTTTGCACAATCCAGCCGCGAGCCAGACCTGGCTCTCACCCTCTGCCGGGCCGTGCGCGGCCAAGGAAGGCTTCAGGCGCTGAGTGTTGTTGTGAAAAGTTTTCATGCTACAGGTTTAGCACAAGCAAACATGCCAAGAAGCTGAGGTCTGCTTACCCCACTTTCCTGCCCTGCTATTTCAGCCTCGGCCACGGCTGCTGATAACCCCTGGGCGCCATCCAGGCGCCGCAGTCACCGCCACGGTCCCGTCACCCGTCAGCTGCCAGCTGCGGGTGGGAACCCACCACGGCCATCAGAGCAGCAGGTTAAAGGGTCCGGGAAAATCAGTTTGGGGGGGGGCAATCAACTCTTTTGGGACAAGGACAAAGAAAGTACCAAACACAGAGCTAGATTCAGAGGTCGAAATGCCATGTGCCTTGGTTTTTCAGGCCTCGACCTCCAGTTTGTGCATCCTACTGGGGTGTGTTCCCCAGTGCTGCCCTATGCGGGGCCCTGTGGGTCTGATCTTGCTCAGCAGTCACAGGCAGCTCCTGCCCTGGACCCACAGTGTTGCAAACTGCCTTTGCAAAACCAGCGTGCGTGGCTGCAGAGAGGTACTAGTGACACAGGCCAAATTCAGGTCAGCTAATTAAGTATCAGTGGATGTCCAGCTGAAAACACATTCCCCACGGCCGCATGATTTCAGCTCCACGGGGCTACTGTTCCCATGAACTGCACGCCTCGGGTCTGCTCTGGGCTTTGGCTGAAAGCCCCGTGGCTGCGAGGGGTGGCAAGGGGCCAGCTCTGCGCCGAGCGAGCTGGCACGGTGGTTTGAGTGGGTGGCTGAGCCCTGTGGAGAGCCAGGGCTGGGCATGCCTGGGTGATGCTTCAGAAGCTGAAGCCAGTGCTGGATGTGGGCTGGCTGCTCTGGTCCCAGCTTGCTCCCAGGCCAGGTGGGTCCTGGGCCACGCGGGGCTCATCCCCGTGCAGGGGGCTGCAGAGCACCCTGCCACAGACTCCGCTTCCCTGCGCTGCTGTCCCACTGGGTGAAGGGCTCTGGAGAGCCGTGCGGAAGAGGGAATCAGCTGAGGAGCTGATTCTGATGGATTTCATCCTCTTCTGAAAGAGGGGGGGGGAAATTCATTTTCTGTGGAGTCCAAGAGCTGTTTACATGTTAAAGAAGCAGCTCCATGTGCTGCTGGTGAGGAGCTGGAGGAGCAGCACGTTCACTGGGCTTGGGCAGAAGCTCACCTTGTGCCCACATACCACAGGCAGAGAGCTCTCAGAAGCCCTGCACTGCCCAGCAGTGCCCAGCGCTCCCCATCTGCCTCCCCACCTCAGCCCAGGGGTGAATCTACTGCCGCCAGCATCTACAGACGGTGCCAGGAACGGTGGAATGTTACCCAATGCAAAGGGGCTGCCAGGGCTGCAAGCCCCAAACAAATTCTGATGACTTTGAGGACAGAGAGCAGGGTCTCCAGGGTGTCGTGGAGCCACAGCTGCCCACAGACATGCTTTGGGCCAAACAGGAGCTCAGGGTATTTAATGCAAGGCGGCATGGTGACAAAATGGACTGGGACAGGAACCAAGCCTCCTGAAAGCACAGCCTGTGGGCAGCCTTGTCCCCAGGACCAGCAGCTTGGCTGACACAGGAGCCCAGCTCTGCCACAGCTGCCTCTCGTCCGCAGGAGCCTCACGGGCAGCGCGGCCTCGGCCAGGTGATTAATGTTTTGTCACGGAGGCATAGGGAGAACCAGCGATTAATAAACCCTCTGCTTAGGCAGGAACACGGCTCCGCCATAAACACGGGATGTGCCGAGTGCCAGGCACGGGCGCAGCGCAGATGTTGTTGTAGGGGCTGCCCGCGGGGACCAGGGTCAGGGCTGTTTGACGAGGAGGAATCGCCATTGGGGAGGATGTTTGTTTTTGTAGCAGCTGGATGTGTCTCGGGGAGGGATGGGAACGTCTTCTGTCACTCGTGGGCCGGGAGGAGGCTGGCAGGGCAGGGATAAAGCTCCTGACAAGTTTGGACTAGCAGGCGAGTTGATTAGCTGAGAGATGAAAATTCACAGCTCTGCTCTTGCAGGGGCCATGAGCTGCTGGAGATGTGTTTATGTGAGGGGAAAGCACCCCCGTGCACACTGCCCGGCCCTGGCTGGTGCTGAGCCCCTGGTCCCATTGAGCCCTTGGTCCCAGTGAGCCCAGGCAGTGTGGGGCTGGACAAAGCATCTTGGGTCAGTAACGGGTCCCCATTGCAGAGACAGCCATCACAGCTCTGCAGAGCCATGTCCATTTGCTGTGACTGTGCAGAGACAAGGGGACCTGGGGCAGTGTTTTTGGGTGTGGGGGTGTGTGTGTGTGATTCCAACTTCTCCACAGCCCCCACGTGTGCTGTTGGAGCAGGTCATTGCTGGCTGCCTGAGCACTCTGGACGTGCCCCATGTCCCACCGTGGCTGTGGGTGTTGGGGTTTGGACACCCAGCTCTGCCTTCAATGTTAATTTGCAGCCGAGGGTGGAGAGAAACCATGGATGGTGAGGATGGGCCAGCGTCAGCTGAGAGCCCGGGCTGGGCTGCATCTGATGGTACCCATTACCCGATGATAGACAGAGATAAATGCATACAGCTGGAGGCAGAATAAATCGATGCTATACGTTGTATAATTGTCTTCAAAATAAGGTAATGACTGGCTCTTGGAATGCTTTGATCTTATCAGAAAGACAAGGAATACACTAATGGCTTTAATTAGACTTCGAGGATGAAATGAATTCAGCCTCCTGGGTGAGCTGGTTTCTGGAATTGACCACTGGTGGGGAGAGAAAGGCTTTAATCAGATTTAGCCTCTTTAATACCCACAATAGCGTGTGTCTGCATGTGTGATACAGCCCTACTGTTAAGCCTGGTTGGGGGGGTTGTGTCTGGAGGCTGCGGGTTCTCGGGCTGCCGGTGTCTTTAGGAGCCTTTTCTCAATGTACTTTCCCGTTCGTGGTCGAGCGCTGCAGATTCTACTCTTTTTATTTACTGTTTTCCAAAGGAAAGTTGAAAGCAACTTGTCGAAAAGCAGTGGAAAGCTGGTAGTAGTTTAATTTCCCCAAAGCAGGGTGAGGGCTCTGCTCTGGCAGCAGGGCAGCACGCTGGCCACGCTCCAGCATCCACAGCAAGCGACCGCCAATTACCGCAGCTTAATGATCGCATCGGCTGGTGACAGTGGAAGCGGCGGGGAAAAGCTCCTTACCTCTCTAGGAACACATCTTGGTGTTGTCCCCCAGAACACGTAGAACAAGCGGTACGTAGCGCTCGGCGGGTGAGCAGGGGCTGACTCAGAGCCGTGACTCACCCGGGGAAGCTGTTGCTCGCCGGCCGGTCGGGCTCTGCGACGCTGGGTGGGGAGCGCGGGCGGCCGGAGAGGGTTCTGCCTCACACCCCCACCCCCCCCATCCAGGGATGAGCACCACTGGGCTGCCTGGGATGTGAACAGGGTGGGGATGCCATGGTTCTTGGAGGGGGGGGTTCTGCCTCTCCTCCCCCCCGTGCCCTTGTCCTGAGATGTCCCCCAGAGTGGTCCCGTGCCAGCATCCCTGGGCGGCCGAGGGTTTGGCAGGGGCTGGCCATTCTCACAGGCTGCACCTGCCCTTCCACTCGTCATTTCCTAGCAAAGCTGGGCTGCTTTCTAAGCAGCAGCAGCCCAGATGCTGAAGCTAAACATGCAGCATATATCCTCCCTAGGCTGTGTTTATGTCTTCCCTGTTGTAACAACAGATTTGGATTATTTTGGTAGGTTGACATTAGCTGTCATGTTTCCCTTATGTTAATTTGTTGGGCTTAGATGAGCTCCCGAAAAGGATTTAATAACAAGAGCTGCTGCCAATGAAAGCACAACCTTGTTCGACAGTTACTGTACAGCCAAATATTTTTAAGGCCAAGCCTCCAGGCGTGGTATAAGCTCCTTGTAAGTAGCTGAAGTTTCGTGTAAGTACGGGCGAGAGCTCAGCGAGGTCAGCACTTGCCCCACGGGAGCAGGAGGTGGCTCCCGGCTCTGCCGGGACATGAGCACCCCAGGAGCATCACAATGGCCCATGAAGCTGCAGCAGCTCAGCCTCAGTTGGGAGCACTGATATTTGGCGATTCTGGCTCAAATGGTGGGGCCACAGCAGTGACCCCCAAATCAGGGAATGATGCTGATACTTTCCCCCACCCACAGCAATGCCCGCTCTGTATCCCCCATCCCAGAGGGGGATATCCCGCTCTGGTGGGACCCCCCCTGAGTCCCCAGGGCTGCAGAGTCAGACCCTCCCGTTGCCATGGGGCCACCCCGGATGTCTTGCCACCAGCACTGCCCTATGGGGGAGAGGAGGATGCAGGTTGCAAGGGGAGGAAGGGCCATGAGCTGCCTGGGGACCTGTCTCCCCACACTACTCCTCCAGCAGAGCCACCCTACTTGCTGTGCTGCCCCAGGATGTGACAAATCTCCCACGTGTGTGGGAAAGCTCCTCGCCTCGGCACAAACACACACGCGCTTAGTAACATAATCTCTTAAAAGCAAAATCCCAGAAATTCCTTTTTCTTCGTGGAAAATGTTGCCTGGGGGAGAAGCTCATAATGAAGGATGAAAGCTTAATCCTTGAGGTAGAGCAGGGCTGTGGGGGGGGAGAGTATAAACATGACAGTTGTTGCTCAGTGAGTCGGAAAAAAAAAGGTGAAGGGATAAAAGTTGTGGTGGGGCAGGACAGCAGAGGCTGTGGGTCTGGCCGTGTGGAGCCCAGGAAGCATTTCCCTTTCCCCCCCTCCCCAGGCCATGTCACATTCATCATTTTGGTGACAAACACACAGGTTATCCTGGCAGGGACAGACACAGAAAACGCCGTTGTGCTCTGGCAGGTGGAGATGCGGGGAGAGAAAATGATGCTCCGTTCCTGTGCAATTCACAGGCAGGGACAGCCCGTGGTTACTGGGTATCAGCACCAGCAGTGCTGGGAAGGGGCTTTAATCAAGCTCGGGCTTTGACCATTGTAGAATAAAACACCCGTGTGTCTGCAGATGATTTTTCACATTTTTCTGGGCCATCAGGCTGGCAGGCGATGTGACAAAGAGCTGTGCACAGGCTCCCTGAGGTGCACGGACCATTCCTGAGGGCTGGAGGGTCCTGGGGGACATGGCAGCACAACCCACCCTGCCCACATGGCACAGGGATGGCACCCTGAGTTGGGGTGCAGAGCATCCCCACCATCCCTGCCATGCCAGGCTGGGGAGTCACACATTGTCCCCGGGCCTGTCTTCAGGTGGTTTTTTTCCGGCGCTTCGAGTTCACTTCTGATGAAAGAGCGAGTGACCCAGCGAGGCTGGGGAAGGTGAACAGGGAGAGATCAGAGAGGGGAAACAGCTCAGAAGAAATGCACCGAGGGAAGCAGCTCCTTGACACCTCCCTGCCATCCGCTGGTAACTGCCGCTCTAACCAGCCTTCTTCAAAGCCAGAGACAACCTGTTTAAATCAAAGGTACCCCTCCCGCTGCAGCCCTGCTCCTGGTGAGCCAAACCTCCTGCCACGGGCAGCAGAAAGGGCAGCGTGGTGCCAGTCCTGGGTATCAGCGGTGACAGCAGCCCATGGCTCGCAGCCAGCGCTGGGCCACGGGGGTCTTGCACTGGTGGCCACGTTCGGGGTGGTGGAAGGAGTCGGGCTGGTGGTTTGGGGCAGAAAGAGGCACTGCTCATGGCTCCTCACCAGAACCCCACGTCCCCCCCCCCAGTGCTGTGCAGTGAGCTGCTGGGGCTCGGCTGGCCGGCCACTCAACATCACCGTGCGCCAGGCTGATGTGGCCAGAGACAGAAACTGGATTTGGCTGGGTGACCAGTAACCCAACCTGTTGCAGATGTCCCGCGGCCACGGCTGCCAGAGGCCAGACCTTCGGTGCCACCAGCACATGACTGTGATCCCTGGGGGCTTCACAAGATAAAAACTCCCCACCCAGTCTGTGAAAGGGGGTTTGCAGCCCAGCGGTTCCTCCCTCCCCAGCTTTCGGAGCTGATGCTCTTGCTCCTCTCACAGCATCTCCAAGCCTTCAGCACCCAGTCGAGAGGGCCAAACAAACGGGCTCCGCTTCTCTCATTTATTCTGTAGCTCGGAAGAGGCGCGGCGGAGGTGGGGTTACACTCACCAGAGCACAACCTGCTCTGCCTTTGCTCACTGCGCGGCAACGCTGTTTACGGACTCGGATTCCAGCCCTCTCCTCTCCCGAGGCTGTGAAGATGTATTTCCTCTTGTGCCATTTCTCCTTCTGGCAGGCAGGCTCCCAGGTGGGTCTGGAATATGTCAAAGTGGGAAATAAAGTTGTTCGCTGAAAAAAAAAAAAAAATAAGGGAAAGAAAGAAAAGAAAAAAGCTCCAGTGGTGCAGTGTGAGGGCCCGATGGGAGCTGGGCAGGAGTGGGGGGATTTGGACAGGGAGCATCACGAGAACTCCTGCTCTGCACTGTCAGTTCCACGTGCCCAGCACTGGGCACGATGGCTCTGCCACCGCTGCCCTGCATTGCAGCTGGAGTCTCGGTGGCTTTTTGGTCCCTGAAGCGGGCGGAAAGCACGGTGCCACACAAACTCATGGTGACACAGGGTGTGTGTGTCACCCCTTCCATCTCCTGCCTCACATCCAGCCCCAGCTCCCACAGTTCTCCTGCCAGGAGCGCGTGTGCTGCCCCTCGGGCTCGTGCTGCCGCACGGGCTCATCTCAGAAGGCCACATGGTGCTGAAGCAGATGACTCCATTTAGCTGCAGTGACTGATGGGCGAGCACATTCCTGGCATTGCCATCATCTGGTTCTCGTAAGGTCAGCCGTGATCAGCACTAACAAACACACACCAGCGTTTTCGGGAGGCACGCATCAACGCTGGGAGGCAGGGAGGTGGGGTGGAGGTGGGATAGAGATAGGGCGTAGGTAGGACTGGGAGCACTGGCCAGACCCACCTGCCCAGGAAACTAGTTTCCCAGGGAAAGTTGAATGTTGATGAAACAATGGGGGTTTTTTTCACCCAAACAAGTTTGCTCTTCATCGAAAATATTTGGACTGAATATTGATCCCTTCAGATAAACAGGGGGAAGGAAAGAGACAGCTCAGGAGCTGCCAGCACTGGTAGGAGGGGGTCCCATGTCATGTGGGCACCAAGTCCCTGGGGACCCCACTTGTCCTCCCCATGGGGCAGGATGAAAACCACCCTGTTTATCCAGTTCCCTGGTGAAAGAGTTTCCAGCTGGCAAGTCAAGGCGGTGGGCAGTGGCGAAGCGGCTGTCAGGGTGTGATGAGCTGCTGACCCCAGCACTGGGATGGGGCTCGCTGCCTGCACCCCAGGTGCTGAGGGACCTGCACCCACCATCTCTCTGGGGCTCGCTGCCACCTGCACCCTTCCCTTGGAGGAGGGGACTCTGTGGGAGCAGGAACCCAGCCGTGGTGCTTCTGCCGCTGCCACCACACTCCCTGCTGCCTGCAGCCAGGACACCCCACATCACCCTTAGTCACTGGGGTGCTGAGCTCCTCCCGCTCCGTATCTAGCACTGCAAAGTGAGAAAAGATAAATAACCCAAACCTGAGCTCTCTGGCAGGAATTCGATGGGTGGTTAAGTACCCGGCGCCTGGGTTGCGCTGGGCAGCCCTGGTGCCGGGATGCCCCGCGCTGCTTTCATCCTGCGTGACCATCCCCTCGCCTCCGGCCCCCGGCCAAAGCCCTCGCCCAGCAGCGGCACACGGCGGTGGGAGCCACGTGCCCAGGGCTGAGGGGCTCAGAAACCCAACCCCTGCTCAGCACCATCTCCTGCTGCCCTTGGACTGACTCACTAGTTCCAGCTCAGCCTCTGCACACCTGAGACACCAG
>WUAM01000217.1:6266363-6279071 GCA_024336885.1 Actenoides hombroni | reverse complement strand
TGCGCGGGTCCCCGGCTCCCCTCGCACATCGCGAATCCCGGTCCCGGCTGGGAGCCCCGCCGCCGGACGGGCTCGGGGCTGTCCCCGGCTCCACCTGCGCGGCTCCGGCGGCGGCTGCTCGGGCTCCCGGGGAAGCGGCGGAGCCTTCTCCCCGAGCCGGCCGCGGGGCTGAAGCCAGTGCCTTCCCCGGGGGCAGCCGCCGCGGTGCTCCCCGCGCAACCCGCGCCCCGAAAGCGCCGTCGCCGCCCGTTTGCCCGCGAGGACTCCCCGGTTCCCGCCGCGCCCCACAGGTCGTGATTCCCCCGAAAGCCATCCGTACCCGGGCAGCGGGATTAGCCCCTCGGTGCGGTTTGGAGCTGGGAAGCAGCAGCAACGAGTGGCTCCCCGCATCCACCCTCCGCGATCTGGAGCTGCCGGGTCCCTACGGGCTGCGGGATCGCCCCGCGCACTTGCGTTGCAGCTTCTCGTAAGCTAAAAAGTTGTGGTTCTCCCTCATTTGGATAAGGTGAGGATCTGTAACAGATAGAAATGATACCACAGAAAATAGCCGCCTTCTAGATTAATCTCCTCCTGTCCCGATTCCTGTAACAATGAAAATTCCTGTATGCAGAATGAGAGTAGTTAGGAAAACAACGACTGTGGGGTTTTCCAGTCAACCTCGAGCTGCTTCAATAGTTCAGCAACACTGGAGAAAAAGATCGTTTGCGGCAGAAAAAGTTCTCAGTGGCCCCCACCCTATAAAAGTCCTCTCTGATCTTGTGGAAAACACTGTTTTCCACGCCAAGCTCATCATCATTAGCACATCGCAGTGGATGAGGCAGAACTTAGTCAAATTCAACCCATCTGGCACTGAAAGAGAACGGTGGTTTCTGGAATTCCTCAGCTACCGTGGAGCACGTTGCGAGGGCTCAGGAGCACTTAATAGTCATGCCGATAACATAAGTGTTTGAGAGCATGTCTGGGCATGTGGCAGCCATGGCCAGACTGGCATCCCTGGGACAGCGATTCCCGGGTGAGGAAGGCAAACGGGAAACCTGCGGAGCTGGGAGGGAGCAGGGAGGCCAGGGGATGTGCTGCTCGGGCAGCGGGTTGCAGCCAGGCACAAAAGATGAGTGACTTCTTCCAGAGAGCAGCATAGGCTTCTTGGGGCACCTCTAATGCAAAGTTAGGAGCGGCAGTGCCGATCCTGGCCGTGCCTAGAGCAGATCTCCTGCAGGCTGATCGGCCCATGGGGAACTGAAATCACCAGCGAGAAAATGATTCACCATCTGCAAGTATCAGGTTGATACAGGCACTGGCTGGGCTTCCACCCCCAGTCTGCCCCCACCCATCAGCACAGGGTGATGTGGCTGATACACTAAAAACCAAGCAAGGAAGGAAGGAAAAGTTTTAGAGTGGAGAAGTTGGATTTTTTTTCACTTGATTTATCAAGGAGGCAAGAGAAGGGGAGACTCGTTAGAGCTGAGGAGTGGGTGCATGGGGCAAAGTAGCTGGAAAAAGGAGGTGTCAAATAGTTACAGCATCGTCTACCCAAGGCCGGGCAGTTCTGGCAACGCACTCAGATGCTGGCTAAAGAGTGAAAATTCTTTCTTTAGAAGGAGTGTGCAAAACACCCATTTTCCTTGCGGTTGTACCTACCTCTCCCCACAATGACTCCTCTGCTGTGTCTGCCCTAATTCCAAGCGTACGTCTCTTCCCCACAAGCAGGAGGAAAACCAGCCGCATTTTAAGCCTCGGTAGCTGTGGCTTATTTGGAGGAAGCTGGATTTAGCTCCTGCAGTGGTTTGCGTTCTCAGCTTGCAGACCCGCTCCCCGGCTGGCAGCGTCTTGTTGGAGGAAGAAAGGGGCTCCCCCACGCAGCAGAATTGGTTTCAGGGACCTGAAGTATGAGGCTTAAAAAATAAAAATTTAAAAAAAAAAATATTAGAAGCCAAACACATTCAACTCTAAAATTCACGTTTTTTGATTGTACTTCTGTAGGCTAGAACATTCCTGAGAAGGGCCTTCAGTGAAGCGAGCGCTGTTCTGCTGGACGTGTCAGTTCTGATAAAATAGCATGTTTAGATGAAATTGTGTTTTACTGAAAATGGTTTCAGCCAGCTGTGCTTTGGGAAAAAGTTATTCAGTGATTTACATGGGCTTCCAAGCACATCCTTAGCACTACTGATATTACAGTAAATACATTTGGTGGTGCATCATCGTTCCTTATTTTTATTATTATTGCCAAATTCTTCTAGGGATTCACACACAATAAACTTGTGGAAATAGAGGAAATGCTTCTCATTTCCAGAGCTGACTTTTAAAGTAGATTAATAGAAAAAAACTGGGTCACTTCTGATCACAGTACATGGAAAGGAAATATCAACCAAATGTTTCTTCTAAACAACTGCAAATTATTAATTTTCAGTGACGTCAGGCACGGCCTGCACCGCCTCACAAAAACGCCCAGGAATTGGTGAACTTTGGTGCTCCAAAAAGTGTCGGGGGTGTGGTGTGTGCTGGGTAGCGTTGGCACGGGCAGAGGGGCCGGGCTCCTCGCGGTGCGGTTGTGACCAGCGGTGCTACCCAGGCTCCGAGGCCACCGCAACCAACAGCAGCCAGGCTGGTATGGGGAGCAGCATCCGTGCGGAAAAGCTCCCAAACTGTGAAGTGTTCCTTAGCAACAGAACACCAGCTGAAACACAGACGTAAATTAAGGAACGCGACGGGGAAAAATCCTTCCCTCCCGTTTCCACTGGCACGCACTCGGGCAGGGAGAGCAGCGTCGTCCGAGGGACCGCCGCTGTCCTCGGCGAGCACCCGCCTGGCAGGGCTGTGCCCCGTGTGCTCTGAGAGGAGGTCGGGCCCCGAAAGCGGCCTCCGAAATTCCTTCTGAAAAGATTTGGAAGATTAGACAAATGTTGCTTATAAACATGAACCGTGCGATAAACAAACTTGGTGTAAATAACTAAGTAGAGTTTACTGGCTATTGAGGGCCCCGCGAGCTGCTCTGGTGTGGAAAGCCATTTTAAATTGAAGGTTTGGTTAAAGAAAAATGTATACAAAGCCGTATGCACACACACCCCTGCACCCCACCCTCACACATACCCGCTTGCCTACAAGCCCACGCCAGCCCCCCCCAGCCCCCCGGCGCACCAAATCCTCGTTAGCTAACTTGTTTATTGCTAACCACAGCCCTTGGAAACTACAAATATTTAATTTCATCTGGCATTGGAACAGATGGGAGGCATCAGGCTCCCAAAGAGATAAAACAAATCTGTGGAAGGAAGACCAGCACAGGCTTGGTCAGGGAGCGTGCAGGAGCCCAGCGGCCACGTGGGGTTCCTCAAGGCATCAGCGGGCTGCGAGGGTTCCTGGGGAGATGCTGTGTCCTGGGGCACGTTGCCCAGATGGGAAATTAGGGATGCTCCAGTCCGGAGCTGGGCAGTCACCAGGCTCCAGCTCCCTTCCTCAGCCAGGGAAGGAGGTGTGTGTTCATGGGCAGGGAAAACACACCAACGGCAAGTCATGAAGGAGGAGCATCTGTCACACCCTCCGTGCTAGAGCAACCCCAGGAGCTGGTGTCAAGCTCTTCCCGAGAATTAGGCAAGGACCCCCCATTGCAGGTGGAGGAGGAAACATTCCCACCAGGTTGGGTAGGAAGGAGCAGTTCTCCCACAGCCAGTCCTCTCTGGGGTTTGCCGTGTGTGACACCAGTGCTGGGTCACGGTCCGGGTGCAGTGGATGGGCACAAAGAGTGGTGGAAAAATCGACCTACACATACGGGTGGATATAGGATGGAGGAGAGAGGGGCTCGTTTAACCAGGCATCACACTGAGGTGTGTGGGAGGGGAAATAGCATCAATAGGAATGTTTGAAAGTAAGCCAAGGGAAAGACAGCTGCATGGAGGAGCTCCACAGCCGGCCGACGGGACCCTCCAGGGTGCGGGGGGTGCCGCTGCCTCCCCTCCGTGCCAGCCTCAGCCGGGCAGCCCCCCAGCAGCCCCGGGAGGGCTTCCTGGCAGAGGGTCCAGCAGCTCACACAGCGGCTCTGAGTAGCTCCCGATGCCATCCTGGACCATTCCCTCCCCCGCACAAGCCACGCTGCAAAGCAGCTCCTTGTCCACCGGGTCTCAGCCCAGGGCTGTCACAGGCGAGGTACCAAGACAGGAACTCACCATCTCAAAGGGGAGGTGATGACGTGCAGCACTCAGGGCACGGGGAATCTCCAGGGGGTTCTCTCCTGCTCTGTGTTTGTTGTTGCAGAGCACTTTGCGTGGCAATAAAAGCAGGAGGTCGGTGACCAGGAAGTCTTTATCCTGAGGAGTTCCACTGCTCCGGCTGTCCAGGCACCCGTGCTTTGAAAAATAAGTTTTAAAGTAACGTGAGGCTGATGGAGAATGAACCCTGTGGCCTTTGCAGCAGCCCTGGTGTTCTTGGTTGGGGTGTATTGAACAGATGGGTTCTCTCAGTCACTCGATGCTGTTATAATAATCCTAATTGTGTTTCTTAGTTCATTTTTCATTAGGGTCACTTTCACCTATAGGAAATCTTTCTTACAAAGAAATGCAGTAGAAAAAATCCTTCTGCTTTTCCAAAGTCATTAGCTTTTACTATTGCTAATAGTGATTTCAGCAGTGCCTGCAGCCCACTGTGAGGAGCTCTGGACTGGGCTGGCTCCTGTAGAAACCCGCAGCCTCTGCTCCAAGAATCTTGCGCCCAACACGCAAGACAAGCCACGAACAATAGAAGAATCATCCATCCTTGTTTGCTGCCAGACACCATCCTACCTCCCCACCTCCTAGCAAAGTGCTTTGAGATTTGGGGAGAAAAAATGTGATACTTCAGCATAAGAGTACTTTGGGTGAGCAATTCATACTGTATTCGTACCTCACCAACAATGCCCCTGAGGAACAGCTTTTGCCTGGCACCGAGAGAGGTTTTGGCCACTATTGCAAAGGCACCTGAGTCCTTTCCTCCCTGTGCTGTTACAGCCTCCCAGCCTCACCTTCACACCACAGCCAGCAGAACAGACCTCGTCCCAGGTCACTCTCGATGCAAGATGCCAACAGCAAACCTGAGGGGACGGTGGGCAGGGTGCTTATCGGGGTCCAGCTCCCCAGGACTGCAGCATTCCCTGGACATTTCAGTCTTTCCTACAGACACTGCATCCCACTGACTGCACACGGGTGCAGGAAAACCACGGAGAAGGTGGAAAAACCACAGGAACCAAAGGTGCAACTGGAAAAAGAGACACGAGAAACAGAAACATCATGGTGCAGAAAATGAAAAATATGTCCCTTGAATGGCACTGGTAGTGGCTCAGCATTATGACATTAAAAATTATTCAAGTGAGACTAACACTCTCAACATACTGAGTAGTGGCTCTAAGTGAGGAAATTAGGACTATTAATCATTCCAAGGCGTTAACAATTCCAGCAGGCCAGGATGGCCCTGTTCCCAGTGGGGCTTAATAAAATACTTGGGGTTTACAATAATAAAATAGTATCTCAAATGTCTACAGCACACCTTGCAACCCACAGTGCTTTGCAGTTGGCTATAAATTGTCTGCCCACAGCCAGGGGGAGCAGAGGAAGGAAGGTGCAGCATCCTTGGGAAGTATGCAAAGCACTTGAGGAGATGAAATGCTGCCAGGCACGCTGGAATTTGCTCTTTATCAGGCAGAGAAGCAGGGATGTTGGATTTGATCCTATCTGCTCGAGGTGTCACCAGTTGCTGCCAAGGGCTTTCCAGCCTCCCACCAAAATACAGATTTTGTGTCAACTCAGTGGGATGGGAAGAGAGCAGAAGCCAAGACAGTTTGGCTCCCAAGTTGATCTTTCAGGACTATTGAAGTGGTTATGAGAGCAGTGGGGAGGTGAATCAGTTTTTCCAGACTCCAGCAGCCTGTGATGCCACCAAGAAGCCAGACCAAGCTCTCATCGCACCCTCAGCAGAGCTCTTGAAGCAGAAGCCAGCAGTAAGGAGGAGCAGCGAGGAGTCTCGGTGCAAACCCAGCTGGTGGGGTTGCACAAAAGACTGTTCTTCTGCCACCGAGGAGAATGGACTGGGACCAGCACTTCAGCAGCTGCTCAGTGCTGATCGGGGAGAAGAGGCTGGAGGTGTCCACGTGGGCACACGTTGGGTTGGAAGAGGCACGGCTCTGGGGGTTTCACAGAACTTGGTTTGCAGAAAGACCTAGAGAAACCCCCAGAACCATAAGTGATGGTGGAGCCTAAACCAGTGTCAGGCTGTCCTGCCCAGGGATGTTTTCAGGAGCAGGCAGCATTTGCAGTTGACCACGGCACAGCACGCTCAGGGGTGAGAGCAGAACCAGTGGCAAGGGGAACATACCAAGCTGGGACCAAGCCCCAGTTACAGCTTGACTCACGGGTGTCTGATGACACCAACTGGAGCTGTGGAAGGGCTCAAAGTTCAGTGTTTCTTCTGAACGGTGCTGAGGTTGTCTGCCCGGGTCGTAGTAGGTGGGAGAGCTCCATTGACACATGGAGCAGGCAGTCAGTGGCCATCAGAGGATACCAGTTGAGAGACAGCTTTATGTAGCCAGGAACAACACATTGGTGCTTTTCTTGATTGCATCTTTGTTTTTGTTTTGGTTTTTTTTGTTGCTTTAAATGTGACTTGGTCAAGTTCAGAGCCCACGAGTGCTGCTTTGCACACAGTGAGTGGTTGTCACATCTTCTTACTGCTGGTAAGAAAAGAACCTTTTGGGAACTCCCAGGAGCAGTGATGGGGCTGAGGGTCCAGGAATTTAAGTTGTCCAGATTGCCTTGACCAAGCTGAGAGCATCCTACACCTGGTGGGCAGGAAAGGCAGATTCTCACGCTGAAAGCCTGTCAGATAGGATGTCAGAGCCAAGCTTGTGCTGAGACCCAGCTTCAGTCAGAGGAGCATCTCTCTCAATCGTTTCAAAGCCATTGCACTGAGTGGGTTTGTGGTGCTGAGTCTGACATGGGCACCTCCTGCACCCTGAGTGCTGCATCCCACCAACTTTGCTGCCAAACAAGGAGTTACAGACAGTTGGCAAAGTGGGTTTGGGATCCTTGGGAAGAGAGAGGCTGCAGGAAGGAGCTCTGTTAACCTGCCATTGTTTTTCAGCCATAAACTCTCTGCATTAACAAGCGATGATGAGGAAGCCTCGGGCCTTGGCTCTTGGGTGCCGCAACCGGGGTGGCCCTGGCTGGCGTGTCCACCCTGTGCCACCCGTTGTGCCAGACAATGGCCAGAGGTGCCCCGCTGAGCTTCCTCATGCCCAGAGTCTGTCTTTACTGCGTCATCAGAGCTGCTTGCGTGGACTTCCTTCTCCCAGCGTATAATTAACTTACAACAGCGATCTTAGTCTGAGCTCAGCTTTGCATTAATCTAATTCAAAATTGTTCCTTCAATGGTATTGGTGCAACACTGATTTCACCACAGCGGGAACTTCCAACATTTCAGCAGCTGTTCCAGTTCTAAAGCAGAACACAAAAATTGCAAGTTTTGAGGCTCTTTCTGCCCCCCAGCCACAGCCCCGCAGGGCACGGCCCTTTTCCTGAGACTTTCTGCTGTTCCTATCGAAGACCTCAGCAACTGGGAAGCTGCTCACACTATAAAGCTAAAGCCCAGTTTATTGATCCAGAAAGATTCCAGCACAGTGAAGATGAAGGCTGAACAAGGTGTGCTGGGATCTGATCCCTGGGACAAGACGCAGCAGGTCCCAGGAAGTCGCAGCCCACTGGAGGGGTCCCCTCCTAACCTGCAGGCAACAGGGAGGGGAGCAGCCGTGGGCAGGAAAGCTCTGAGCTGTTCTGACTTCCACCAGAGCAGTCTGAGCTGAGGGCAGAGATGGGACATGGGCCACGCGGTTCTGCAAGAGCACCCCGAGGAGTCTGCAAGTCCCTCGGGAAGCGCGGGGCGGGACACATACAGCACGGAGGAGGCAAGCGACGGAAGGGGGTCAGCGCAGAACGCACGCTGCCAAGTGAATAGATGCGTCTGCCTCTGATTTGCATGTTTATCTTAGAAGCAATTTAGGTTTCTCCTTGTTTACAAGAGGCAAAGTCAGCAGACTCTTAGAACAAGAACAACAACTGGGAGCCAACATGTGACAGTTGTCTCCTGTTCCCACTGTGCATCGGAGCGTCCGGCGCTCACGGGCTGTTGAGAAAAAGCTTTGGCTGAACCGGTGGCCACACAGCCCTGCCACGGGCTACTGCAGGGAGGAAGAGGAGGGTGAGCAGGGAGTGAGGAGTGCTTGACCTTGCGGGCTCTGAAAGCACTTGCCTTCGTAACGTGGTCTCCGGCCACCGCCGCTGCTCAAGTCGCACAGTGCGGGGAATGGGGGTCCGGTGCACGGCTATTCCTGCAGCTCTGCAGCTCACACCCATCTCCTGGCAGCTGAGATTTAGGAGCAAACGACAAATTCAGCAAGTTTGTGATTGCACGTGGATTTGGAAGGATGCAGCATCACGCAGCCAAAGGCCGTCGGAGGGATCAGTGCCAGCCCCTCTCTGCCTGGCTGAGCAGACAGCTCGGCTCGCAGCAGGAGGTGATGCAGGGGCTGTGCAGAATGAGGACCTCGCAGGAGGCAGGATCCCACAGAACCCCATTTGACAGGATGGGGATCATTATCCCCCACATGCACTTAATGATTGACTCCCTCCCTCACTCCCAGCCCCTCCTCACTGCGAGCTGCCCGGCTCCCCCAGCCTGCTCCTGCCTCTCCTGACCGTGCAGCAGTCGAGGCCCAAGCAGCATCCAGCATCAAGAGCTGTTCCCTCACATGGACTTTGCTGAACTCAGGGCCTGGGTCTTTTTTTTTTTTTTTCCTCCTGTAAAAAAAATAATCTTTTCTGCAAGATTCCCCCAGAGTACAGCATTTCATCGAAATTTTCCTCTTTCAGCACAGCTTCATTTTTTAAACATGAAGTTCTGATAAGGCAGCTGGGGACTTCTCAGAACATCCATTGTCTTCCCTATTTCAGTGTTTTTAAAATGTCATAGATTTTTAGAAATAAAATCGGAAGGGATGCTTTAATCAATCCAAAACAAATGTTTGGGTTTTTTCCCTCCCCTGATTCTGCTTGGCAGAATTTTCTGATGATCCCTGTCTCGCTCCATTTCAGAGTAACTGAACCCAACTGGAGCATTTCTCACGAAACAGAAAATCTCGGTCTCGCTGAGATCACCGCAGCCTTTCCAAGACACGAGAGGAATTTTCCCCCTCCTTGTGCCGTGCCAGTTCCCAAGGCCACTGTGATCTCAGGATGGGTTTCAGTGACTAATCTCTGATGGAGACCTGTAGGTACCGCAGCGAAGACGCTGCTGGTTTGCAGCTCCCAGCAAAGGGAGATGCAGCCACTGACCCCAGTGGGGGCTGGGACCCTGCTCGGCGAGGAGCTCCCTCGGCGGTCGATGCTCTTTGCCCTGCTCTCCTTCCACTTTCTCCTCCTGATAATGTTTGCTCTGATCTGGGTATTTGGCAGGAGAATTAATGAGAAGTAATTAGCTCACAGTGTGAAAAAGGGAGTGCCTGGTGTTTATCTTGTCTGGAGGTTTTTCCTTGATCCCAGTCTCCCAGGGGATGGGGTTGGGCGGTGCTTTATCTGCTGGCTCTCCCATCCTGGAGGCAGCTCCTCTGTCCCTGTCTCTCCAAAGCTAGCCCAGCTTACAGCCCACTGCCAAACCAAACCCAGTGCCACAGCTCCGCAGCGCTGGGAGCAGACAGGGATCCCACAAGGTACCCGATGGTGACCTATCAAAGAACATGTTCCAGCTTTCCCAGCAGCTCTTTCCTCCGGTGAAGGGGAGCTGTGGGTACTGCTGTGACCTCCATCCTGCAGATGCTGCCTCATCCCAGCCCCTGTCAGTGCCCACAGGGACCCATGAGCTGTCCCCATCCTCGCTGGGACCAGGTGGGCTGGGCAGAGCAAGGGCAGGGCCAGGGAGCCAGGCCACACTTCCCCCCAGGGACTCTGCAGCCCCACTGGAGCCCCGCAGCTTGAACCATCACCCAGCTGGTGGGATGCTCCTCCACCCTGCCCCGCTCACCATGGGAAGGAACTGGCCGCTCTGGCAGCCCAGGGCAAGCGAGGCAATTAAATGCCCATAGTTGACATTGCTCGATGAGCTCCTGGTGGCTTTTCTTTCCTAAACATCTTCTGCCATCTCCCTCATGCCCTTGCTGCGGGATGAAAGGCTGGTGAGCAAGCCTGTGAAAACGATGCTCGCTGGCCCTCAGAGTCGGGGCTTGCAAAGCCATGGGGAGCCGGTTTTATTATCCTCAGCTCCAGCCTGAGATGACCTTGTGCTTCTGCCAGCATTTAAACAAAATACTTTAAAAAAGGGAACGGATCCCATTGCTTTCTGTGCTCGCAGGGCTTTCCTGAGCCTGCGAGCTCTCTCTGGGGCTGATAGAAGTCATAGAACGTGGCCAGGGAGAGACAATGAAATATTGCCTGAGCTTATTGTTTTTGATTCTTATTAAAGGAAGGTTCTTACTTCCAGTCTGGGGGGTTGAAAAGTTTGAATCCCACCCAAACCTCATCCCTTCCAGGCAGAATCACAGCTCCACGCTCTGTGGCAAACCTCATCCTCCGGCACACACAGCCGCAGCCTGGCTGGGGAGAGCGAGTGGCACGGGGATGGAAAATTCCATGTTGCCACCATTGTCTGGGCTGGTGCGAGGCTGGGGGGGGCAGAGCTCAGGGTCCCTCCCCTGTGTCCATGGGGCTCAGCCAGGCTCCAACAGGCTGTGGCTTGCACATTGTCTTTCTGCTGCGAGCTCCCATCCTCGCTCCACTGCTGCGGGGAAGGGACCGGGGTGCAGGCAGGGTACAGGCAGAACAGGAGACACACTGACTTCTCCCAGTTATCCAGCTTCAAGGCATGACTATAAATGTTCACCAGTGCCAGAGATGCACAGAGAGGATGAGAGAGTCAGGGGATAACTGTGAACAAGGACTTACAGCAGCAAGAGATGAATCCTGCTCCTCTTCCTCCCCAACCTGAGCATCGCGTGGGGGCCTGTGCCAGGGACCATTGTTCCCGCAGTGTGCCCCAGCCGTGCTTGGGCAGGAGACATCACAGAGCCTGCACTGGCTGCACTGGGCTCAGCTGGGCTCCATCCTGCTGTGCTCAGCAGGGCTGGGCTGCAGGGAATAGGGTTGGAGGGAGGTTTTGCACATCAGCAAGTTCCTCCGCTGCTGCCCCAGGAGCTTGCGGAGAGCCCAGGATCTCAGGAGCGTGGGCCCCACAACCTGCAGCACCCATCAGTGGCTGTCCCCTGGGAGAGAGGGGCTCCCCAGGGCCCCCCCGATCCCTGCCACAGTGATGCACACGCAGAGCCTCACCTCGCCTTTGCCTTTCCTGCCCGGGGCTGCTGCGGCTCGGGATTAGCTCGTTAAACACAAAGAGCAAAGCCAGCAGCGGTGATGGCTCAGCAGTGCCCTGTCCCCGCATCCTGCCCGGCTGAACCCCAGCGCCAGGCAGATCTCACCCTGCTCCGTGGCTCCGCATCTGGTCCACACCAAGGGGATGCTGCAAGGAGGACATAGCGCCGGGAGGGAATGCTGTGAGCAGAGCCCAGAGCAGCTGTGACACGGCTAGGAAGAAAAGAGGGAAAGAGGGGCTTCAATTTAAGATCCCTCCCAGCAGGGTGGGGACCCCCAAGCCCTGCACGGGCAGGGTGCTGACACTGCACCGTTCTCTCTCGCAGGTACATCGGGGCGCTGGGCGCGAGGGTGATCTGCGATAACATCCCCGGGCTGGTGAACAAGCAGCGGCAGCTGTGCCAGAGGTACCCCGACATCATGCAGTCGGTCGGGGAGGGAGCCAAGGAGTGGATCCGGGAGTGCCAGCACCAGTTCCGGCACCACCGCTGGAACTGCAGCACCCTGGACCGGGACCACACCGTCTTCGGCCGGGTCATGCTGCGAAGTAGGTTCTGCCCTGTCCCCTTCCCACCGCTGCCTGCCTCGTCTCCCTGGGAGGGACTCTTCTCTGGCTGGGCTGCCGTGCCCGGTGGCTTGGATTACTCCCTTCGGAGAGCTTTGCCTTTCCCTGTGAATTAATCAAGCAGTAATGGGAGCAGAGCGCGGGGCTTGGAATCGCTGCACCAGACGAGATGGAGCAGGGGGAGCACTGGGGGAGAAGGGGGAAGGAGGAGACACCTCCAGAGAACAGGCTCATATGTAAACAGTAATGGGATATATAAATATTTGGAGAGCAGGGTTGGCCAGGACTCAGCAATTCACGTGGGAACTGGCTGTTCCCTTGCCTGGCAAGGGAGGCGAGGCAGAGCCACAGCTCCACTCTGCACCTCGGGCTCCCAGGTGGAGGAGGGACCACGGCCATGGGGCAGCCACCAGCCCCGTGCCCACAGCTGGGCACAGACCCTGCCCGGGAGGGACCTTCCCACTCCAGGTGAGGGACGGATGCAGGACAAGCAGGGATGTACCCAAGGAACGTTGCGATGGCGACAGGGGTGGTTCCAGAGCTGGAGCAGCATCGTGGGCTCCAGCCACCCCCGGGAGGGCTCCGGCAGCGAGCGGACCCCGGGAGCCGGTGCAAACCCCGGCGCTGCGGGACAGATGCTGCTGCTGCAGCCCGTGACGTGCCGGGGCACATCCAGCCACACGGCCTGCAAATCAAAGGCGGCTGGGAAGAGCCAGGAGCAGCTCATATGGATGACATGTGAGCAGGGAGGGAGCCGGGGAGCGGGGGGGGGGG
>WUAM01000217.1:6234886-6262658 GCA_024336885.1 Actenoides hombroni | reverse complement strand
GTTCTGGGAGCTGTAGTTCAACTGCATGGCTTTTATTTAATTAATTCTGCAAAGCACTAAAGAAAGGACTACACTTCCCAGGAGGTTCTGTGGACCCTTCTATTTGCTCAGCAAAAACTAAGCCCCTACGCCTCGGAGGAGTCCGCAATCCTTGCTCAAACTGTGAAACGGCCGTTGCCCGTTGTCCCCCCCGGCAAAGGGACGGTGCAACCCACGTGGACTGGGAGGACCGATGGGCGGGATGCGATGGCTGAGGAAACTGCACCTCCCCGGAGAACGTACATCGCAGTAAAGATCCACCAGCGAAAACACTAGCGCAGAATAGTCCGCTCTTGCAGAAAGCGTACCTGCTTTTACTTCTTTGCAAGGCCAGAGGAAGGGGCTGCACGTCACCGAGACGGCTCCGCGATCCGGGTGTTTCCCTCGAGCAGCCCCGGTGCACCCGCACTGCTGAGCCCTCCGAGCAAGAGCCGCCTCTGCGCCGGCTTCTCCCCATCTCCCCAGCGCAGGTGACAAACGGAGCCGGCAATTGGGACTGACACCTGAGTGACTGCACAAGGACGAGGCCACCCCCGGATGCTGGCAGGCGCGGAGGGCTTAGGGGAAAGCAAACAATCTGTGAACTTACTGGTAGGTTCTGGAGCCAGCAGGTGCAACAGCGTCTCTGTACAACTCACCTGTATGTTGTGTATACTGCTTACTATTTTAAGTCGAAATTCATTATAAACCTGTATCAGAAAATGACGTGCTTTGCTTTTTGAATTCCTACCCACCCGGTTGGACACGTCCCCCCGAGCGGGAGTCAGCCCGGGGTGTTTCTTCTGCCTGCTCACCTGCAGCTCCCGCTCTCCTAAAGCGCAGATCTCCCTACCCCGGGAGTTACGTGCTGCCTCCCACAGAGCAGAGCCCCAGTACCCAGCGGGCAAAGCCCCCGGGGAGTCCTTCACAAGCAGCAGGACACCTAATGATGGGTCGAGCAGGAATTGCTAGATTAGCTTCCAAACCTTTCCCGTAAATAAAAAACCAAACCAAAACCAGCCAACCAAACAACAAACCCAAACCAAACACCCAAAGTTTAAAGTATCAACTAAAATTGAAGCTGCTGAGCGGAGGGGCAGGTGGCTGCTGAGCTGCCAGTAGATGCATTACAGAGACCAACCCCTCTCATCTCTACACATTCCCTCGATTCTTTTTCCTCCCAACCTGAGCAAGCAGCGACTACAGAGATGCTCTGTTTAGTGCACTGATATTTCAGAGAGTCTGGTGAAAAGGCTCAATCCACACAAACAGGCTTAATGTACACGTCAGACAGCTGAACCTGCAAACTGAAATCGACCCAGGTAAAAAAAACAAAACCAAAACAAAACCTTAATCCTTCCAATTCCTGAGCAATGTGCTGACACTGACAGGGGTGCTTCTGCGTGTCCCCCCCCACCCAGAGCTCGGCTGCCCACTACCCCAGGCAGGCTGTGCTTTCTCCCTGACCCAGGAAAAATGGTGTTAGCTTTGCTAATTTTGATTGCCATCACGCTGATGGGCAGGTAAGGACGTTTCACACACTCAAAACAAGTTTTCATCAAAGTTTATAAGCTCAAAATGAGGACGGAAAAGGACAATTCAACAGCAACGTTCACCCACTAACGCTTCTCAGTGGGTCTGCTCTCACACTGCTGTTGCTGCTGGAGGGGCTGGTGAAGCTCCCCGAGGTGTTGGGTTCTCCCCCAGCAGCAACGAGATGTGTGGGCACAGGGAGCTGAGCAGCTACGGCGGCGATGTCTGAAGGAAGGTCAAAGTAGCAGGATGGGATTAAAGCAAAGAAGATTACTCCGGTCCTAAGCCACCCCTTGGCTACTGCACGAAGAGCATCTCTGAACAGGGATTTCATGCAATGGCCCTAGGAAATATTAGTTTAAGTGGAGAGAGAAAAACCACTTTGAAAACTGCTTTGATGGGAACTGCTTAAAGAATTTAAAGAGCCTGCCACGGGTCAGATTAGAGCACCTTACTCTGTGCCAGCCCTCCGAGACTGCTCATGCAGAGAAAGGTCCTTCATCAGAGCTGCTGCAGAGCCACGGACAAGCACAGAGGTGATGTCTTAACAGAGCTCTTAGATGGTTCAGGAATCCCACCTGCCCGCTGCCCATTTCTTGTAGAACTAAACCATCTCCCTTTCAAATCCAGTTTGAGATCCCTTGCAGAACTTGCACTCAAGCTGGTGTTTACCTGGGAGGCTGCTGGGTCTCGCTGCAGGCCCTTGAAAGCCCTCTGAATTTCGAGGAGAGGCAATTTCCCCGAAGCTTTGCTCCATCTGGGCCGTGCTGAGGAATGCTGGCAGGTGAGCAGGAGGTCTGAGCCAGGCATTTCCAGCCTGCTGTGGCACAGCGGCCATCAGCACACGGGCTGATCTACTGGGAAGAGTTCCCTCATTTATCTTCATTACTGCTCCGCCTACCATCAATTTATGACAGACTTTAAAAAAAATGCTGCCCCCTCAGCAATCAATCCAAGCATCCCTCCCAGAGCAGGACGTGCTCTGTGGGCTGGGAGGGACCCGGTGCCTGGGCACCCGGGGTCAGCCATCAACAAACATTTCTTCCTCTCCAGAGGACCCCTGGGAGGTGTCTCCCCGCAGAAATACTGCTCCGTGGCAGATCTGTGCGCCCACCCCATGAACCACACCTTAATCCAGGGCTGCTGCCAAAATAAGTCTTCCCTTTGAACGCAGATATTCAGTGTTTTAAAACAAAGGAGAAAACTCCTGAGGATAGGTTGTTCTGGGTTTATGAGATTCCCCCCCTTCCCGTGCCGTCACCCAGATACTAAAACCAGATGCCTTCAGCACTTTGTAGAACAACCAAACCCTCCACAGTCCAGCCAGGTCCACGGGCATGAGGGGCTCCCTGCCCAGCTGCCTCCCCCCAGGGTCCCAGCACAGCAGGAAACCCAAGGAGTCAAAATGCTCAGAAGCAGGTACCAGGAGGACAGAAGCACCCAGAGGAGCAGTCGTGGAGATGGCCTGACAGAGATGGGAGACTTTTCTGCTGCAAGACCACACTGGTTTCTTGTTAACAAGCAATTAGCAAAAGCACAGTGCCTGGGATCAGAAACACACTGGTTAGCTCGAGCTCACTCCTGGTGCTAGTGCAAGATGATGTCCCAGTGCAAGCTGGAGGAAACTCAGACTACTTCTCCCTGCAGCTGAGCCCTGCCAAAGCTCCCCTTCAGCACACTCATCCTCGGCGAGCAGATGGTTTCCATCTCTGGATGTTTGTGAAGGCTGCAGTCTCCCAGTTCCCTCACAAGCCCCTCTTCAGTCATCTGCCGAAAATGTGCAGGGAGCCTTTTATGCAAGATCATCTTCTAATTATCCTCCAGTCAAAAGCACGTGTGAACTCAAGGACAAGGAGCAGAATTAAGTGCTTAATGAGCTTCTGAATAAATTACCTCCTCTGAAGATGCTGGACAGGAGGTAGAAGGCACTGGAGTGACAGGGTCCACGTGAATTTGGGGGATTTTCCCTACGAACCCACACAAGTGAGAGCCGGGTCTCATAGAATCATAGAGGGTAGGGGTTGGAAGGGACCTGGGGAGATCATCGAGTCCAACCCCCCTGCCAGAGCAGGGTCACCCAGGGCAGCCCACACAGGAACAGATCCAGGCGAGTTGCTCAGCCCAGGCAGCAGCACCGTTCTGGATGGATGCAGTGATGAGATCGGTTGGAGCTTTTGAGCCCCAGCCACGCAGAGCGTGGCCGCTGCTCGACTGCCCCCCAGCCCCGAACCCTTCATCGCTGCCCTGAGCCCCGTTTGCTCGGGTACCTGCACCAACGTGCTCCCTGGGGTCATCTGCTGCAACAGGCCCAGCTCTTCAGGGACAGACTGATCGGGCCCTCCTGACCAACATCTGTAGGACCTGGGATGCTCTGTGGTGGGAGATCACATCTCCTACTGCTGAAGCAGAGTCAGGGAGGGCTGCTCCAGCCAGCAGCAGGGGGTTCCTGCTCTGGAATCCCAGCTGATGAGTCAATGCAGGAAAATGCACTAGTGACAGAGTGTCACACTGGTTTATAATGGAGAGCTTCTGACCAAATGAGAACAGAAATCAAGAGGTTCTTAAGAGAAGGGTCAGAGGTGAGGAGGCTGTGGTACGATTGTACAATTCAGTGCATCCAGAGTAAAAGGAAAATGACACTGGCCAGAAATAACCAAAGCAAGAAGATCCCCACTGGAGAAACGTGCTCACGGTCACGGATGCACCCTTCCTGATGCAATCAGGGTGGGGGTGCTGTCCAGCTTTCCCCACTGACTGGACTCACCGAAGGGCCCACCGAAAAGCACAGTACAACAATCGAAGCTGGAAATGAGAAAAATTCCAAGCACATGAGCAGCATCCCTGATCAGCGCCTGCTTCCCACAGCACTAAGGGCTGGGGCAGGCAGAGCACACCCCGCTCCGGAGGCTCCAGAAGGGAGGAGGGAAACAAGACCAGAGACAGAACTAGAAACTGAAGCTGCCCTTCCTCTCTCAATCCACCTTTATTAAAAGCTGGGCAAATTCAGACCACAGAAGACTGGACACAGAACCCCCACTGTGGTTGCTGCTCAACGGGACCTGATGCTTAGACATTTTCTGACCCATGAGCAGATGAGAAGAGCTCACACATCACCTTTGCAGCCACACAACCCTAACTGCAGAGGGGAAGAAGGGAGCAGTCCGTCTGTCCTTCTCAACAGCAAAACAAGGGCAAGCTGGGTTCTAGTGAGAGGCTGGCAGAGCACAAACCCCATCTGCTCTCTCTGCCCTTGCTGCCCGGACTGTCCTCTGCTAAGAACCCAGCACCAGTGCACATCTGCTCCCAACCTCCACAGCTGGTCCCGCTCCGAAGGCTCAGCGCAGCCTCACGCAGCTCCCAACAGCACACCCCATATATTAGGAGTTTGGGAGGTGCATCTCCCCTCAGCGTGTCATCCCTGGGCAGGGGGAAGGGCAGAATGAATTTATGTCCATACGAGCCCCATACGTAGGTCTCCTTTCCTCCAAGGGAGTTTGCTCTCCTGTTTAACCTCTTCAGCCTGCTGGCACCGGAGGCGGATGATGCGGTTTGTAGAGAGGTGCAGGCACTTCACTCTCCCCCTCCCCCTGGAATCTTCCTCTCACTTGTGGTCCTTGGGATTCACCCAATGTTTCTCCAAAAAAATAAAAAAAAGAGAGGACCTCAAGACAAGTATGCATTTAATAAGCAGTGAGACAAATAAGCTCCAGTTATCCCAGCAGAATTACAACACCAGAGAACAATTTTCTGCATTCCTCTGAAGGCCTGAAGAAACCCAATTGCCTGCTCTTAGCCTAAATAGGTACCAGACACCAAGTGCTCCATAAGCAAACAGAGCCCCCAAAGTGCAAAAATGAAATAAGTAAAAAGCTTCACATTACATATAAACCAGCCGTTTGCACCTTGTTATTAATGGTCTTGACTATGACCTTTAAACCCTGCCTTGCTCAGAGTCATGGATCTACGAGCCTTGGCACCCTCACAACAATTCCAGGACGAGGAGCAGGGAATAAACAAGCCTGGAGGAGATGCAGGAAGGGAACCGGGACAAACCTGGACTAAGAACAGCTCCAGGGCAGCAGCCAGGGCTAGGAGGTGACCAGCTCCACGTGTATTTGTCACCATGATCTTGGCGAGGAGCTTCTGACGGCGTGAGAAGCCCCACTGCCACACACATACACACATAGAGGCATCTGTCCCAGCTTCAAAGAACCAAGGGCTCCCAGGACAGTAAGTAGCTGTGAGAGAGCTCGCTCCCCAGAGGACAGTTCTGATGAGGTTCATAAGCCCAGGGGAACTAGAGCTGCCTTGAGCAGACCCTGTTACCTGGCAGTATTTATTACTCTAACTGACCTCACTGCTGCTTTAAGAGTTTTATTATGATAATTGTGGCCATAGCCAGGGGAAAGTCACACCCCTTGAAAGCTGCTCAGAACCAAGTCACCACATCTGGAGAAGCCAACCCTGCAACACGAGTGGCTGGAGAACAGTCTGGAGACAGGCGTGTGCTTGGCTGGCCCTGGCACCCTTCCCTGGGCAGCTGGCACCCTGGTAGTGCCACTGCACCGTCAGGGACACTGGGCTGGGACAAAAAGTCCCTATCCACAAAGATCTTTGGACACTTTTCATTAAAATCAGTGATAAGATAGGGCAGAGTCATACAACCGCTGATGAACAAGAGCTTTACTACCTGTGGTAACTTACCCCTTCCCTTCCTGTCCTTTTTGGAGATTACTTCAGGGAAAACAAGAAGCTGGCAGGAAGAAATGCAGCGTTCCTCCTCCTGGAAACTCTGATCAAAACTAATCTGTTGTGACGTGGCAAGACACAAAAAAACCCCACAACGAACCAGAGCCACCCGAAACTCAAGTCTTGCCTAAATGAACAGAGGCAATAATTACCCTGGTTTACAAATACATGTATTAGCATCAGGCACAGAAATAAATGCCGACGTTCAAGTTCCTTGTCTTTCACTGGCCACTCTGAGAGCTGTGAACATTCGAGAGGTCTACAAACATCACACGGAGCACCGTGGAAAGGCTTTTGCCATCCCAGGGGCTAGGGTATGTTTCAGGGAGACAACAACAATCAATATTTACCTGTCCTGAGTCATAACTGTCATTTTTTGTGTGTATATATATATATATAGACTCACATGCAACTTAATCAGGTGTGGACTGCTCTGGCATTACTGTGGTATAGATCGGGTGGCAAGTCCTTGCTCCTAAGTGGCAAATGAATGTTCCTATAAAGCATGAAGAGCCCTGCTCACAAGTCCCACGGAGCTCCTCCCTCCTCAAGCCTCCCCAGGAGGCAGGAAGATTTTTCCTTACACCGCCCGTTGCCAGCCTGACTTTCGCATAAACCCATCCCCTTTCTGTGGCTGCTCTGTCAGGGGAGGACAGTGAGAGAAAGCAGCTCTTGGGATGATCCATGGGAGGCAGAGCTTCATTTATAACCCCGCAGAAATGCTGGAAAATGTTCAACTTTCAAAAGCATTAGGTTGGTTACCTTCTGGGCCCCTGCAGACCACGAAGTGAAATCACACGGACACAACAGATCTATTCATCATCACGGTGAGAAACAGCCCCAGTGACCCACATTCAACTGGAAACAAAGTTGAGAAAATTACCTACTAATAGTTAAGCAACTCAAAACAATTTGGTAGTACTTTCCTGGGGGTTCCTCAGTGAATTCAAGTATTGCACGTGGATTAAATGCCCAGCCAGCAGAAGAGAGGGTGAAGAATGGTCAGCACTGCCACTGGACACGTGCTGCCTCAGCCCGAGTGACAAACAAGCTATGCTTACAGGAGGTGCGTGGGTGGCTTCATAGAACTTTGTTTGCCAGGTAAAAAAGGACTGGAGAGGCAAAAAAAATTTAAAAAAATATCATTCTCAGTCTTCTGCATTAAGATATATTATAGGTCAGCTCCAATTGACCTGTAATTGATTGATTGAGGCATTGCTTCAGGGAGCAGAGCTACAGCAAACTTCTTCCATCCAGGATTCAGAAGCCAGAGTCATTGACACCACCTTTGAAAGAAGCCATCAAGGTCATGGCTTCCATCAATCCTTCACCAAGATCAGGGAAGATTAAACATGTAAAATCTCCCCAGTTATGGGTAAGGAAGTGTGTTTAGCTGTAAAATCTAAGATGATGGACAGCTTTTCATGTGCTCAGAATTAGCATTTATCCACAAGGCTGTGCTATTTTTATCACTTCCACTTTCAAGAAGCCTTGGCTAACCTGACCCTGCTTCCTCCCTGCCAAGCAGCAGACCTGTGAGTGAAAAATCCAGCATTTTGTCTAATGAGGGAGAGTGGAAATGGAGGTCACACCAATTACCTCAAACCACTTGGCTACCAGAGCCATCTTTTCACCTCTGCAGTAAACAAATCCTTGTGGCTGGTCTCTATAGGAAGCAATTCCCTTGAGGAGTGCTCCACATCCCAGTTCTCTTCAAGTCTTGACATAACGACAGTACTTTGGACTAACACTTGGAGGTTCAGGTCTCCTCAAAAGACTCCCATGCAGATATCACAGCCACTTCGGGCAGTTTCAGAAACCATCCTGTTCTTCAAGGCAAAGTGGTTTGAAAGAGAAAAGATGGACAATTAAATCTGAAATAGTAACAGGAGGAGATGGAGGAGTTCATACCACCATCTCCTCGTGTAACACAATCTTACAGGATACATAAGAAGAAAAATCTTTGTTAAGAAGAAGTCAACAAATTCAATGTGTTAAGAAGCAACCTTTTAATAAAGAAAGCAGAATCATACTTTGCCGTTAACAAATATTTTGAAAAAGGCTTATAAAATTTAAGTCTAAGCCAACAATCTGGTGCATCTGAGAAGTGTCAATGCTCCAAACATCTGCTCCGTTCGTGTCCTCTCCTTTCTTACAGAGGAAGTGTTAGCTTCCAGTTGTACGAGTGACTGAGAGAGCAATGAGGTATTGCTCAACAAAAACTGTTTTCTTAGATGATTACAGACTGAGGCCAAAGAAGAAATTCCTATATTAAGCACCACTGCCAACACAGAAGCTGGTCAAAGATACCAGTTTGAAGAACACAGCTTTCTTCCTTGTCCCCACATCTAGAGGTCATCTGATCACCGGGATGAGGCTCGTGAGAACAACGAAATCAAACCATTGTGGAAAGCACACTCCAGTCACCCCAGAGGTGGGTGACACCAGAGACTGGACAGCAGGAGAACCTCGATGTTTCCCATTATGAAGATGAAGGGTGAAAGAAGAGTCCCACAGCACTGGAAGAAACAGAACACAACAACAAAACAAATTAGCTCAGTTTCAAAACCATCCCGTCCTTCGACAGGCTCAAGGTATGACCAAACCACCACCCTCTATCTTCCTCTCAAGGCACCAGAGCCACAATCCTCTCGACATCATGAAACAGGCTTGTAGTAAGTATTCAATATTAGCCAAGACACACAAAAGAAGAAAAAAAAACAAAACCCTCTGGAAGGCTTGGCTTCAGCCTTGTCCACTCACCCCTGGCACGGTCACTCAGCTGGAGGCCAGCACGCTGGGAGCACTCACCGGCCACAGCACCCGCAGCACCTGGGCAGAAGCAGAGGGGTCAGGATGGTGATGCCCCGTGCGCGCCTCGTCCAGCCGCCCCCAGCCCCCCGCGCCGAGCAGCCCAGGGAGCAGGGAGCTTATTTCTTGGGTATTCAGGCATGGATTATTTATAGCTCATCAAAACTCAGGGTGAAAACTGAGCAGACCATCCACCAAGACCAGCCCGTGCTTCCAGACGGGACCTATATTCTAGATGCCAACTAAACAGTTCCAGAAGTAAAGATTAGGCTAAAACAAATGGTGCAAACTCCCCTGCACCTTCTCAGCCCATCCCCCAGGTATTCTGCTGGGACTCGTGTTATCCTCGTACAAACCCTCTTTGCACGAGGCAGCAATGACAGGACTCATTTACTTTGAGGGTTTCACTTTGGCCCTCCTGGCTTCTATCATAATCTCAAATATTACATTAAAAAAGCTTTTAAAACATAACATTCACAGCAGCGCAGGAGCTTTTCCCTGCAGTGAGCTTCTTCCCTGCCTGTTTGCGTGTGGCACCTTCACATTAAGTGCATGAGTTAAGATGTAGATTAGCAAGGCAAGAAACCTTTGCCCTTGGCATCGACACTCAGCTGTGACAGGAAACTTCAGGCTTTTTTTTTTTCTATGAAGTGTAGAACCACTCATTGCACATTGGCAGGGAAGTGCACATCTCTAAACTATACACATTTTCTCTTAGATAAGCAAAAGACTCAAGTGTTTATAAATATGAAAAGTTCAGCAGCTGGCTAAAAAGTTAATTCTCCAGTCTCACTTAATGAGCTTTGGGGAAAGTGGTAGGGGGATTTGTTCAGAAAGCAAAGCAGAGTGTCACAGAAAGCAGGACCTGCCAGACGGGGCTCTGTTTAGTCCTAGTTTCTGTCTCTGGATGGCTGCTATCAGCAAAATGGCAAAGAATGCTCTGCCAGGGAGCTACAGAACAGCCAGAATGAGAAATGGTTTCTTCTAATCTTGCAATCATTAAAAATTGGCTAATTTTTATTTAAGTCCCATGACTTCTTCCTTTGTTGTGAAAATACCAAGCGATCCATATCGAAACGCTTGGGAACACGGACTGTCTTAGGATTTGCTCCAGTTTCCTGAACAAGGAGGATTCAGCAGGAACACTGCTGCAATGTTTTTTCAGTACTTTAACTATCACTGGGTGTTTCCAGTAGTATAAAGCGTGGACTTCAAAACAATGGGATCGATGTGCCTGCAAGTCAAGCCCGTTGGTTGTGCTGAGGAGTTTGAGAGGACTATTTACAGTGCTGCTGTCTCTGCATCTCTAGTTCCCCTGAAGGCAGAGTCCTCAGTGTCTCTACACGGCCTTACAGAAGGAACTGTGCCACGTGACTTTTGCAAGGTGATCTACAACTGCCCAGTTCTCCACCTATGTAACCACTAAAAAATAAAAACTCATACTGAGTGGAAAAGCAATCCGACCCTTTTGTCCGCAGTTTCAACAGAAGCTGTTTTATGTAACAGTATTTTTCAGCTTGCTCAGTGAACCGCAGAGACGATTCCTGTCATCCCTTTCATGTTCCTCTCCTCCCTTCTGTCACTTACTCAAGACAATTCTGGACAGCAACTACTTGAGAAACAGAGCTGCTTGCCGACGGAGAACCCAGCGACTCTCGGCGAGACCGGCGACCCAGCTGAAGCAGGCAGGAGGCTGAGCTCTGCCCCAAGTTGCCCAGAGAGGTGGTGGAAGCCCCATCCTTGGAAGTTTTTAAGGCCAAGCTGGATAGGGCTCTGAGCAACCTGCTCTAGGGGGAGGTGTCCCTGCCCTTGGCAGGGGGGTTAGAACGAGATGATCTTTAAGGTCCCTTCCAACCCTGACAATTCAAATAAGTTGCAAGAGAACCACCAAGGCCCACAGTTGGCTGCAGTGCCTACAAACCCTTCCACCTGTGCACGACACCCCGAAAATCCCCGCGGCGCCCGGACCCCGGAGGGCTGCCCGTTCCAGGGGAGCCAGCACTGATGGTGTAATACCCTGTATACATTGGAACTAGTAAATGCTTCATTGTGATTTTTGGCCACTTGGAATATTTTTAGCAATTTGCCAAGGTTTACTCCGTGATTTATTACGGAGGAAACAAACTCAAGCACTAACAAATGAAAATATGTAAACTCAGGCTTTTCAAGTCAATAGAAAGGTATTCAACTTCTTCAAACCCTTTCGAGGCAGGCAGCTCGCTGCAGTCAACTGCTGGAAACACCAGTTTGATTAAGCAGCAAGTGAAATGTAATCTCAGTAGTCAGATTTAAGTTGCTTAGAGATTTACAGTGAAAAATTCCATGTACACAACACTTCGCCACTGTCACTCCTAAAACTGTGGTTTAGATTTGCTGGAAATTTCACAATTCAACAATTTGTGGAAATACACTTTGTATCACTTTTTCACTGAGGTCAAAGCACTGCAGGTCTCTACCATCTACAACTTTATCATCTCAAATGACTATATTCCATAAATTAAAACAGGGTACCATGAAAAAATACTTGAAATAATGAAATAGGAAAAAAAACCAAACAACAACAAAACCTCTTTTAGAAAGCTTAATGCATTTGAATTACCTGCAAACATAACGCTGGACATTGCAAATAATAATTGTTTTATGAGAGTGTTCTTAGCTGGTGAGGTGGGGATCACTAAAGAGAAGGCAAACATCCATTTTTGGTATGAAAATTCAACTAGATGCTACTGCCACGTGGCTCCAGGACACAAAAGGTAATGCTTTATGAAGTGTTAGCAGCCATCACTATCTCTGGTTAAAACACTGAAGGAATCTATCAATGAAATTGAAAGTGTTAGTTTGATCTTCAATATTGTTGTTTCTAACAGGAAACAAGATGCCTTCTGAAAACACCAGGAATGGGATGAAGAGTATAATTATCTAGTGATTAAAATAAGGAAGCATATTAGTCATTAGAGCATAATTGGGAGTTAACATTAATTCTATCTAAAATAGCATAATTATTTCCTTGTCAGCTGTCAATCTCAAGAAATCAATACAGAGTTTACTTCTTTCTCTCAACACACAGTTTCCACTTTTTCCAGTACTAAACCAGCACAGCGAGTGGAAAGGACCCGTTTGTCTGGGCTTGCCACCACTGTGACATGGCTGGTGGAGTGACGTGGTGATAGGCATGCTTCTTGATCACCCTTTCAGCTGAACAGACACTATCCATCCTTTGCTATAGAAAATAAGCGAAATCAACACGTTGCCAGATAATCAAACCCTGGGAGCTTTTCCCCCCCACATTTGGATGTGTCACTTGACATTCAAAATGCCATTATGCAAAGCCAACTAACTCGTACAGTCTTTTTTTTTTTGGTTCAAGAAACCCAGCAGAGAGAACTTCACCAAGCAATTCTTTGTTAGCATAACATTTGACCTCGTATCTCTTTGGAAATCATACAACTTTGCTAATGCAGTCCTTACAGAATTAATCAAGCAGATAGTTAGACCCTAGTTACTGTGAACCCAGCCAATTATGAGCAGCACTGAAATTTGTCACTGGCATGTCCAACTACATTTTCCAACATAAAGATCAACAGAACTAGTGGAAGTGAGGCCCCACTCTCAGACCTGCACAACTTGGACACTGTAGGCTACAAGCACTAGCAAAGCCAATGCTTTTAGGAACAATATATTCTTAAGAAATAAGTCTTACCTCCCAGGTCTCTATTACCTGCTGCATTAAACCAGCAGGAAAGCTCCACACCTTTCGCCCTCTATTTTGACTGGTAAAGCTAGAATAAATGATTCACTGAGAGTTCAGGGATCTTTATTTGCTGCTCTGCTCTACTGCACGAGATCCACAGCTCAGTAAAGGCCAAATACACTGCGTGGCTTCACGTGAGGAGTGGTGAGGGGAGGCTGTCCATGCAGAGATAAGCCAGCACGGCTTGAGAGTCCAGGGGAGGATGACAAGGTTACAGCCAGCAGCCACGTGAACAGATGAGCAGAGAGGCAAAGGCACCCAGAGAACAAACTGCTGAACAGCAGACACACATGGATATGTGAGCAGACAGACACACGTAGATATGTGAGCAGACACACGTGGATATGTTTAAAGCCACACAGATTAGAAACATCTCTAGCTAGAGACATGTTGTCATTGTCGAGTCCAGCTTCTATGGTTGAACAGGTACTGAAATGACAGAACCGTGGTCACTCAACACATTCTCCATCCAGTAATGGACCTCAAAACTCCCCAAGATCCCACAAGCCCCATGACAGAGAGAATACTCACAGCTTTAGCAAAAACAACCATCAGCTCAGGGAACTGGTGTGTAAGGAGGGCAAGCATGGCCGAAAAGGAACACAGGCCTGCTGTGAAATGGATGAAAAAGGGAAGTTCCTTCTGCGGGTAAACGGAGACTTCGTGAAATGCTGAAAGGGAAAAATGAAGAATATTGAGATTTGATAACTGAGGAGAGGTTTCTGAATTACTGACACAGTCTCGCAACTCAGCTCTAGACTTTCAGAAGGACTAAGTGCGGACTGCAGAGTATTGTGCAGCACATGTTAGGTCCCAGTACAACTTCTCAAAACACGTTTCCTCTACATTAAATGCTTGCCTTCATTATTAATAGTCATTACATCTTTCCCTTCCCAATCTTCTTTTTCACTTGCACAGGCTTTATTTTTGAAGCATTTCACCAAGCTTAGTTTTTGGTACCTACTCTTTTAACAGGACAAAGGGAAGAACTGTAAAATTCACAAGCTGTCACAATCACCTAGACCAATGTGAACAAGGCAGGTGTTTTCAACCCTCTGAAGCATTAATCCTGTTACCCAAAGAGACCAGCACATCTCCCCATCCCATAAGGAGCTCGGCAAGTACAAAACAACCCTCACTTTATATATACATGCAAGGTGGCTCCTTCATACTTGTCAAAGATTTCTGGCTGGGAGGCTACAGTAAATTCTTTCACAGCAGCTGACAGAGCAGACCCCAAAGAAAGCAGCCCCAGGACCAGGTTATAAATTCTGTACTTAGCAGCTCCTGGTGATTTCCAGTCTAAGGTAACCAAATCAGAAGAAGGTGATTAGACAGGCTAAGGGCTGGCATATGGACCTTTCAGCACTCAAGACACTACTACTGGCTACTAGCTGAGGACCTGGCTGGTGAGTTTGCAGTTCCTCACTGGGTCTGAATACCCACAGCTCTGACTTGTATCCAGTGATTTTAAAGGGGTTTCAACTGAAGAAAATCCCAGTTTCTATAGACACAAGTAATCATGAAACAGCTGCACACTTCTCAACAAGCCTATTTTAAAATCTAACCAAAGCCTCAAGATGTAAGCAAGGCTTTTTGTAAAATGAGAAAATACAGTTGTATCACCTTTAAACTGAAGTCTGAGGAGGAAGAAGACACTTTACCCTCCCAGTTCCTCTTTCTGAACCTGGAAGCTGCCATTCCAAGAGCAAGCCCAGCAGAAGTGCTTTGTGCTCTTGCAACGCATGAACGGCAGAGCACTTGGCCTTTCTTTTGCTTTTAAGTACACAATTTTGGGGGAAAATTAAGTAAAACATGTAAAGTTCCACAACTAACTCACATCAGAGATGTTTAGTGTTATCCCAGAGATTACCTTCTTGACATGCAGCCAGCCCTGAGAGGCCACGATACTGTACAGTAGTACCACACTCCTCTTGGCTGAACAACCAAAGGAAGCACAGAATGTTAAGGGTTGGAAGGGACCTCAGAAGATCATCGAGTCCAACCCCCCCCGCCAAAGCAGGATCACCTAGAGCAGGTCACACAGGAACAGATCCAGGCAGGTTTTAAATGTCTCCAGAGAAGGAGATTGCACAACCTCTCTGGGCAGCCTGTTCCAGGCTCTGTCACTCTCACAGTCAAAAAGTTTCTCCTTATGTTTCTGCAGAACCTCTTACGCTCCAGTTTGCAATCGCTTGTCTACTGTGGAACACTCCTATTAAAGCAGAAACTGACCCAATCTTTAAACCATGGAGCGATGTAATTTAGTTAGAAAGTGTTAAAAAAATTCAGGAAGGATTCTTCTTGCACTAGTTTTTTTCCTACATTGGGAAATTAAAATCAAATCCAAAATAGATACGGACAACTAAGGATAATTCTGTAAGTTCACAGCCATTTGAGAATGGTTACGAGTTGGACCAATAAAGGATTTCCAAATCACTGACTGGTCAACTTTCTTTGAAATAGATAAATTTTAAAAAAATTAAGTGTCAAGATTTCTCGAGGAAGTACTGCAATAAAAGTGTTAAGATGATTTTATTTATGGGTAGTTTTATATTTAAAACATAACAGGAATGCGTGAGTGATCGTGTTGAAACATCTGCATGTGTTGGTGTTTAATTATGCTGGAAAGTCTACAATTTAGGGTTAGTTGCTAACCAAGGAATTCCTTGTGCAATATCCTGCATAAGTGAGAAATGAGTAATTTAAAGCAGTCTGGGGGAAAATTTAAATTACACATTTTAAATATAACTTTAGGCTTTTAAACAGAAACACGTAAGTGTAGCTTTCCTTTCCACAGCTGTGGTCTCAGTGGGTCTGCTGGTGCTCTTGCAGTAGCCCTTTCCAGTCCCTTGGGACTTGTGTTTCTTTGTGATGTAGAAATTGAGCCCCAAAGGAATTCTATTAACACGTACAATGAAGAGTCCAACTATAAATTAATGCTCTTTTCCTAAATTTAAAGAACTGGTCAATGTTGTTGCTCTCAAAGATGACCAAACTTAGTCTGCATGTGCCACACACAGACTTCCATCTCTGAAGGACTGATGTTATTACAGTCTCAGGCTGACATTTACCACACACACATCAAGTGTCTCAGGATCGTTTGGGAGGGACATCAACAAACAGCTGAATCCCCCTCGCAGAAAGCTGGAACTAAAAAGCTCACAGTAAGGTAAATACAGAACACCACAAACCGAACGTGTCCTTAGCTTATGTTTTATTATCATTACTGCTTAGAAACCACTTACTTGGCAACAGTTCTCTGTCTGCTGTTTCTGTGCAGCTTGGATAGGGATAGAAAAGATGACCTTTCTCTAACGGGTAGGGGATCATCCTAAACGCTGGAAAAAAGAGTGAGTGACATTAGATCTGTATCTAAACCAAGCGACCAGCTTCTCTCAAAGAGAACCAATCCTGTTGGAGGTGAATAAAGGCAGAGAGATTAGTCTACTGCACAGAAAAAAACAAGTAAAACAAGGAGAGATACTCACTGCCCTCCCATGTACAGTGTAGCAGGTTGAGAGCCCCTTCTATCCTCTTCCAGTGCTGGAGGTGAAAAAAAGCGTATGCTACTGCTTCACTGTCCCCTCGCTTCAGAATGTGCTCTGGAGGAAGCACTAAGCTTTTCATTTCTAGTAAATACTGAAAGTCAAAATGGAAAACACACTTGGTTACCTGGAGTATTCCAAAATCTTTAGCTGTTAAACATAAATCATCATCTGAGGAATAGCTGAGCACATCACACAGGGGCCAGCATCTGCCTGTTGAAGAAACAGCAGAGTGCAGCAACCTGTGCTCACGTGGGAGGGGAAAGCAGCAAAACACACATTGACCTACAAGACTCTGAAATTGGGGTTTTCACACAGAAAATATCAGGGGACAAAGCCGCATTTTCAGTCAGGCAAAATAAAAATCCATTTTTGTGGAATATACATAAAGCAGAACGTTGTTGGTACACTACCAATGAGCTACAGGTTTAAGTGAATAAAAAAAACCCCAACAAACCAACAGTATTTTTTGCTCATCATTTAATCACTGGAAGTTTCAGTGTAGGAGGTCAAGTACTTGTTAGCTCTCAAGTACGAGCAGCAAACCAGAAAGTGTCACTCTGCTAACCAAAGGAAGAATAATAAACCAAGCCCAGGGAAATCTTGTTGTAAAGTGGTTTTGCTCAACTACCACAAAGAATCTCCCATTTCAGATTTTTTTTTTCAGTTTCAGCTTTCTCCCTACATCAGTGGAATATCTGATGCGCAGAAGGGTCAAAGAACACAGGGATTAATCATTTTCCATTTCCCTTGAAACACAGGACGTGCAATTTTGTTTTCTCATGGCAGGTTAAAAAAAGACAGGTATTCATTTGAACTTAGCTTTTCAAAACAGATGAGTCATTTTTACAAGAATGAAATGACAGTTTCAGCTCCAGTATTTACCTGTGAGTTGTCCTCTCCTAGCGTATAGTGTCTCATTCAATAACAGCCAAAGTTAATCCACATCTTTGATCAATGTAGCTGGCAATCCCTTTGACTGTCTCCCAAAGTGTAAGAATGCAGCTAACTCGCCGATTTATTTCAGCAGATGCCACAAACTATGAGATTATTTACTAATCCAGTTTGAGGACTTAACTTTTCCCATTCAGATTCTTGAAGGAATGTAGGAGGGGTTGTGCCCCGGCCAAATAAAGCACATTTACTGCCTGGCTAGGTTCTTCTCTTAGTGCCTTGGGCCTACACTCCAGAGGGTAATATTCTTGCTAATCCCCTCTAATCCTCTTCAAATTTTTTTTTTTTTAATTTTTTTTTTTTTAAAACACAGTAAAGGATCACTCACACAGGGCTGCTGTGGGAAAATGGTCTCAAATATCTGACCCCTGACCCGACTCCTCCTGCTCTCCCCAGTGCCCACTCTCCCCCTGCCCTGGCTGTGCAGGGAGCAGGGACACGGTGGTGGGGACGAAGCTCCTCATGCAGCATTGCCACAGCACACAGTGCTCCAATCCAGGCTCTGCCCCTCTCTGCCCCCGTGTTACCACAAACAGAGACATTCCACAGGTTGGCAGGTTTTTCACATCCATGTTTAACCATAAAACAGGCAAAGTACCAACAGAGAAAGTATCTTGGAGTTGGCAGATTAAAGAAAGTCTTTATACACAGTGAGAAATTATAAGGTATTCAGAAGATGATTGGAAAAAGATGGTTTCATACAGGATCAAAAATACAGCTACAGCTCTCTAATTTGAAGTGGCGTAAGAGTACCATGTAAAATGCCTTCCTGGCTTTCCAAACAGAACTCAGCCTTGTAAAAGCACAACTCAGAACAAAGAGAAACAAACACTATTTTATTTTCCTTATGCAAAATCATGCTATGTGCAAAGACAACCACCTTTGTCAAATGCAAGAACAAATGAATTTCTACTTTACATATTTATTTTTAGTCCATGGGACAGAACAGACTGTAAATTCAAAGCCCACGTTTTCTTCCACTGTAACCCACTGGACAAGGCACTTCACTCGTTCCTGCCCTTGTTCACTTGTTTGCTTTGACTACGAGGCTTTCAGAGCTCTGGAGAGCCAGTGCCAATACAATCCTGCCCTGCCATCTAATAAGTTGGTGTTTCAAGGCAATGTTGTAATTTAAAAAACCTCATGAAGTGAAGGGGATAGGTATACCATTAGAAAAGAAGATCAAATTACTGCAATCTGGAATCAGTTTCGGTGATTGTCTGTAGAACTACGGAACGTATTTTGCAAATAGCCTGTTTGAAATGATATCTAACTTCTTTAAAAGGTGTATGAGGCTCCTGAAACAACTGGAGGATAGACAAAATAAAAGAACTTTTAGATAATGATAATGCGTTATAATCTTCTTCCCCTAAAGGCAGAGGCTGAAGCAAAAATCTGTCTGAGACTGTCTGAAATGAACTTGCTACGCTCTTGATCAGTCATGCAAACAAGCAGCAATTTCTCCCAGCAATTAGCTTTCTCAGTGCACATTCTATTAGATTGGACAGGCAGACAGAGCAGAGCGGCCGGATCATTCCAGCCTTCACAGCAATAGTCACTGGGACTCCACCATCATTTGCAGAGGATTAGGTCCAGGACTAAGCCAACCTCCTGCATTCAAGGTTTCAAACTGAATGCATCATCACCACTAGTACAGTGAAAAGCAACATGACTTTATTTTCACCCACTGCTCATTGGAATCTGTATCTCGGCCACTTCAAGCCCTGCCAGACATGAAATTAGTCTGGAGCATTTCCAACTCTTGCCCATCTTGTTTAAACATGGATGCAGATAATAAGTGACTGTAGATCTTTCAATAACCCAAGATCTGGAGCTATGCTTGGAAGCAAAGCAGAAAAAGTTATTCTGAAATACCTGAAATGGTTATTGTCTGGAGAATTTAATTTAGCTTCAGGGATTTTAAATATCTAGATTTGTATTTATTGATGCTTATCCTTACCCAGTAAAGGGCCTTCACTAATACACTACTGGATTTTCCAAGGAGTTAGAGAATGTTGAGTTTTATTTTTTTGTAAGAAGCTCTCTTTGATCATCACCTACTGCAAACAACTAATTCTGGCCACCAAACATTTACAATATAAACACTAGTGTGCTTAACAACTCAACGACTGGTGTTGTTATCAACCTCAAGAAGAGACTGGGCTAGAAATGCTTCAATAACAAGGCAGTAACATAACATGACTTTTTCAGAAGACAACAAAAAGGGGTCCAATAGGAAATAAAATACTCTCACCTTTGGGACATGAGGGTTAAATTCCACAGCTCTGTGAATTGCTTCCACAGCGTTAATTTCTGCTGTACTGAGCCCTCGTTTGGAGGCAGTTTCTGGGGAGAACCTGAAGGGAAAACCCCACACTGAACAAAAGCAATAAATACGAACTACTACCCAGGAGTTTATTTGCATTGTAAGCTCGGAGTCCATTAAAAAATGGCAGATTTGGCAATAAAGATAAACAAACTCTTCTAGGAGGCAAATGTTCATGTCAATTTAGGTACCTTGACTGTCATTCATGCCCATATGACACAGTTATGTTTAATGTTTTGAAGCTTCCTGTCAATCACATAAGATAATGGAGTGCCCTGTCTTCACATGATTGTTGCAGCATCACCTCCTTGGAGGCAGAGCCAGAATGAAGCCAGAATCAGCTGCATGAATAGACCAGAATGGAAGTGAAATGCCAACACAAATACCCTGCTGCCAACCACAGAACAAAGAACTGCTCAACACCCCAAGCAAGACCCTGAAAACAACATTCACACAACAGCACATGTGTGTACCTGGGCTACTGAAAACCAGCTTCACCTGTAGTAACTTTATGGATGCTTAAAATAAACTTTAAACTATGTTTACACACACATACATGTGTCTATATAAATAAACTTAACTTGCTCTTAGAAATAACTACTACATATTTAGACCTTTAAAATTCATATTAGACCTTTTTAATTCATATTTTACAGCATAACCCAAGAGTAACAACAAACCACTGTTTTCATAAATGTGCTTCCTTACCTTTCTGAAACAGCTCTGGCTTTTAACAGGGCTGCTGTGTAACATATTGCTGCTGATTTTGGAAGACTGATATCTATGATAAAATAAAATAATTAAGCTGTAGGAGTCTAAGGCAAGACAAACATTTTAAACCCATATCCTCTGAGCTTAAAGTTTTTTACTTGGGGATATCAGACAACAAATGGAACATCTGGAACATTTCAGCTACGATTAGAAATTTGGAATTTCTTGCACTGTCTTTGTTCTGGTCACCAGTCAGTTCTGAGACTAAAAACTCGGGAGTCATAATTAGGTGGTAAAGAGTAATTTTTTCTTCTACATGTACCAACACCAAAACTGAATGCAAAGAGAAATGCATGTCTGGTGTGCTTTGCCTGTATTAACCCAGGAAAGCTTAAAATAAGCTTCTAACCTTTACCTGATTTTACAACTGTAAATTAACACAGAGTTTTACCCAATACTTAAAGAGAGACTGGCTAGAAGCTGACAAAAAAAACCCCAAACCTGCATTACAGACAGGTAGACAAATCTTAAGCAAAATGTAGTTTCCATTTTTCTCCAGTTCCATGGGGAAAAATTCTTTTAGTTATAAGTTTTTAGAATACCTGAGGCCAAGTTTGAGCTGACAATTACAGATTAGAAGGTTAGCACTCCACAGTACAAGTTTACTTTAAAAGCAGACAAAGTCTGGGGTCTAATTCCCAAGTACCATGTTGTGTATAGTCAGATGGCTCTTGCTTTTTTTGTAAATCCCATCCTGGGCTTGTCCATCACTTACTAGAAGTCTGGCTGTCGTGTCAAGCAAAACACAGGGGTGCTTTGGAGAGTTTGAAGCTCATACTCATTTTTCCAGATCCTTAGAAAAAAACCTAAATAAATCAGCAACCCTTTCTTAAGGAAGTGTAGCAATTTGTGACGCTAACACAAAGAAGCACCAGGAAAAGAGCAAATGGTTTTGTTAAATTAGTAAGAATTCACAAAGAAGGATGTGGCCAGTTAATTAACAGCAGCAGGCTGCTAGGGTGGCCACACACAAGGGCCCCAGGATTTGGGCAAGAATATCATACTTTTGATTCCCTGAAGCAATAAAGAACAGAGACACAGGAGAGAACATATCGAGGGAACAATTGCCACAAAACAGTGCTGCATATTCCTCCATTCTGAAGGGAATTTAAGGGACAGCTTTGACAGCAGCACCTCGTACACAACTGGTGTTGGCATCATCTAGGTGGCAAAACTGAGGACAAGAAGTAGGTATTTTATTAACCTTTAGCTAGACTTGCACAACACCTGAAACGTGTTCGTTGAGATAGAAAGCAAAAGAAAATGACTGCCATTTAACAGCCCAAAGCTTGCACATCACTCATCTCCAGCAAGCAGGGTGCCTGCATGTTGCTCATCTCTGGTGAGCAACTGCTGTGTTACAGAACCATGAGGCCAAGCCTGGAAGATGACAGAAGGGAAAGCTTCCTTCTCCAGCTTAATTATGGCAGTTACTTAGGGGTCTGTGTGCTGACTGAAACAGGCTGATGAATTTCAGCATAGCCAGGGATGCAGAAGAGATTAAAAAAATTAATCCTTGAATAGAAGCATAGTGAGATCCAAGATTACTTTACATATTTGAAGTACCTTAAAAGCATAAAAAGTAATTTGTCTGAATTTGACCTCATTATTCAAAAGAAGAAACTTGCTTTGCACTCTGGAAGCACCTATTTGCTGCTAAGGAAGGGAATGCAGTCAACCAGCTGAGATGACTGGCAGACACTTGCTTTTGGCCAGGCAACCCTGCCCACCTCACCTGTACTCCTACCCAAACACACCCCATTTCCCAGGAGGTGCCACTTACCATCATACTTTGCTAAAACTGCCTGGACATCTGCATAAGCCTGTAACTCCAGCAGTGCCTCCAGGAGGTTTTCATGAATATTCAGCATGCTGAGAAGCGGAAACTCTTTCATCAACTGCAGATTAGTAAAAAGAAATAAATATAGAATTGCACTTGAATCCCTGAACTATTTACAAGAAATCAGCACAGTAATTTAAGCTTTTTCAATGATCTGTTCTGTCACAGGGTTAGACACTGGCACGTACGTAGCACGAACAAAAAACTGCACCATTTCTACCTTACTTTTTGGCTATATCTACCTACTGGAAAACAAGTACATTGAGGTTCACAGCACACACTCTCAGTCCAAACCCACACAACTCCCATAGTCAGCTGGTTTGGTCAATAATATTTTCCTATGAAAAAAGAACCCGGGATACACCCTGGGCAAGGGAAAGAATAATGTATGTCGAAGTCTAAAGTTGGCAATTTTGACAAGTTGGTCACCGAGTCAAGCATGAAGCAAACTGCATAACAGAACTGTGAACATATGACATTATATAATTAAAAAAAAGTTAAGCCTACACGTAGGAACCAAAAAAACCTATTCTTAAAAAAAAATCATGAATCATGATATGTAAATCTCACTGGAAAATAATTCAATGAGATTAATTATGATGCCTGGAAAGGAAATTTAAGCCATCAATTTGGACAATGTGACTGAAAACAACAGTTGCTCCGTTTTATTTTTTATATTTTTACTTACATCTCTCATCATTTTTACTGCTTCTCGTATTCTTCCAAGTTTTCTTGCACACATGGCTAGTCTCCTTTTCACATACACCAGTACATTGGTGTCTCTTCCTGATTAGAAAGACCAAAAAAATTAGGCCATCAGTTTCAATCCTTCACTCTCTCAAAAAAACCCAAACCAAACACCCATCCACCAAGAAACCCAACAACCTTTCACCTGAGATGATGTAAAAGCCTGAAATATTTACTACTGCTGTCCCAACCAAGGCCCACCTAGACCAATGCCAGCAACTTTTAACTAGGTTAAATGACCACAAAAAAGAACAAACCAACCCTGTTTTTCCCAAAATGCTGGGTGGAATAAAAGATGCTACTGACCCACACTAACTGCTTCATCAGTCTGCTCTACCTGGCCAGCTTTCCAAGACAATAACGTACTGAGCCTCAGCAAGACAACTCGTGGTGGATCTGCGCGTAGCAGCCACATTCTCTCAGCTACCAGAGGGCACACCACGCATAGGCAGAGCTAAACCACTATGCACTGCCTCACTGAACTGGGAATCAAACTAGAATCACAAACTGTAACTTTAGTTTTGCATTTCTGCTCAGACAAACACCAGAGTTTAAGTGATTCCGAAGTCCTTACTCAGCTGAGCTTCGTGCTGGGGACTCTGGGAATGGCAGTTCTGAGATTTTCTGTAAATCATTTCTCCTGCTTTCAGAGCCTGCTTGAAATACTTCTCAGCATCCACAATAGTTGTTGCTTCTTCCTCAGCCAGGAGCACGTATGCAGTGGCACAACTGTAATAAGGAAAAAAACCACTAATTATTCTGAGGGACAAAGTTCAGTATTTTTTGAGTAAGTGTTAAAAGCATTGCAACTGGGCAGGTCTCACTTAGGTTTACTATCTAAGCACTGACAATATTAGAGTATCAAACCATCGACTTCAGTTCAGTGGTGAGTGTCAGAGAAGCAGAAAACTTTTCTTGTTTACAGAAAAAAAAAAACCCACACATATGGAGAAAGAATAAAAGTCAAATTACTTTCCTTGAAATACAACAAATGCTCTGGTAATTTTCTGGAGAGGATTTTTTTTCCTCTTTGCTTTTTTTAAAAGCAGGAGGTAGACATTTTACACAAAACCAACGAGACTACAACCTAACAAAAGCAGACCACAGAAGTATGTGAAGTTCTCTGGTTTGTGTTTTAAGAGTATTTTTAAAATCCCTTACAGGAATAGCACCTGTGAACCCCAAATACAGTATGAGCACAATGCCATCTCTGAAACACAGTCTCATACTCAATTCAGAGTGTTCCACACCTGCTCATTTGTTATTGCTACTGCTACAAAGATTTTTTTTTTTAAATAACTCTTTCCCAAGAAGAAGGGAGAACAAAAGCTATTTTTGTACAGAACAGTTCAGCACTTCAGTGCAACTGGCAGCCCACGTGCAATTCTCATAGTCACAGAAGTGACTCCTTAAGCTCCTGGGAACTCTGCTAGAAGTAAATTATTAGAGCCAGGAACTGGGAGATGCTCAGCATCACTCTGCTTCATCTTTCACGCTAGAGATAGAGCAATTGAACTCATACTCTAAACTTACTCATTGTTCAACTCTAGAGCTTGATACGCTGCTTTAATCCGGGCTTGAGGGTTTCTCTCTCGCCACGCTTTCTGCATAACTGTGCAAAAACATGGAAAGGCTGGTGAGGGACAGAGCCCGAGCTCTGCGGAGTCCTGCTGGCTGTGTGATTGCTACAGGGAAGAGTAAACAAGTGCTCTAATTCCAGGATGAGTTTCTACCACGAGCAGCAGAATGTTGCAACTCCTCCTTAGGCCCCAGATTTAAGCAAGCACCACCAGAGAGATTATTCACTGACCATTCAAGAACTCCTACACCAAGAAGCAGAGACAGTTACATAACCAGGCAGATGTACAATTGCTACAGATTTGTGGAAACATTTCCCAAGACTTGTTGAAAGCTTGGCAGAAGCAATTGTTAAACACAGGTTCTTGCACAGAATTTTAATTTAAGCTTTCAAACAGAACTTCAGAGATGATGGTGATTGAGTGAGCTGTGTCCTGCACAGGGGTAGAGTCACACTTTGGGATTTAGGCAACAACCAGGTCATAAAGGGTTAAACAAATTCGGGTTTTTTTACATTTACAAAGCACATTCGAGTGGCCTAAGGTGGTAAAGCCAATTCCAGACATACTGTAATGATTTATCACCTTACTAGAAGGTGTTCTAGGAATCAGTTAAAAAGGGTGAAATCTGCCCATTCCAAAGGGTTGTCTGAATTGCAACTCAAGTTCAAAATCACAGTCAGATAAGGAGTGAACAAGAGTTCAGTGCAATGACTCTAAACCCTCCCCACTCTACTCCCATTAGGGGAAAAATGGAAATCCCAAACTGAAAACCAACTTCTATCAAAAGAAAAACAACATATTTGGAGCTACCATTTTCTGTGCAGAACTGATGGCTTCCACACTTAAATAACAGTGCTGAAAGAACTCCAAAACCTGAGGTTCACAGAGTTCCTTATCTGGCCTATCTCAAGCACGATAAGGAAACTGAAGAATCTATACATGTTTCTTTTGGAACAAAACCTTCTGCTGTCCAGCAAGAATAACGTGGAAAAAAAAACGTTTTGAGTTTTCCTTTGGAAACAAAATATTAGTCTTGGCTTAGGGAGCGAGACAATACACTCCATTTTTTGTGAAACAAAAACACATGGTTCATCCCCAGCGTGTCAGGGCCAGCTGACAGGTAACGCTTCCGGGACGTGAGGAATTGACAAAGAGTTCGCACCCGCTCTGACGATAGCCAGGGAGAGAAGGTTTTCTGCACTGAACATGTGGAATGTGACCAAAAAAAAAAAGATTCTGGAGGCTGCACTATTCGTTACTGAGGTTTAAGTGAGACCACAGCTCTGGCTGTTGAGAATACAACCCACGTTTTCAGTATCATGGTGTTAATTGTTTGAAAGGGCGAGATCTTAAAACGCGATCCCAACGACCCAAGAGAAAGCACGAGGTAAAAAACCCCCATCTTTTCACTAATTACATCTATTAAACCTCCTTAGCAGCTGAGAAAGGCTCTCATTTCGCACAATATTTGACACCAGAGCTCGTGCTGCCTTGAAGTGTATTAGAAACACCCACTTTACCCTCTCCAGCAGGCAGAAACCCTACACGTACGACACGGGTACCTGTGTCCGAGGGCCGCAGGGCATCTGTATCACACGTGAAAAAGTTCTGATGGTCTTGAGCAGACAAATTCATGTCGTAGTACGTGAGAGGCTCCTTTCCAGTCACCCACATGTATCTTTAAGGGGAAAAATTTCAGTAAGAGGCATTTCTAGTGACCAGCAATGATGATACCACAGGGGATATCTGACGTGCAGAACATTTTTATTAACAAAAGACTGGAGCTACTGAGTAGGAGTTTCAAGTACTACTGTTCCATGTACAGGTTGTAAAGTTCTAAACTTGGGAAATGCCTTCCTAGGAAGCAGCTTTTCCTACAAAATAACACAAGGAGACTTAAAATGCAGCCCTATCAGTTTAATAGAAGAGAATCTAGATTCAGAATCCCTGTCTCAACCTCAGAATAAAGCTTTTCTCCTACTTTACTCACAAAAACCCCAACGGTGTTACAGTAATATTTGCATTCTTAACATTGAAACTGCCAAAGCTTGGATACGTGCCTTTTAAACACAGGGTTGGCATCAATCACCACTATAATCTTGCACATCTCAGCTGTCTCCTGATATTACCAGTGCAAGCTCTGTTAAAAAGTCGTGTTAATTTTAAAGACATGTAAGGGAAAGTAAGATAATTAATACCTGCTGTATTCTGCCCCTCTGAAAAGATTGAGAGGATTTCGCCACACTTTGCACTCTGGTAAAAAGAAAAAAAAGTACTTCTTGAATTAAGAGCACAAAAAATACCACCTTGACTTTAACATGCAGTAACACAAAGGCAGTTTTACTTCCAAAAGCTGCTTTAATTTTATTGTCATACAACCTGAGCACGATCACATAATCATCTTCATCATAAACTATTTGTGCTCCCCAACATTGCTGGGGTAGAAAAACACATAGTGGAAAGATTAAAAGCTGCCATTTACACTCACACAGCATTTATCTTGCACGTGTTCAGAACAGTAAATATCTAATGCTACTGACACTGTTTTTGCTAAATGCCCAATAGATTTTTCTAAATCATATTTTCATAGAGAATGTTTTAGAACAAAGACACATCATTCAGTTTCTTTTGACCATTATGAATAAAACACATTGTAAGATGTGGGCTTCGCTCCAGTTCTTACAAGCACTGATGTAGAGTCAAAGCCAGTTCACCTGAAGCAGCCAGAAGGAAAACTGCTGGGACACAAACAATCACCTGGCATGTTCTGCCGGCTCGTCTCGGTGTCCCCTGCAGAGAAAGCTGCTGGGGCTGTGGGGCTGCTGTCTGTGCCACCGATGAGGGGCCTCAGGTGACTCACAGAAACCTGCTCAATGAAAGACGTGCCGTATTTTCGGAAATGCCACCACTCAAACACCTGGCACGGGAGAAGAAAGCACCAGAAATTTCCTTGAGATATATAAACAATTATCAACGGTGAATCACTGAAGGGTGGGGGTTGGCAGGGACCTCGAAAGATCATCGAGTCCAACGCCCCTGCCAGAGCAGGGTCACCTAGAGCAGGTCCCACAGGAACAGATCCAGGTGGGTTTGGAATCTCTCCAGAGAAGGAGACTCCACAACCTCCCTGGGCAGCCTGTTCCA